>CM024616.1:0-356760 GCA_014182575.1 Eucalyptus decipiens | reverse complement strand
TCAAATCTAGTCTAGTAAATTTCTGTGGCTCATCATTCGCGCTCGTGGAAGTACGTAGGGCAGTGGCCAAACATTGTAAATCATCACACCCGTTTTCTTGCTTTCTCAATTTTGCGTCTTGCATTTTGCGGCTTTTGCTTGGCTATTAGACGAGTGATTCATATTAAATGAAAGTGCAAGTTGGGTTTGAGTAACGTGTACTCATCTAATCCGTATAACTACCGTTCAAACGATTCAGCTGGTTCATGCTTGTGCGCAACTTCTGGTTCTATATATTTAATGAAATGCTTCGCGATATGAGCATCAACCTCTCTCACTCGCATTCCATCAGTTTCTGAAAGAGTTGAAGCCCGACAAGAAATGATGAACCAACAGAAAAGTGAGAGATCCATCAAACCAATTCATGTTCTTGTTCTCGCTTACCCCTCACAAGGTCACCTAAATCCAGTGGTCGAGTTCTCGAAACGCTTAGCCTCAAAGGGTCTCAACGTTGCCCTCATTATTCCCATCTCCGAACCTTCCAAGTCCCTCCATTCGACAAACCATGCAACGAGTTCCATCAAGATCGAGCAAATATCTGACGGGTTCGAGGGCGTGGACACCAACGAGCTGAGCCGGGATGTCTACTTTGAACTTTTCACAGTTTCGGTCTCAAAGAGCCTGACCAATTTTATAGAGCAACATCAATCTTCTCAAGATGATCCAGCGAAAGTCCTCGTGTATGACTCGGTCATGCCTTGGGCTCTTGACATAGCGATACAACACGGCATGCACGGAGCTTCGTTCTTCACTCAGTCTTGCGCGGTTAGTGCCATTTATCACCATGTTCACCGAGGAACACTCAAGTTTCCCTTAGAAGACTCACGAGGACAGGGACATGTTTCTGTCCCTCCGGTCATGTTGAATTTGAAGTTGAACGATCTTCCTTCGTTCGTGGCCGATGTTGATGCATATCCTGCCTTTGTGAAACTCGTGCTGGACCAGTTCTCCAACGTGATGAGAGCTAACTGGCGCTTGTTTAATACCTTCGCTGAGCTCGAGGATGAGGTTAGTTGCACCCCCATTAATATTTTCAGTTCAAAACCTTTATGAGGGCTGGATTCTGCGTAAATCCTGTTATTTTCTTATATGTGATTAAGCTTTGGCCAAGCCTGCAAAATAACTTCTACAAGAGAAACAAAAATCGTTTTACAAAGTAGTGTGATAGACGCTTGTCATAGGGTTAAATTAGGATTGAGACAGGAGTGATGAATTCCTCTAAGATTGTTAGATAGAATGTTGGAAATTAAATTGATTCTTCCACTAGCGCAATGGATTTACTGCGTCGCACACATGTTCAATAAATGTGTAGGTGGTGCAATGGTTGGACAAGAAAACGGAGACACGCAGATTTAACTAAAAAGAAAACACAAAATACAAAAGCTTGATGATTGTATCTATATAAAAAATTAGGAACAAATTTAAATTAATATAGGTACAAATACCCATAGATAAATCACTATCGTTTTTAAATAATCTTATGAAAACATTTAAGACATCAACCTGATACAACTCTAGTTAGGCTGTTCTTTTACTATTGCAGAAATCATTAGTTAATATATGCCCGAAATAACTATTGCAGTATTTACAATGACCCGAAAGGTAAAAAAAGATATTAAAAAGTTAGCATTTAATTAGGAGATCAATGGAAATGAAAAGACGTTCTAAAATTTGGACAATAATGTAATTATAAAAAGTTTATGGATACTAGACTTTGTTCTGGAAAGTTGAGAGACTGGATTGAACAAATTGAAATTTTAGAGATTAGATTGCACATTTGACAATAGTTTAAGGACTTGTAGTGATTCTCTCCCATGTTGGGTCAAAAAAAGAAAAAAAAAAAAAAGGACAATATTGAACATAAGGTTAATTTGTAGGGATTATAAGTGCCATTTTCCCTTGGTTGGTACTATGATTGTGACGGGAGTGATAAATTCTTCTAAGAAGGGCAGATAGAACGAAGGAAATTAAATTGATTCTCGTATGTGCAGACGATAAATTTATTGCATTTGCATATATGTTTCCTGAAATGTGAAGGTGGTAAAGTGGATGGGGAGTCAATGCCCACTGCTCACTGTAGGACCAACGGTCCCATCTACGTACCTGGACAAGAGAATCCAACACGACAAAGATTACGGACTCAGCCTCTTCAAGCCTAACGATGCTGAGACATGCATGGAGTGGCTTGACTCGAAGGATGCCGACTCGGTCGTTTACGTATCATTCGGAAGCTTGGCTTCCTTGGAGAAGAGCAAATGGATGAAATAGCGATCGGACTCAAGAGGATGAAGGGCAACTTCCTGTGGGTGGTGAGAGCGTCTGAAGAGAAGAAGCTCCCATGCAATTTCTTGCAAGATATGGAGTTACTAGATGGTAAGGGGTTGGTGGTGAAGTGGTGTGATCAACTCCAAGTGCTGAGCCACGGCTCAGTGGGTTGCTTCATGACTCACTGCGGATGGAACTCGACTATGGAAGGGGTGAGCTTGGGCGTCCCCATGGTGGTGATGCCTCAGTGGACTGACCAGCCGACAAATGCCGCATTCATCACGGAGGTGTGGAAGGTCGGTCTCAGGGTTAGGATGAACGAGAAAGGGATTGTGACCAGCGAAGAAATCGAAAGTTGCATTAACGAGGTCATGGGAGGAGAGAGAGGGAAAGAGATCAAAGCAAATTCGTTGAAGTGGAGAGAGAGGGCGAGAATTGCTATGGAAGAAGGCGGGAGTTCTGATAACAACATCAGCGATTTCGCGAAGAACATTATTGAGATGTACAAGCAATAGTGCTTCGTTCATGATTAATAAGGAGTCATTTGCAATTGAAACTTCACTGCAGTTCATTTATGAATAAAAATGATTACTTTAGCAATGACAATTATATGATCAGGCAATTTATATACAGCAAATCATAAAGATGTGCTTTGCTCAATTTGTAATAAGGTAATATTCACAAAGATGTCTTAGCACTATAAAAACGCCAATTAAGATGTCAATGAAATATGAAATAGATTAGCCTTTGAGATAGATAGGCGGCTCATATAATATCAGGTGCGCAAACAAGAAGAGTTGCTCTTATATACGTCACGAACTGCTAATATACAGAAGCTGTTGACCTAGTGGAAATGAACACTACAAAGTACGAAGTTTGAATGATATGAAAGAACGAATATTGACCCAAATCAAGTCGGACAAATCCGGCTGAACTTTGGTTTTTGTTCTTCATCTTGAATGCATCCGGCTCATGTGTATCCAAGACGCACAAACTTCTGGGAAAGACCGTATTGGGCTCCATGTGAAATCCATCGTCTCTAACGGTTGAGATGCATATTGGTAAGTCTTCTTTGTACTGAAAGACCACATTTGACTTCACATTACATGGAAACTGGATTCACACCAGTGAGACAATCCAGAAAAGTTCAGTGTCTTGCATCTTCCGACCGACTTCCCTTTCTTACAACTTCTTGCAGCAGAATTGTCCCATCTGCTCAAATTGGGTCCACGAAATTTTATCAATTTAAAGGATTTAGAGACCCTTGGACCATCCACAATAGAAAGAAACCAGAGAGATCACATCATTCAAAGGCAAAGCACCCACTTAGCAGAAACAACAGTAAGGCATTTTCATCAATACAGTTGCACACTTCAAATATTCCTCCCAATATGGGACCTTCTTCACTCCTTTAGTTACATGCCATGGTACATGCGCACACTATTGTCCACTTGTTCCTTCAGAAAGAAGCAGATTAGAAGTAGAGTAATATCTCTTTTAACTTGTCTATAAGTGCTGATGAAACCACATCTTTTTCAGCTCCATCACTGGTGCAGTCACATTCCTCTTTTGCATCATTCTTTGCCTTCATGGCCTCTTTATCACTATCTGCTCCCTCTTTCTCTATTTTGCTTAATCTCGAAGCATCCAAAGTCCAAGCAATACAAACTAAGAATGGAGGCATTTACCACAAGACATGATATTTGTTCGGCTATTGAAAGTACGCTAATCTCTGTGGAAATGCTATTCAAGATATATGCAGTGCAAGATACAAGCATTCAGTGTGCTATAAGTATAACCAACTTCTAAATATCAATCGGTGAAATCCACTACTTATGTTGATGCAGGACAAGACCCTATTTCCTTATCTGCATGCTGCAAAAACTCCACTCTCCTGACACTGACTGCAGGGATCAGAAATATAAAAATGAAGCTTAAAAACTTAAAATGATCAAGTAGAAACTCTGCTTCATTAATTGCTGTACCTTTTGAAAGAAACCATAGTTAGGTATTCATTTGTTATGTTTCAACTATGAGTAGAGTGACAGCAGCCCCAACCTAACTTTTCATCAAGCCAATATTACCAAAATGGTTTCTTGTTACGTGTTCTTCTTCCTCCTCCTCTTGCTTTTCATCGTCCTGCAAGTGATTTTTTTTTTTTTTTTTTTTTTTTTTTTGGAGAGACCGACTCCCAAATTAACAAGAGACAAGATGCATATCCAAGCAGCTCAAATTGACATTGCGAAAGCCAAAAACTAAATTAGGAAAACAAAATAGAAGAGAAACCTTGATCAGTGCTTCCTGCACCTGAAGGGACTCTAATTTCCTCCTCCTTTCTGACGCAGGATCTTCAGCTGACAAAGCTGTGGCGTCAACGTTTCTGGTCACCTCATCTCGAAGCGATGATAAGGTAGCTCTAACAGCTTCTTCAGGAGTTAACTTTCTGGAAAAGCTGAAGGCTCTGCGTCCGGAAAAAGAGAAAATGAACTTTTTTATAGTGCACGTCAGACCATAAGCCTCTCATATTTCAATATCTAGAGAAAGTCATGAAACATACACAGTGTTAGCACCGCAAGGGGGGCTCCCATATTCTCAGATAGGCAAGGGGCGATGGTTTGGATTAAGACGCTACTCCAGCAGAAGGACAACAAACAGAGACGCAAACTGATTAGACATAGCTCACCTGGAAAAGATCAAAAGAGAAGATGACAATCGTTAAGCATCCCCGTGCCAAATTTTAGCGCTCCAAATATCCAGGTGTCATAAAATTGGTATCTGATTTATTTACTTATTTTATTTATTATTGTATTTGGTCTTACAAGCTTTGCGTCCATATATGGCATGTCACAATCAAATTCATTTGGCATATAAACATCATGCATTAACTAGGCTAATGGCAATTGAAATCCATTTAACATGTCATTCCTAATTCTAAGTAATTTTGCAATATTGATGAATCGTGTGATTTCTTTGCATTCTGACCTAGAGTTAAGTGTTTTACCCAAATTATTATCACATTCAATCCTTCATAGTAAGCTTGTTTCATACTATTCATGCAGTTTAAATGGTCTTTGAACTATTAAACATATACCTTGTTCTGTTTTGTAAATGGTTGATTCGCATGCTTTCACAAAAATCAATTTCGACCATCAATTTGACTTCAATTGAATTTGGACCCTCTTAGTAAGTTAGAAGACTCATCTAGGTCT
Source organism: Eucalyptus decipiens (assembly GCA_014182575.1). Lineage (NCBI taxonomy): Eukaryota > Viridiplantae > Streptophyta > Magnoliopsida > Myrtales > Myrtaceae > Eucalyptus > Eucalyptus decipiens. Next base: position 351,247 of record CM024616.1, on the reverse strand, counting down.
CCCAATGCTGCTGATTTTGTGCAATTTGCTTATCATTTGGCCCCGTTTTCCATTTTTTCCAAGTTAGGTTAGAAATTTGACTTAGGTTAAATTCGAAACCCCTATTTTACCCTGCTTTGGTCAGACTTTTGTTAATTTTATGTGATTTTTTGGGTAGAAATTCTTGAGTCGGACCCTTAATGAACTTTGTTCGTCACTCTTTTATCTTTATTGTGGTGAAATTTTTCATTTTTACAACTTGTTTGCTAGGCAAAATCTCAGTTGCAATAGCATGTTACCCTGCTGTTTTGATGATTTTCTGATGCAGTGTCGCATGTTGCAGGGTTTTTGTAAATTCTTAGATTGCTCTTCTTAAGAAACTTTTTCACGAAAGTTTTTCCTTATGATGTTCTCTAAGGTACGTAATTTTTTGGGGACAATTTGTGCACGGGTTCCTTTCCAATTTCGCCGATTTCTTTTGCCCTGTTCTGTGTTGTTGAGTTACAACTTTCTACTGTGTTTGTCTCCTAGAATTTTTTAGCTCAATTTGCATGTGGAATTTCGTTGCATGTCTTCATGGACTTTGTTCCTCGCTTTTCGAATTCTTAGTACAAAAATTTTCAGAAAATAAAAAAAAAAACCTTTGCATGCTTTTGTAGACCTCTCAAATGACATAAACCTCTCTGAATTTTCCTGCTTTTGTTGATTTGAACGTGATTTTAGTTCAATTGATGCTCATGCACACAATTTTGATATCGTCTTTGAATTCCAAACTTTCAAATCATTGCATTTAGTTTAGCATTGATGTTGTCTAAAGTTTGGACCATATTTAAGGCATCTACAAAGCTCGACAAAATGCCCATTGTTGCAACCAAGTTAGGCTTGGTGGCTATATGTCTTCTATAACTATGACACATCTTTGCTATACCATTAGCATGTTGTCTCACAATTCATTATTAAATGCTTTTCAAATGATTTTTTAGCTCTTAAAACTCTCATAACTATTGGTTTGTTTACTTCTTTAAGTGCCTGTGATTGTAATTGGAGCCTATTGAATGAATAAGTGATCCTCTGTCAACTCACTCAATTTTTTGATTGTTTGGGAAATAAGGCTCGAGGGCCTGCCTGCATATTTATTTCTCATTGATGTATGTGGATTTCAAATGTATGTTTAGGTACGATGTTTGTTTCGGTGGGACAATTGTGGGATTCACTCAAAACATGTCCTAGGGACTTATAAGCATTAATAGTCATGCGAGAATACAAATGATCACTAATGTCTATAAATCATGAAAATGAATTGAGGCAGGCATCTAGAGGGACTAACGCATGAATTGCAATGGCCGACCCCGAGGCCTTATTTCACTTGTGCATATGATATCATTTGTTTGATTGTTCTTGATTGTTTCTTGTGTTTTGTACTATTTTGTCGTGAATGATTGTTTCATTTCCATTATATGTACCTAGTCCAAGTTCTTAGGTTAGAATTAGATTAGTCCTTCAGAGGTGATGACTCATCAAGACATGAAGAGAATGGAATGTCGATGTCCAATCTGACCAAATTTTCATATTCATTTGTCCCCGATATATGTTTTGCATTGTCTTATGTTGTATAAACACTCGACGAGATGCAGGTTTTATTTATTTCCCTTTATTTTTGTTCAACCTTTAGGATTGCATCTGCTTATTTAGTTGTTTATCTTTAAATTTCAATTGTATGCTCTCTTTTCTTCTTATAGAAATAGAATTGTAAGGAATCAACTATCCATGCATGATCACTTAGTTAGTATGATCAACCCCGAAAAAGTATAAAGAAATGTATAGACACCTTAGAAAACACAACATAGTGTCAGGTATCGAAAAAGCGCTAATAGAAATATTAGCATGACCCAAGTCCCTAAATTTAGAATCTCTAATTGCATAGAAATTGAGGGACTACTTCCAACCCTCGATTTGGTTTTATAACCAACCCACAAGAACAAGGCTAGTGGCGACTCCCATCTTTATTAGGTTATTCTAAACAACTAGATAAATTAATAAACCCGTTATGAGGGGTATGGGCCTCAACGAAGTTCACTATAGTCTAGCATACCCACTATGGAAAGTTTCTAATGAGTGAAGTGATGCCATCCATAGGGAACTAATACTATTGGGAGGGCTATTATAGTAAAGGTACCCCGAAATTCATTATCCACAGTCCTCCTCTTTCGAGGTGTGTCACCCATGTAGGTATTAATCACAAGACCTTCCGCTATCACACAAGGTATAAGCTAGGGAGAACTCGCAACCATGAACAATCGAATTCACAAGGGTTCATCCCAAAAGGCGAGGTGATAATGTCTTTTGGAACGTGGATCATGATGAAATTCTTATGGTCAAGTACTCCTAAGCTCGACCTTTCCCCCTTCATTGACTTTAAGAGGTCGGGTCGCAATAGTCATCATATAAAACTTATCAATAGATTTATGTACTCTTCACTTAATAATGAACATAATATTAAATTTATCAGTCATCTCAATTCTCAACTTAATGTGAGATGTAGTCGATCCTAAAGTGCACCAGTGCACTCACACTAGGTGGGAGGTGCATCCAGAGCTAACCTTTCTTCTTATAATTATTATTTTTTTCAAGTAAATCCAATAAGACACAACATTTGGTAAGTCAATCTAATTTAGTGAGAATTTTTACATAACAATTAGCAAATTTAATTGGCAAGTTAGTTGGTAAAACATAATCATTTGTTAATTATTTCTAAAAGTGTCGTAACTTTTCCAACTTGCCATTTAGTTGGTAACTTATTGGTAATTTTAACCCTTTTATCAAATTACCAATTCTTTTTATATACACAATTTGCAAATTAGCAACTTATTACCAACTTACCAATTCTCTTAGTCGATTCAAGCCACATCACACATTGGAATTTTTCATTTTGGGCTTTGCTAACATAATTGTCTTTGAGCTACAATAAGAATAACAGTTTGTTGTAAGTTACAAATTCTTAAAAGAGTGGATCCTATAACAATTTATAATTATTTGTTATTTGGTTTTTATACTCTAAAACAGACTTTTGTTTTCAGAGTAAATAAAAAAATGTCACCCAATCATCTTTTTTTTTTCCTCACCAGCGTTAAAAATAAATTAATCTTTTTCCCTTTTTTGCCCCCATCACCCAATCATCTCTAAAACAGACATTTGTTCTCGAAGTAAATAAAAAACGTTCACCCAATCATCTCTCTTTCTTTTTCTTACCGGTAAAGAATAAATTAATTTTTTCCCTGTTCTTGCCGTGTCCATGCTTAACCTGAGGCCGCCGGGTTTGATGCGAAATTCAACTTGACAACTTCGAGAATGACTTCTGTGTTTGTTTATTTTTCTTAATTATCATTATTATTATAATTATCTTTTTGTGTTTCTAAGATTGACAAAGAAAACATGGACAAGGTACGTACATTTGGACCATCCTAGTCAATCATGGCATGGCACTTTTGTTCCGTAGTGAAATGAAGTGTGACACTTACCGACGAAAACAAAAGATCTAAATCGTGACAACAGTGCATCGACACGTGGAAAATTCGAAGCACGGTCTACTGATTTGCAGAAAACTTCTCCTTTTGCTTCGATAAGCAGTGATGTCAATTTTTGCATACGTCGTTGCCAGCTCATGTGTTTGGTTGTGCCCCGCCTCCTTGTAGAATTTGTGGTCTCTTCTTGTTAGGTCCTAATGACATCAATCCAGAACACTTGGTGTGCATTTAACAAAATCTGGACAGGTCACCTTCAATTATTTGGCGACAACTACAACTATACAAGGCGTGTAGTTTTTCTTTTTTCCCTAAGTTGCAAAGAATGTAGTTTAAAGATTTACGGAAAGGATGATTTATAAATTGGCAAGTAGCTCAGATGGTGCCTCTTTAGACGACATATACTAATGTTCTTGCTTTCTCTATTTTACATTTTGCATTTTGAGGCTTTTGCTTAGCTATTAGACGCATTAGGAGTTCATCCGAAGGAGGTACTATGACGAGTGTTTCCTATTAAATGAACGTACGAGTTGGGTTTGAGTAACGAGTACTCATCCAATCCGTATAACTACCATTCAAACGATTCATCTGGTTCATGTTTGTGCTCAGTATCTGGTTCTATATATTCAATGAAATGCCTCCCAAGATGAGTATCAACCTCTCTACCTCGCGTTTCATCAGCTTCTGAAAGAGTTGAAGCTCGACAAGAAATGGACCAACAGAAAAACGAGAGGATCCTCAAACCAACCCATGTTCTTGTTCTCACTTTCCCCGCACAAGGTCACATAAACCCTATGGTCGAGTTCTCGAAACGCTTAGCCTCAAAGGGTCTCAACGTTGCCCTCATAATCCCCATCTCTGAACCTTCCAAGTCCCTCCATTCGACAAACCACGGAACGAGTTCAATCAAGATCGAGCAAATATCTGACGGGTTCGAGGGCGTGGACACCGACGAGCTGAGCCTGGATGTCCACTTTGAACTTTTCACAGTTTCGGTCTCAAAGAGTCTGACCAATTTCATCGAGCGACATCAATCTTCTCAAGATAATCCAGCGAAAGTTCTGGTGTATGACTCGGTCATGCCTTGGGCTCTTGACATAGCGATACAACACGGCATGCACGGAGCTTCGTTCTTCACTCAGTCTTGCGCGGTTAGCTCCATTTATCACCATGTTCACCGAGGAACGCTAAAGTTCCCCTTAGAAGATTCACGAGGACAGGGACATGATTCTGTCCCTCCGGTCATCTCGAATTTGAGTTTGAACGATCTTCCTTCTTTCGTGGCCGATGTTGATGCATATCCTGCGCTTGTGAAACTCGTGCTGGGCCAGTTCTCCAACGTGATGAGAGCTAACTGGCGCTTGTTTAATACCTTCGCTGAGCTCGAGGTTGAGGTTAGTACCACCCCGATTAATATGCCCTCATGTGAAAATACAGTAGGCAGACGGTCATTCTATAAACGATGTGATGAAACAAGTCAATTTCAGTTCAAAACCTTTATGACGGCGAAAATCCATTTTTTTTGTTTTTTATATGTGATTAAACTTTGGCTAAGCCCACAAAATAACAGAAAAACAAAAATTGTTTTACAAAGTAGTGTGATAGACGCTTGTTATATGGTTGAATTAGGATTGAGACGGGAGTGATGAATTCCTCTAAGAAAGGTAGATAGAATGTTGGAAATTAAATTGATTCTTCCACTCGCGCAATGGATGTACTGCATCATACACTGTTGAATAAATGTTTTGATGGTGAAGTGGTTGGACAAAAAAACGGAGACACACAGAATTAACTAAAAAGAAAACACAAAATACAAAAGCTTGATGATTTTATCTATATAAAAAATTAGGAACAACATTTAAATTAATATAGGTACAAATATCTATAGAAAAATCACTATCGTTTTTAAATAATCTTTTGAAAACATTTAAGACATCAACCTGATCCAAACTCTAGTGAGGTTATACTTTTACTATATTAGAAATCATAAGTTGAAATATACCTAAATATAACTATTGTAGTATTCATAATGTCCAAAAAGGTTAAAACAACGATAATAAAAAGTTAGCAATTTTATTTTATTTTATTTAGGAGATCACTGGAAATGAAAGGACATTCTAAAATCTGGACAATAAAGTAATTATAAAAATTTATGGATACTAAACTTTGTTGTGGAAAGTTGAGAGATTAAATTGAACAAATTGAAATTTTAGGAAATACATTGCACATTTGACAATAGTTTAAGGACTTGTGGTGATTGTCTCCTGTGTTTGGTGTAAGAAAAGGACAATATTGAACATAGGCTAACTTATAGGGATTATAAGTGTCATTTTCCCTTTTATAAAGTAGAGTTATAGAGGCTTGTTAGAGGGTTGGTACTATGATTGTGACAGGAGTGATAAATTCTTCTAAGAATGGTAGATAGAACGATAGAAATTTGATTCTCGCATGTGCAGGCGATGGATTTATTGCATTTGCATATATATTTACTGAAATGTGTAGGTGGTAAAGTGGATGGGGATTATAAGTGTCATTTTCCCTTTTATAAAGTAGAGTTATAGACACTTGTTAGAGGGTTGGTACTATGATTGTGACAGGAGTGATAAATTCTTCTAAGAATGGCAGATAGAACGATAGAAATTTGATTCTCGCATGTGCAGGCGATGGATTTATTGCATTTGCATAAATATTTACTGAAATGTGTAGGTGGTAAAGTGGATGGGGAGTCGATGCCCACTGCTCACTGTAGGACCAACGGTCCCATCTACGTACCTGGACAAGAGAATCCAACACGACAAAGATTACGGACTCAGCCTCTTCAAGCCTAACGATGCTGAGACATGCATGGAGTGGCTTGACTCGAAGGATGCCGACTCGGTCGTTTACGTATCATTCGGAAGCTTGGCTTCCCTTGGAGAAGAGCAAATGGATGAAATAGCGATCGGACTCAAGAGGATGAAGGGCAACTTCCTGTGGGTGGTGAGAGCGTCTGAAGAGAAGAAGCTCCCATGCAATTTCTTGCAAGATATGGAGTTACTAGATGGTAAGGGTTTGGTGGTGAAGTGGTGTGATCAACTCCAAGTGCTGAGCCACGGCTCAGTGGGTTGCTTCATGACTCACTGCGGATGGAACTCGACTATGGAAGGGGTGAGCTTGGGCGTCCCCATGGTGGTGATGCCTCAGTGGACTGACCAGCCGACAAATGCCGCATTCATCACGGAGGTGTGGAAGGTCGGTCTCAGGGTTAGGGTGAACGAGAAAGGGATTGTGACCAGTGAAGAGATCGAAAGTTGTGTAAACGAGGTCATGGGAGGAGAGAGAGGGAAAGAGATCAAAGCAAATTCGTTGAAGTGGAGAGAGAGGGCGAGAATCGCTATGGAAGAAGGCGGGAGCTCTGATAACAATATCAGCGATTTTGCCAAGAACATAATTGAGATGTACAAGCAATAGTGCTTCATTCATGATTAATGAGGTGCCATTTGCAAATGGAACTTCACTGCAGTTCATTTATGAATAAAGATGATTACTCTAGCAATGATAATTATATGATTACGCAAATTACGTACACTGATCATAAAGACGTGCTTTGCTCACTTTGTTAAAAAGGTAATAATCACAAAGATGTGTTAGCACTATGAAAAAGCCAACTAAGATGTCAATGAAATATGAAGATAGATTAGCCTTTGAGATGGATAGGTGGCTCATATAATATCAGGTGCGCAAACAAGAAGAGTTGCTCTTATAACCGTCACGAACAGCTCATATAAAGAAGCTGTTGAGCTGGGGGAAATGAACACTACATAGTAGGAAGTCTGAATGGTCTGAAAGAACGAACACTGACCCAAACCAAGTCGGACAAGTCCAGCTGAACTTTGGTTTTTGTTCTTCATCGTGAATACATCCGGCTCATGTTTATCCACGACACACAAAGTCTGGGACGGACCGTATTAGGCTCCCTGTGAAATCCATTGTATCTAAGAGTTGAGATGCATATTGATAGGTCTTCTTCGTACTGGAAGACCACATTCGACTATACATTACATGGAAACTAGATTCATCAATAAGACAATCCAGAAAAGTTCAATATCTTGCATCTTCCAACCGACGTCCCTTTCTTACAATGTCTTGCGGCAGAATTTTCCCATCTGCTCAAACTGGGTGCATGAAGTTTAATTAATTTCAAGGATTTAGTGACCCTTGGACCATCCACAATAGACACAAATCAGAGAGAGATCACATTATTCAAAGGCAAAGCACCCACTTTAGCAGAGACAGCAAACGGTGTTTTCATCAATACGGTAACACACTTAAATTGTTCCTCCCAATATGGGACATTCTTAACTCCTTTAATCACATGCTGTGGTACATGCGCACAAAATTGTCCACTTGTTCCTTCAGAAAGAAGGAGATTAGAAGAAGAGTAAATATCCCTATCATCCTGTCCATAAGTGCTGATGAAACCACATCTTTTTCAACTCCATCATTGGTGCAGTCACATTCCTTTTTTGCATCATTCTTTGCCTTCATGCCCTCTTTATCATTATCTGCTCCCTCTTTCTCTACCATGCTTAATCTCGAAGCATCCAAAGTCCAAACAATACAAACTAAGAATGGAGGCATTTACCACAAGACATGATATTTATTCAGTTATTACAAGTATGTTAATCTCTGTGGAAATGCTATTCAAGATGTATGCAGTGCAACATGAGCATTCAGTGTTGCAGTCAGTGTCAGAAGAGCGTGAAGAGTTTTTGCAGCTTGAATTGATCAAGTAGAAACTCTGCTTCATCAAGTGCTGTACCCTTTGAAAAAATTAAAATAAAATAAGAGTTAGGTATTCATTTATTACTATTCGACTATGAGTAGAGTGGCAACAGCCCCAACCTATCTTTTCATCAAGCCAATATTACCAAAATGGTTTCTTGTTAAGTGTTTTTCTTCCTCTTCTTGCTTTTTCCTCTTCTTGCTTTTTTTCTTCCTGCAACCGAAATTTTTTTAAAGAGAGGGACAAGATGCATATCCAAGCAGCTCAAATTGATATTGCATAAGGAAAAAACTAAATTAGGATAACAAAAGAAAAGAGAAACCTTGATGAATGCTCCCTGCACCTGAAGGTACTCTAATTTCCTTCTCCTTTCTGACTCAGGATCTTCAGCTGACAAAGCTGTGGCATCGATGTTTCTGATCATCTCATCTAGAAGTGATGATAAGGTAGCTCTAACAGCTTCTTCAGGAGTTAACTTTCTGGGAAAGCTGAAGGCTCTGCATCTGGAAAAAGAGAAAATGAACTTTTTAACAGCACACCTCAGACCATGAGCCTCTCATGTTTCAATATCTAGATAAAGTCATGGAATATACAGTGTTAGCCCCACAAGAGGGGCTTAATCTCAGAGTCCACACAAAACAGACAGGCAAGGGGTGGTGGTTTGGATTAAGATTCTACTCCACCAGAAGGACAACAAACAGAGACGCAAACTGATTAGACATAGCTTGCCTGGAAAAGATCAAAAGGAAAGATGGCAATCATTAAGCTGCAGAACAAGTCAGCTGTCACACTTTAAGATTTCTAGGATTGACTTGATATAGTGGAACAACTCAAAGTCCTGGCGAAGAGGATGACCCGAGGATAAAAGACAGAGAGTCCTACTCTATCTGAATTTTCAGGGCAGATACTTGGCCATTCACAAAGACAGCAAAAGAGATTCAACTCAACAAATTCTTAAAGAAAAGCTCATCTTCTCCCACTAGATCACTACGCATTTCAAAAGCACAATGACATGAATCCATTTATTGCAAGTATTCAATCAATTAATTGCACAAAGAAGAGCACCTGCTGACGCATTTCTTCCACCAAGAGAAGTCCGAGCATTCCCCTGTCTCTACAATCTTTGCGAAGTTCAGCTTCTGGAAGAGACTCTAACTAAGCCTTCTGCTTGGATTAACCTATCATCTTCCTTAATCCAGACCCAACAGAAAGAAAACAGACCATAACAAGATGCATCATGACCTCTTTCGTGCAACTGCTGGTATACAGAAGGTCAATCACACTGAATTGTCCACTAGTCTTGTGCAAATTTAGCATGATCGAGAAGAAAGATCTCATTATTCTCCATCTATGTGAACTTTGTTTCTTCTTCCTACATGCAACAGATTAAAGTGAAATGTTTTCCTTTCCTTTTCCCACCTCTCCTATCAAATATTAGTAAAGCCAACAGATCAGTTAAATTAAGGTTTTATAAACTAGCTCCATTAATGATGATTGAATGACAAAGTAAAATAAATTAATTATCTAGGGCACAGAAACCAGGAAAACATCCTTCAAAGGAGATGAACAGGAAGTCTCACTCTTACCCTCTTCAAGAATTCACTCAAATTTCTTGCTTCTCTCTTGATTTCCCCATTACTCAAATTATGAACTTCTTTTACCATTTCCCTGACAGTTGCCTGAAGGAATTCGGCATATTGAATTCTTGTTTTCAAACTGTGTCTCAAAGATTCCTGCAGACTGCAAGCAGGATCCTTTTACAAATACTGTGTGTTAAAAATTCAAAAGAACAGTTCAGCAAGGAAGCATTTCTGTGAATGTATAGATATTCATTTTGAGTATTCATCAGACCAGTCAATTCTCTGTTTTTCACCAGAGGAAAGAGAGTTTCAGATACAATAATTGCTTTGCCTACCATTGACAACTTTTCATGCGTGGCATACTACAATAAAACTTTTCCCACATTGCAAAATTGAAAGCCATTACAAGTGCTGCCAAGGGAATAAGGTAAAAATAATGTACTTCTCGGCGTGAGACTTCACCTAGTAACAAGATACAAGAAGATGCCATCTTATCAACATCCTAAACTATCAAAACGTAACCCCTGTCCAATTAATGAAAGCCAAAATAGAGGGACAAAACAAGCAAGATCATGCAGAGCGAAGATTACAATGCTGAGACATAACTGCTCTTGTTTTTTACCTTCTTTTTCATCCCATCTCAAAAGGTTGAAGGCAACATATTGGGAAAGATTTTCAGAAATAAAAGCAGCAGAAGTTCCATAAATGGAACAATAAAAAAGACCATGAAAGGGGCTAGCTGTAAGATATTGGCTATTGTCTGTCTTAGCTGCTGCCTCTCCCTTCTGGTAAGATTCTTCCCGCCTGAAAGTTTCAATGGCAATCTGACTTATTCTCATGTCAACCCAGAGTAATTTGAAGCTGAACAGGTAACGTTGCATAGTTGACCTATATTTCTGTTTCGAATGGACTAGTCTCTTACCCCGATCCTCCCTACAAAAACCAAAATAACAGAGCAAGCAATATGAATCCAACTCTTGCTGAAATGCAAATCACACGATGGCTTCATAACCTGCTCGCCGACATCACACCTCATAAACAAGGCTTAATTCCTGCAGAATCGTGGTGCTTGGCTTTTGCTTTTACTATTGTTTCAGAGTTCAAGCCTTCAACAGCCTCAACACAGTTTCCGGAAGAAATTTCCTTTCTGCTTTTAGTAAAAAGCTCTTTATTTTCTTCATCATCGGTAGCTGGATCACACTGCTTTGTGGCAGCTGTAGAGACATCACGACCAGACCGTAACACCCACCTCATCCTTGCTCGAGATATACAATCTGGTTCTCTGGTTATGGTGCCATTCTTGTGAAAACCACAGTTGCACTGAAATGTCGATGCTCTAGAAAGATACCCAAGATTCTTCTCGCAGAGCACACTCCTGTCCTATTATTGCCGTCCTCTCAACATGCTGAAGTAAGGTTTTCGTTGGAGCTGTAACCACTTAAATCTATATTGAAGGGCAAGGATGTGGCTGAGACCATCAGGATACCAAATTGACCAAGTAGAAGGCTTGAGGTAGGTTGAGATATACCCCTTTCTTCTCAGAATAGCTTGGGAAGCTATCAGGTAATGATCATGTACTCAACAGAGCAAAGATCCTGAGAAATACAGTTAATATATCGCAAATGTCTTGTTGGAGACATAAAGAAGTGAAATTGTAGAAGGCAGAGAATATCGCCACATTTCCAATGCTTCCAGTAGAGTAGATAGACATTTTTCCTTCAGAATAAAACAATTTCTTGTGATTATCAGGGGGAACCTGATCATGGAACTGAACAAAATTATCACACGGCCAATATGGTCAAATCAATATTTGAACCTCGTTTCCCTGAATTTGGGCCAAAAGAAATCTCAAGAATCCACGAGAACATTGGAGACTCAGTTGGGGAAAACAGGCACAACTGCCAAATGAATAGTCATGTTCCACTATTCACTAAAGTACTAAAAGACAACGCACGCATTCCATGACCATATCAGATTTCATAATTTTGTAATGCAAAACAAAAAACAAGCCAATGACCGCGATTCGCAAGTTGTACAGATCATAAAACCTTTTTGCTTCTATCACTCTCCCTAAGCTGCTCGACCACTAATAAGGTAGATGAGGAAACAATATAATGAAAATAAACGCAAGAGTTTCAGCATTGCAGATATCCAACATAAATCTAGAGTCCGCAATTCGCAGGAAAAATGAACAAACATGAAGGAAACATCAAACCGACAACAAGGCGGCTCCTGCACAAAAATCTAAGACAGGCTTAATTCAACTACACAAGAACAACAATGAAAGTGACAATATGGGAGACAACATAAACAGGAAATACAAGTACTATGTGGAGCTGCGGTCATAAATTCGTATATACTCGTAAAGAAATGAAAGAAGACCTGGAGCTGAACTCGAGGTCAGTTTACGACTAGAAAACTCACTCGCCCCACAAAAGAACAGAGGGGCAAGAGTAAAGATCCACAAAGTTGGCCATAAGAAGAGGAGAAGAATCGCCAACCATTCCATGTGACATGAGAGTGAGACTTGCTAATAGCTATCTAGGAACATTAGTTCCCTTCCTTTCGAACCAAACAAAAGAAGAAAAGAAGGGTGGTTTCCTTGCATCCCCGTCAAGCTGCAATCTTCTTCTGAAAACGACAGTACAATGCTCGTCGCGGCGCATGGTTATCATCACCGTTCAGGCTTCTTCACCATCTCGCCGAGCAATGCCCGCAACAGTAGCTCTCTCTCTCTCTCTCTCTCTCTCTCTCAGAAAAGGAAAAAGGAAAAAAAAAGGCAAAACTTGAAACACTTTCCATTTGGTTGCGTGAAGTGAACACATGGCAGATGATCGTAACACCAATTGCTATCCACAGATATCTATCCCCTTCATTCCTTCCCTGTCCCTGTCCCTGTCCGTCCAGAGATATCTTCGGACGAGCTTCGAGAAGACCCCTTCGCATCCGCACGCCTCTCTTCCTCGTTTTCTCTCGCTTCCTCGCGTGATTGCATTCGCGTTCGTGTGGTTTCGGGTTTTGGGTCCGAAAGATTCCTCCTGGGTTTTCGATGGAGATGGGGAGTGAAGTGAGGAACAAGCAGGTGATCCTGAAGAACTACGTGACCGGAATGCCCAAGGAGAGCGACGTGGCCGTGACCACCGACAACACCATCACGTTGAAGCTTCCCGATTCCTCCAATTCGGTGATCGTCAAGAATTTGTACCTGTCGTGCGACCCTTACATGCGCGGCCGCATGCGGAAGCCCGACTCCCCCTCCTTCGTCGGTTCCTTCGTCCCCGGTTCCGTGAGTTCAACTCTTCGACCACTCGGTTACGTTGGTGTCCGTGGAACTGCGGATCGTGTCGCGGTCCTCAGTTATTTCCGTTGCTTTTACCTTGTCGAGAGATGTTTAGGTCCGATTTGCCGTTCGAGAGAAACGAACAAATTGATCGGATTTTTTGCTCTGTTTCTCCGTAGGCACTCCTTAAAGTAAGGTGTTTTACTGCAATCCGTACATTAAAAATTAGAGATTTCCGAGTTAAGTGTACGTAACGAGTGCTGCCAAGACACTCGCCCGTTAATTTGTCCCGACTTAGTTAGGTTCGAAATGGATTAGCTAGTCGGATTTCATTAACGGGTGCATCCCGGATGCACCCGTTGAGGATGTGAATAGAGAAACCTCCAAGTTTTTCTAGGCATTCAATTTTCCCGTACATCGATGATCGACTGTTTCTTTATTAAAATATGCTGAACAAGGTCTGTAGCGATTTCCAGTGATTTTTCCTATTGGGATTGATCTGTTGTGTCTTCATATTTGTGTATGTGGGGCACATGCATGCATATATGCAGCCCCTCAGTGGATATGGAGTGGGCAAAGTGGTGGTATCAGGGCATCCAAATTTCAAGGAAGGAGACTTGGTGTTGGCATGGGGAACCACTGGGTGGGAAGAGTATAGTGTGATCGCTGCTCCTGAGACTCTCCTCAAAATCCAGTCCACCGATGTCCCGCTTTCCTACTACACTGGCATTCTCGGTGAGGCTTTCTTACATTTCCACATAACTCTCCATTCATGACATGTGTTTTTTGGTGAACATGAACCGTCATGACACGTCCTCTTCCGCATGTTGAACTTCCTACTAATTACTTGTTGAGTCGAATGGTGACTATAGAATGTCGATCTTATATGGTTGTAACTTCTTACCTTCTCGTACTTTATCCATCTTGTTGTCATTAATGCACACAAAAATGCAAAGAAAAAGATCCCCTGCTTGGACTGAAGTTTTTATTACAAGGATTGTAGGGCCGCCGACTTTAGTGCCCAACAGTGGAATCTACGTTTGCATCAAGTGCTGAAAAAGGAAAAAGAAAAGAATGAGAAATAACTTCTGAGATGATGATTTTCCTAACAGAGATGGGCCTGTATTAAGAATGACACTGATTCTTGTTCAGGGTAAGCAGTGCAGCTAGTCCATCTTTTGTGCTGGTTCACGTGCCAGCATTCAGGATTCTCCTTGCTTGATTCTTCTTCCTTGACAATAGTTGAGCATGTACGGGTGGATTTGTACTGGAACCAGGAAGCTGGTTTTGTTCAGTTCCTGAGTGGATCCTAGAAGTAAACTTTTTTCTGTTTTTCAAGATTTGATAGTTAAATTTTAAGGAAATTAAAACACAACTGTTATTGGTTGAGTGATATGTGTAGCTTTCAAATATTAGGTTGATAAGCCAATTATTTTCTAGTGCAAATCTCGAATTTTCATTTTTTAATGGTAAAAAAGGTGTTCCAAGTGACCCCCGGCCTTGGTGGCTCCGCTGGATAAGAACTCCCTTGAACCTTGGGAGGAAGGTGAGGAGGTCGAAACCCAGTGGAAGCATTGGCGTCTTAAGCGTGACGCCGGGGTGGTGGGTCCTCCACTAGCGTCACTCTAGAGTTTACCCGCCAGCTGACGGGTTCCCTGGATCACCGAAAAAAAAAACGGTATTCCAAGTGAGTTTTGCCTGAGAACAAAATGGTCAATTCCTGTCTTAGATAGAATTGGCCATATAACCGATTCTAGAGCCTGGGATCGGGAATATACAGTTTCCTGGCCAATTTCAAGTTTCTGAAAAGAGAAGCTGAATGGCAACTGTTTCTCTCAGGGACAACTTAGAACCCAACCCACCAGGTTGATTCCCGGGTTGAACAGCCAGCATGCTTGCACACAAATGTATTTTTTGTTTCCATCATACTACAATTGTCTCATATAACTGTTGGAAGGACTTTTAAGCCGAAACTGACACTTTCTTATCAACTAGAGCATGCAATAGACCATGTTTTAGACTCGTTGAAAATATTATTTTGCAGGTATGCCCGGAATGACTGCTTATGCTGGTTTTTATGAGGTTTGCACACCTCAGAAAGGGGAAAGGGTGTTCGTATCAGCCGCCTCTGGAGCAGTTGGCCAGCTAGTTGGACAGTTTGCCAAGTTACTAGGTTGCTATGTTGTCGGCAGCGCTGGAAGCAAAGAAAAGGTAGAAGACAGTTCTACTTGAAATAGATGAATTATTAATTCTTCAGTGACGTATCCATTCATATGCCTGCATTGGTGGCTAACTAACCACCAGAAATTGGGAAGTTGTAGATGACAGAGTCAGTGCCTAAACCCCGGATGAGTTTATCTTCATTGGTATTGATTCTTTTGTCGTCATTTTCTCAACGCAAGGTGGATCTTCTAAAGAACAAGTTTGGATTTGATGAAGGTTTCAACTACAAGGAAGAGCCAAACTTTGAGGCAGCCCTGAAAAGGTTAGTGTTAAGGCTTCTAAGAACTTTTTTGCAACTTTTTACTAGATGGCTAACTAATAGATGTAATAAAATGCTCATTCTATCATAATTTCTACTGTTTGTCTGCTAGGATAATCAAATTTTATAATGAATATCTGTAAAAAATGCTCTTGATTGTGGAACAACACAATCCTTCAGAATAAGGGATGACTGATGAGGAAAGTTTGATCTCCAGATGTTTATGCCTGCAACTTTTCATATTTTAATAGACACCTGAGTGGAAATCAAAGTACTGATAGTAAAATGCCTTCTGTTTCTCATTCCTCTGCCTTATTGAGTCTGCAGAGAAATACCTATTAATCTGCTTTTGTTGCTTTTTGTTCACAGATACTTCCCGGAGGGCATTGATATATATTTTGACAATGTCGGGGGGAAGATGCTTGATGCGGTTCTACTCAACATGAGGATTCATGGCCGGATCGCTGTGTGCGGCATGATATCGCAGTATAACCTGGACCAGCCTGAAGGTGTGCATAACTTGGTGAATATTGTCGGAAGGCGAGTACGCATGCAAGGGTTCCTGGCTGGGGACTATCTTCACCTTTACCCAAAGTATCTTCAAATGGTTTTTCCTTACATCAAAGAAGGTAAAGTTGTATACGTTGAAGATGTTTCTGAAGGCATTGAGAGTGCCCCTGCTGCTCTCGTGGGCCTGTTTGCTGGCCGCAATGTCGGAAAAAAGGTAGTTCTGGTGGCTAGAGAATGAGATGGCGGGAGAGATCTTAATGCATCTTCTAGATACCCCACGAGTATTTTCCTTTCTTTCACTGGACTAACAGTTTCAATTTTTGTCTTAGATATCCAACACATTTGACAAATATGTGATGAACTTGCAAAGAAAAAGTAGATACTTTCTTTTCCATTTTAGCTCTTGGAATAAACACCTGATTGAACGAGTACATGAGATATTGAGATCACCAATTAAACAATAATCATGTTTTTAAGTGTTGTGGGATTTGATATTTGGTGTTAGCCGCATGACCCCGTCTGAGTATTTTTGAAGAGATCAAAACCTGAGTGGACATAGTTCGGGACAGAAACAAGTGCTTCAAGGTTGTGGTTCAAGCCTTTCGACAACGGCCTATAGTTGAATTTATGCATAGTTTAGAAGGTCTCTCAAAAGGAGAACGCCCAGTCTGAGGATTATACGGTTTGAAAGGAAGCATATGAGGCGGAAACTCGAATACAGGAGGCAAAGTAAAAAATCTCTTTTGGAAGCTGGGGGTCTAATTGAGAGGCTGTGAGCATACTGCATCATATGGGACGAGAGATAAAATTCATTTGTGTTGGGAATAACGGATCCCCGAAAACGCGGATTCGACACTAAATCGAAGCGAAGCCCAAGAAAACAACACATATCACCGATCGTAAAGCACACCACGGATTCGAGCGTACCTTGTTAGCCACAGATTAGACACCGATATCAATAGGAGGAAGAAAATCCGGTTCTGTTCGATCCGATGAAGCTACGAAGGAAAGAAAAAAAAAACGCGCCGTATGCTTACTGTTTTTCCTTTTTCTTTTTGGAGAGAGAGAGAGAGCGCGCGGGAGAAGACGTACGTTGATTCTAATTTCCAACAAGTACCATCTCTCTCTCTCTCCTCCCTTTTATACCTTCCCCCATCCACGGGCCCTATTCCCGTGGACCGGGCTTTTTGGGCCCAACATGGGCGGACGGGCCTTAAGCCCATTACCAATTAAAACCACCATCTCTCACTCGCACATGGTGGGCCGAACAGGATTCTCTTTACCTCTCTTCAACATTCATACCGGTGAATAATCCGTGCGACCAGCATACTTTAAGAGCTCGTTCTTTATACATCCATTAGGAATATATAGCAGCTCATAATTGGGCGTCACACTCGAGTAGATTTAGTATGCGTACCCTAGATCGATCGATCACATTTATATCTCTCTTGATCTCTTTTAAACAATGATATATATTGTATTCACAATTATAATTATCACATAGACAGTCATAATTGGTCGACCAGTGAATACAAAACTACAATGTGATTCTCCAAAATCGATCTTCATCTTTCCTTCAAACTCTCAATTTCAGTTCAGCTTGCTTTTCTAGAAATGTCCCATTAGATCGAATCAAACTCATGACCATTGGCAACATCGTAAGATAGCAAATACTAAATAGAAATTTTGAGAATAAGTAAGAGTCATGAGGGGACAAAAATTGAGGAACTCTTTTCCTCAAGAGTCTCACACGTCATAAAAGTTGAGATTAAACTTTTTGCCACTCTTATTGGTCGTCTTATGCATACGTAGTATGAAATACGTATTACAGTATTAACTCCTTTCCCATGGAGCGTATGTCTACACTTTTCAATACCGTACAGATGATAGTTCAAACATACCCAATGTCTAACTTGAGTTCACGTATCTACTCATTCACAAAATTCATCAGAACTCACATCGGCATCTTAGACGGATAAAGTAAAATATGTTGGGTATTTTACTTTCGGATATCGTAAGAATTATGTCCTCATCTTAACACTCAGTTAATGCGACATACGTGTTTTAAGCTTGAGCTCTCGATTATCACCTAGATAATAAGCTTAAAAACAGTCGCATCTCTATTTATCACATAGTAAATAGAGGCGATTACCCGTGTGAGTGGGCTAATCTTATATCTGTCCGACATACTTCCTCAACTTAAAATAATGCACTTAGCATTAAGATGCATAAAGATCACATAAAGATTCATAGGCATTAATCAATGAAAATCAAAATTTCATAAATGTGAACAACTCAGGGAAATTACAATCCAGTACATCAGACTCTACGCAATTCTAGAGATTTTACATGACCACAAAACACATCTCTAGGTATTGGCTTTGTCATAGGATCTGCTACCATTCTATGCGTAGATATGTACTGCAAGTTCACATCCTTTCGTGCAACAATATCTTTTACAAAGTTATACTTGATATCTATATGTTTGGTCTTGCCATAATACTTTGGATCTTTGATGTACGCTATAGCTGCTTGGCTATCACAGTTAACCAATAATTGATTTGCAGCTTTCTCAATAACACATAAATGATCCAAGAATCTCTTAAGCCAAACTCGTTCTTATACTGCTGCTGATAATGCCACGAACACAACTTCCATCGTGAACAAGGCTATACACTTTTGTTTCTTACTGCTCCAACATATAGTGCCATTATTCGGTAAGAAAACAAACCCAGAGGTAGATTTCTTTTCATTTAAATCTCCTCCCCAATCAACATCAGAATAGCCTTAGAGTTGCAGATCCTTTCCTTAATAACTTAGCATCTAATCAGCAGTTCCCTTTAGATACCTCAGTATTCTTTTAACGGCTTTCCAACGTACTTGACCTGGATTGGATTGGTATCTACTCACCATTCCAACTACAAAACATATGTCAGGTCTTGTACACATCATATCGTATATAAAGCTTCCAACAGCACTAGCATAAGGAACATGTTTCATTTGTTCCTTCTCTTGTGGAGTCCTTGGACATAGTTTATGGCTCAATCCTTCACCTTTTGCAATAGGAGTATCTATGGGTTTACAATCTTGAAATCTTAACTCCAAGAATGTATATAACATCACCCATGTCTTTCATCTCAAAGTTGGAAGACAACGAATTCTTCACAGTATTAACAAACTCCATATTACTTCCGACAATTAGTATATCATCAACATATAATGATATATGATCACAAATTGATCCTTGGATCTTTTGATATATACACAATGATCCTCGTCAATCATTGTAAAATCATATGCCATTATGGCATTATGAAAACGTATATACCATTGTATCGACGACTGTTTAAGGCCATATATCGACCCCCAAAGTCGACATACATTTTCTTCTCGGCCTTTCACTATGAAACCAGCAGGTTGTTCCATATATATTTCTTCCTCTAATTCTCCATTGAGGAAAGCAGTCTTTACATCTATTTGATGTAACTCAAGATCCATACTAACCACTATTGCCAGAATAATGCGAATTGAGATAAATCTCACTACAGGAGAAAATATTTCTTCATAATCAATTCCTTCATGTTGATTATATCCTTTCGCAACAAGGCGAGCCTTATACCTTTCTATCGAGCCATCAGCCTTTCGCTTTATTTTGAGAACCCATTTGTTCCCAATAGCTTTGCGTCATTTTGGAAGATCAACCAGTTCCCAGACTTGATTTGATTTCATTGACTCCATTTGCTATTCCATTGCATTAACCCATTTTTCTTTACTATGGCAATTCAGAGCCTCATTAATGTTTCTTGGCTCATCCTCATCTTGTGGAGCAACCATAAAAGTTTCCCCTTCAATGTCAAAACGTCGACGGGGAATACTTTGGCGATTTGTTCGCCGTATGGGAGATTGTACACTTAGCACATCATTTCCCATTATGCTCCTACTCGGATTAGATAATGACGATATCATCTCATCATGTGGTTGTGTTGACACCTAATTTTGGAAAAATAAAATTACATTTTGAATAAATAAAAGAAAAAAAAATAAAAATGGAAAAATTGATTTGATTGATTATGCATGGAAATTTGAAATTCTGATGGATATTCGGATTTTTATAAATGCAGAAACAATTAAAAATCAGGTGAACAAAGGGCAATGATTTTGATCAGATTGATAAATCAAAAGGAAAGTATAAAAGTTATACTCATCAAAGTGAGCTGTTTGCAAAAATCAAAACGAACCTGGATGCGTTTTTAGTAACGTGAGTGAAAAACCGAAATGTAAATTTGCGATGGCAAATCGGGGCTGAAATTTCGTAATTCCCGCAATCAAGGAAGCACGACTTTCTAAAGATCAATAGAGGTTTTCACTATAAAAGGGCTACAGTTCGTGAGAAATAGGAGGGGGCGATTTTCAAAAAAATTCGAGAGTGAATTGAAGAAAAATTTTCAGAGCAAAAGTGATGAAGTTTTCTCCTTCGATTCTTTTGAGTTTAATTTTCTTCGGAGGGGTCAAGTAAAGGGCTGTTTGTCCCTTTTTGCGAAGAAAAGTACAAAAGTCAGCGAGAGAATACGTGCGAGTAGACGTGAGGTGAGAGAGAGAAACCAAAAAAAAAGAAAAAAACGAAAGAGACGTGCACCGTGCTTCTTCTTCGTGGGTTCCTTCTCCGAAAAGCCGCACGACATCCCGCCGCCGCCTCGACCCTCTGTTCGAGCATTTGCAGCATTCGCCCGCCGATCACGGCACCTCGCCCACGACTCCGTTGCTGCCTCGTCGCTTCGCATCGGGCACCGAACGCCCGAGCGCCCGACGACCGTGCGCCGGCCTTCCGCCTGCCGCCGGAGCCTCTCCCACCGGAGCCTCTCCCACCGGTGACTCCCCGCCGCCCGAGTCGACGCCCATCACCGCGCCCGCACCCGCGCCCCATGCGCCAGCACCATGGCGCCGGACATCGTCACGCCTCGCCACCTCGCCCGGTTCGCTCCTCGCGCTCACCACCGCAACCGTGACCCGGCCGCGCCACCGCGACACCGGCCGCCTCCGCGACCCGAGCGCCCCAACTCCACCTCTGCCGTCGCCGATCTGCAAGACCGAGACCACACTCCCCGCACGACTTCGGAGCCCGACTTTGTCGCGCCCGGCCCGCGCTACCTCCGCACCGCTCACCACCGAAGCCCACCGCGACCCGCAGCCTAGCATCGTCGCCGGCGTGTCCGCCCGTTGCTCGAGCTCCGCACCGGCCGACGCCGCTGCACACCGCCGCGACCCTCCTCTCGCCCCGACGTCCGGCGGATCTCGCGCCCAACGCCGCTCGGCCCCTCGCCGGTCTGCTGCCCCGCCAGACGCCGCGTCGTGCCCTTGCTCCACCGATCTCCGCTGCCCCGAGCTCGAGCCCGCCGCCGTCCACCTGCAGCCGCTCCCCACCGGAACTCCGACGACCGGTCCCGGCGCCATTCCCTGTCGATTCCCTTAGGTAGTTTTTTATTTTTTTTTATATTTTTTTTAACTTTTTACTTTACTTTTCACTTTATTTAGTTTAGTTTATTTTACTCTTTTTATTTGTTATGTTATCTTTTTGTGTATTTCATTTGATAGCATTTTTAGTTTAGTCATTTGATTTGTGATATTGGGTATTAATATTTGTACTTCTTGTAGGCGTTATCCGCAAGAATTTTGTTCGGAATTATTATGATTATTAATTTGATCCGAGAGACATTGGATCATTTTTTTAATTATTTTAATTGTCGGGCTTTTTAGTGAAATTTTAATTGTTAAATCATAATGATTATTTAATTTGGTCCGTAAGACTTCGGATCAGATTTGTAATTATTTTGATCTCTTTGTTATGATAATTAGGGTTAGAATAATCGTTAATTTGACCTGTGAGACAACAGGTTATCGTTTCGAGTATTTTAATCCTTTATTTTGTTGATAGCTTAGATTTAATATTTATTTAATAATTACTTATCTTTAAAAAAAAATCAAAAAAAAATCAAAAAATCAAAAAAATCAAAATTCTGCATGAGCATATAGGGTTAGTAAATCAAACATGTAGGTTTAGTAAATTAGAATTTCCTTAGGATTACATTTTTAGGGTCGCACTTTTAGAAATAAGTTAGGGTTTGACCTAAATTATTTTTTTTTTTTAGATAGTGTTCGCACATTTTAATTATCTCATTTTTCAAGAAATAGTTTTCTAAGATAAGATAGGGTTTAAGTTAAATTAATCCCTAGAATAAATTAGAGAATTAACCCTTTTTAGATAGATTAATTAGGGTTTTCATAAATTCTGAATTTCAATTAAAAAAATGCAAAAATACTAGATGCATTTTAACTAGTTTGCATAATAGAATCATTTAATCAGAATTTGTTCATCAGTGAAATTAGGTCATGAGGTGCATGTTAATTAGTTTGCATAATAGGCCCATTTAATTAGAATTTGCATATTAATAGGATTAAGTCATTTAGTTAAAAATGCATTTTTATAAAAGAACTCCAATTTTTAAGAAAATCCAAAAAAATGATTGCTTGTTTTGTGTGATGCAATTTATTTATTTGAATGTTTTAAATAATGGATGAGCACCCGTGTGGTCACCACATTTGCATGATAGTAATTTAGGTTAAAATAAATCCAAACTGCTTGCCAAACATTTTTCAAAATAAAAAGAAAGGTATCGAAAGGGCGTTAGAGAAATTTAGCGTAACCAAGTCCCCGTACCCAAATCTCGGTTCGTAGGAATAAAGTAAATCTCCCGTTACTTTATTTGGGTTTCTAATCGACCCACCAAAAAATAGATTAGTGGCGACTCCGATTGAAAATCATTTGTATGTTAAGAACTTGAACCTAAGTCGCGAATTGGTATGGGCTTGGGAGAGCCCGAGTTAAGTCTAGGCTTAACAATCCATTAGCCAAACCCTAGGTGGTTCAAACCCGAAAAAATTGGTCGCGACAGGTTGTAATTGAGAATGATTTGAATTCAATTCATCACTTTTCATATTACTCTCACTTGGAAGAACTCCACTAATATCATTATCTTAATCCAAGGTTTCAAATAGGAAACAATCTTCCCATATTTTGCCCTTCTTAGAAAATTCATCCACTAAGAATGTGACATCCCGTGATTCAAAATTCAGTTATACTCCCACTTTCTGCTCACCTAAGAACACATACCCTTTCGAGTGTTCAGAGTATCTCATGAAAATACTCTTATTTCCTTTGGGACCCAATTTCCCAAATTTGTGACAGGACTCGTGAGTATAGGTAGCACAACCCCATGGCTTAAGAAAACTTAAGTCTGATTTTCTACTTGTCCATAACTCATATGGAGTGGAAGTAACTGATTTGGAAGGCAGCCAGTTAAGTACATAGGCAGCAGTTAATAACGCACCACTCCAAAAAGTGATAGGTAAGTTAGCATGCACCATTATGGATCTAACCATTTCCAGTAGGGTTCTGTTTCTTCTCTCTGCAACACCATATTGTTGAGGAGTATATGGAATAGACAATTGTCTTTCTATTCCTCTTTCATCACATAATTTTCTGAACTCATCAGATAAATATTCTCAACCACCGACCAAGGTGGCGGAGATGGTAGGGCCTTGGACCTCCCCGGTGGAGGCCAAGGTTCGAATCCCTTGCGAAGCAGGGAGGCAGTCTTAGCTACTACATGGTGACTTAAGCGTGACGTCGGGGTGGTGGTTTCCCCGCTAGCGTCGCCGGGGGGTTTACGGCGCACTGCCGGTGCAAGCTGGTTCCTCCTGAAACCAAAAAAAAAAAAAAAAAAAAAAAAAAATATATATATATATATATATATATATATTCTCGACCTCGATCGGATCTAAATACTTTTATTTTCTTGTCTAATTGATTTTCTACCAAGTTCATAAACATTTTGAAACAACTTATGCTTCAGGTTTATGAGAAATCAAATAGACATATCCGAATCGAGTAGAATCATCTATAAAAGTGATGAAATAAACAGTCCATTGCCTTCCTCTCACATTCATTGAACCACAGACATCAGAATGGATTAAATGCAGAGGAAATTCAGCTCTTTTACCTTTTCAAATGGTTTCCTTGTCATTTTCCCTACTAAGCAATGCTCACATCTGGGCAAATCGACTTTTTCAATGTTGCCCAACAAGCCCTCTTTGGCTAGTATTTTCATATGCTATTGGCCCATATGACCAAGTCTAACATGCCACCATATTCACATCATTATCATATAAAGTAGAAGACGTGAAACAAGGGAATAACATATTGACATCACCACAGTCAACATTTAGTACAATAAAACCATCCAGAAAGTGACCAAAATCATAGTAGTTTGTATCCAAATACAAATCTACACATCTATTATAGAAGTTCACATTAAAACCAAGCTTAACCAACATCAAAACAGACACTTAAATCTCGACGAATCTCTGGAGCATATAGAACATCATGTAAGAACAAGGTGCGTCCACCACGCACATTCAATTGGCAGGTGCCAATCCCTTTAACTTAATCTCTGGAGTTATTTCCTACATAGATCCACTTAGTTCCGTAGGGTATTCGTCAAAATTCCACGAAGGATCCTCTATTCTTCCTTACATAGTCTGTCGTTCCTGAATCTACAGTCCACAAAGGATTGGATTCAGCCAATAATTCAGAACTTGACACATAAGCAAAGTTCTCCAATGTATAAGAGGTGTTTACTTTCTTTGGCTCACGACAGTCGCGAGCATAATGACCATTTTTGTCACAATTGTAACACCTCACCCTTGACATTTTCTTCACTTGAGGATGTTTTCCTCCCTTGTGTTGGTTAACTCTTGATTTCTTACAACAAGGACTTAATCCTTTGCATTCTCAAATATTGAACGAATCAATACAATTGCGCTTAGAGCACAAAGCCTTTCTGAGCTAGAACCAGCATTGCAAATATCTATTTTCGACTCAAATGCCGTTGGGGTTCCTCTACTAGCTCAAAGTGGCGCATGGCATCCTCAAGATTTTCCATAATATGGTTAAGAGCTTCTAGTGCTTCTTACTTTTTCAGCACATATTGAATCCTCACATTCAATATTTCACAATAGTTGCCGTTCATATCAGCAATAACGTTCTTAGTTGCTGAAAAAATCGATCTGAACACATCAGACATACATGCACGAATTATTAATGCCTATCATTTATGCATCCCTATTTGCATAGACCCATCATATTAATGAATAATTTCAAGTAAGGCTTCGAGAATCAAAAGGTCACTATGTTTCCAATCATCCTCCAAAAATCCTAACTTAAAACTATCATTAATATGATTGTCATATGCAAAATCAATTCTATGAAGTTACAAAAACTTCTATTACTACCCACAGCTAATTACCCACAGCAACCAGCAATAACAGAAAGTAACAATATCTAACATCCAATAGAATAACAATGCTTTCACATAATACAATTATACATTACATTAACCAATATATACAGAGTTATATCAACATGGAAAGAGATACACTCATAAAACATCTCATAATTAATCTAAGAAATAATTAGGGAATGTCCCTTCTAATCTATCAGTCAAAACATTTGAGAAAACTGAAGGCACATTTGCCAACCATGGAAAAACTTTTGGAAAGCTTTCATGTCGCCACCAAGGCGCATTTACTCTGCGCCATGTGGCGCTCAATCTAAGGGTTGAAGTTTTGGCCAACTCAATCCTATAATACTCTCTTGCAAAAGCTTCCACTAGCTCCCTATAACCCGGGACCACGTTGACCTCCCATAACCGACCTAACACTGCTTGCCATTCAGGTGGAAGAGTGTTCATCAAAGCCGGTACCTTCTCAAAATCCGGCATAAGATAACCATTTCAGATAATTTCCTATATCATCTGATTGACCCTGACCACATATGATACTAAATCACCGTCATGTCACCGATAATCAGCTAACTCTTTCATCAGCCTTTTAAGTCTTGCATTTCCCTCGTCCGTTCTCGGGATTGCAGGTATCCGTGAATAACGCATCATAGTTCCTGCAACAAATGCAGAAATAAAAATGGATCACTTATATTCCATAATTTACATAAGGGAAAATACATAATTTTCCAAAATTCATGCAACAAATGCAGAATAAATAATGGATTACATATAAACCACATAAGCATACATGAAAAAGAAACAAATTCCTTTTTTTTTTTTTTCTTTTTTTGGGTCAACGGTCAACGGTCAAAGTCAACGGTCGGTCAACGGTCAACCGCCGGTCAACGGTCAACGGGCGCGCGGCTCGAACCGGTTGGACCGGTCGGGGCGGTCGGACCAGTCGCGCCGATTGCGCCGGTTCGGACGAACCGAATGCACGTGCCGTGCGCGTGCGAGATGACGTCACGCAGACGTCATCCGGCACGTGCCGCACGAGTGCCGGGCTTCCATGCGGGTCGGGTCGGGTCACCGGCCGGCAACGGTCGTCCGCGATGACGTCACCGATGACGTCATCCCGGCGGTTACCATGACGTCCACGATGACGTCGCACGCGCCCGTTCGCCGGCGCCGGCGCGCACATGCCGGTTCGCCATCGGCGCGTGTCGCGCACGCGCTGGCGGAGCTTGCGCTTCCGGGCGCGTCGAGCCCACACACAGCGCCTTCTGGCCGCGCGTGTGGGCGCGTGCGGCGTCTCCGAGCGGCACGCGACATGTTGCCGGACTCGCCTCGACATCCTCTTTCACCTAGTGCCTTCAGAATTTCATTTCGACTTACAAAAACTCGGAAAAATGGCCGAACAACGCTCGGGTGTCGGGATTTGTCGCCCCGATCCGTACGGCTGAATTGTTTTTGCGAAAAATCAATCAAAAAACGTCAAAACAGGTCGGGAAAACGTGAACTAGGGCTCTGATACCAATGTTGGGAATAACGGATCCCCGAAAATGCGGATTCGACACTAAATCGAACCCCTAAATCAATGCGGAAGCGAAGTCCAAGAAAACAACACGTATCACCGATCGTAAAGCACACCACGGATTCGAGCGTACCTTGTTAGCCACAGATTAGACACCAATGCCAATAGGAGGAAGAAAATCCGGTCATGTTCGATCCGATGAAAGTTACGAAGGAAAGAAAAAAACGCGCCGTATGCTTCTTGTTTTTCCTTTTTCTTTTTGGAGAGAGAGAGAGCGTGCGGGAGAAGACGTACGTTGATTCTAATTTCCAACAGGTACAATCTCTCTCTCTCTCCTCCCTTTTATACCTTCCCCCATCCACGGGCCCTATTCCCGTGGGCCGGGCTTTTTGGGCCTAGCATGGGCGGACGGGCCTTAAGCCCATTACCAATTAAAACCATCAATTTGGCATGGAGAAAGTTCTTGATCACGCGTTGAGATTGCGGTAAGGTAGTCTCAGAAAATAACTTTATTCGATGCTTTTGCTAAAGCATGAAAGGCAATATCCACTTCTGCAATATCCTGAATATGAAAAATGTGTATTTTTTTCAACTCAAAATATGAGATTGATCCAAATCATTTCAATGCTAGCACTAGATTTTGAATCCAACTAAGTGCCAAGTTGAAAGAAAAGTGAAGCTTTCACAATCATATTTTCTAGCATATGCAAGAGCCAAACTTGTAGAGACGAACTATCAAACGAAAGCTCAACCTAGGATTCCACAAGTTGGATTGTAGTCAGAAAATCTTTGTCTATAAGAGCAGAGTTTTGAGCGATCACTACTAGGATTTACTCGAAGCTATGTTTACGTATTGGTTTGCTTTTGGGGGGGAATAAGGACAGGGAAGTCGACGGAAAAACCTCTGGAAACTACCCTCTTTAAATAGTCGGATTTCAATTGCCTTTTAGAAAGACAACCGAAGAAAACAGGAGAGGCAAGAACGAGAGAGGCAATGGCTGTTTGGCACAGAATTTGAGTCGCTATGTTCCTGCTCTTTTCCGTTCTTGGAATCGTGCAATGTGGTCCGGACGTTTCGCTGGTATACAAGATTTGCAACGGAGACAAGTTCAACCCTAGCGATGCATATGCTGGCTCTGTATCCGAAGTCCTCCAACTCCTGATTGACAAAACCTCGAGCTCGGGTTTCGATGTTTACGTCTCGAGTGATATCTTGTACGGTAGTCTTTGCTACGGTCACGGAGCTTGCAACGGGGCACTCAGCCACTCAGACTGCGACTCCTGCGTGATGTCCGCAGTGAAATTAATATTTGATCAGTGTCAATATAGCTTCAGAGCTCAAATCCAACTGAAAGATTGCAGGATTCGGTACGAGAGCTATTACTTTTCTGAAAGTTGAGCTACTGTGTTTGAGAAAGCGGCAGCTTGTTCGCAAAAGTGGGGATATGTTTGAATGAATACGCGTAGGGTTTTGTAGTTTTAATTACCAATAACGAAGGCGAGACATCAAAGCCTATCCCTAGATAAGCCGAAGATGCTCTCCTTTTCGGGACATGTGATTATCTATCTTCCAGCATCGCACATGTAAGAAGCTTATGCTTTACCATCGCCGGGTTGATGTGGTCCGGTTGCTTAGTTTGCTTAATGCAATACAACTTTCAATTTCAGTTCGCTGTAAATAAGAAACTTATGCTTTAATATCGTCCGCAGAAATGTCTAAAGCAGAGGTTCAAATGTGTTCTTACTTGGGCATGGAATGAAAAAGGAAGTCATTAGAAACTCATTTAAGTATGCGACAATAGAATGGTATCGTTTTGCATGGATGCAAGTGCCAAACTTCTCCTACTACAACTAGTGAGACGAAAAGAAGACATAAAAGCTCGCCATGAGGCTTCTACTGCTAGTTTCATAAGAGCTGGAAAATCTTTGCCAACAATTTTAAAACACTTACCTGTATTTGTTGAAATCCATTGGAAAAAAAAAAAAAAATAATTTTTGGCTTGGAACAATTGGATATTATCGGACCTGAGCAGGTCTTTAAAACACTCAAAGGAAAGAAAGAGGCAGGAGATCTACCCTAAGATGAAAACTTCATAATGTCACTCCATTGTTCCCTTCCCTTGCGGAAGAAAAATATTCGAGAGGGATTAGGGGGCTTCATGTTGCACGTCAAGGTTTTGGCGTTGGCTACGGTAAAATATGTAGATATAGTAACCTCCCGTACTTGAGGTGAGTGAAAATGAGTGAGTCACAGTGCAAAGCTGCATGCCTTAATGGCAAGGTCACATCAACCTGACCACAATCTCAGTAACCTTGGTTGATGTGATCTTGCCATAGCACATATGATTAAACATTATATCATCATGTTCAAATGACTTATAATCCTAGTTTTAAAAAGAATGTTGAATTTGAAAATTAATGGATCTTACATTTCAAGGACGATGTGGAATAAGAAATTATCAATTAAATCAACGAAGAAATATAATAACATTGGGAATTTACATGATTTAGTCTTACTATCCGTACTTACTCTGTGGGGAGCTAGTTACTATGAATATGGTGAATACGCAATTTAGAACGCTTTAGTATTTCATAGAACTCTATTTTCATATGCCCTTTTATGACTTGTTGGCTCAAATTAGGAATCCGACTCTAATGTGGAAAGTAGTGAAATTGGCTTTGTTTTCAACTTGGATCAAGTTTGTTTCAAACTGGAGACAAAATTTAACAAAAATGCTTCCTTTCTTATTCATGTTCGAACTTGAGCAACTCAATCTTGTCTTCTTGAATAATTCATCTTGACCTTTCATGCTTTCAATCTACTTGACAAAATAAATGCCACGCTTAAATGCCGTGCTGTTGTTGTAGGCATCATTCACTAACGATGAAGAGAAGAACTCTTTATTTTCCATTATGGGAAAACTTATGACCAGTCAGTATATAAACAGAGACAATAATGCAAAATAAGACCATCTAAATGTACACAGAAGAATTGAATAAATAATGATACAGGGACCTAGTACGTGTCCCATTGATATATATATATATATATATATGAGAATGTGAACTTTCTTTTTGTATCTTTTGGGGAAGAATAAACTCAAACAAACGCTTGACAATTCTAATGATAAATATAAGAATATAGGTTTTGGACGCAAATCATTTAAAACAAATTTCTCTTTAATGTCGAATTGGAATCTTCTTATAATATTGGTTGATTGATTAAGCGTTTGATTTAATTTATACAAACTATGTTAATATGTGCTCGAATCATGATGTCTTCCCCTTCAATTAATTATTAAGGCCGCCGGTGTCACTTTGTTAGTAGAGTCTTGCTAGACGTACGTGGACAAGATAGCGTACGTGAAATGGCAGGAGAAGCATATCTTCTAACATATACTAGTGCCCAACTTGTAAGATGAACTATCAAACGAAGCAATGTAAACAGAATAAGGACAGGGAGTGACGGAAAACCGGTGGAAACGACCCTCTTTATATAGTCGGATTTCAAGTGCTTTTTGACAAGACAAACTCAAGAAAACACGAGGGGCGAGAACAAGAGCGACAATGACTGCTTGGCAGACAGTTTCAATCACCATATTGCTGCTCTTTTCTGTTCTCGACACCGCGCAAAGTGGTCCGGACGTTTCGCTGGTATACAAAATTTGCAGCGCCGACCAGTTTAGCACTGACGATACATACGCTGGCTCCGTAGCCGAAGTCCTCAACCGTCTGATGGACAAAACCTCGAGCTCAGGTTTCAATCTTTACGTCACAAGTAATCCCTCGTTTAGCAGTCTTTGCTACGGTCACGGAGCGTGCAACGGGGCACTCAGCCACTCGGACTGCGACTCCTGCTTGAAGTCCGCCACAGACTTGATAATCGATCAGTGCGAGTACCACGTTGGAGTTCAATTCCAACTGGAAGATTGCAGGATCAGGTACGAAAATTATCGATTTTTTGAAGGTTGAGCTACTGTCGTTGGAGAAAGCAGGAGGGCAAGACATCGATACCTATCACCAGATTAGCCGAAAATGTTTTGTGATTGACTATGCTTCACCATTCCAGATATGTATGCAATCCTACTGTACTTGGCTCAAACTGAAACGAGTGCTTAAAGAATGCGGTTCAAGTGACTGGCAAATGCTTAAAGTTGAATTCAGGCCCGAATAGAAGGTCTTGTGGGTTTTTTTGCCAGGCAACTACAAAATCAGAATCAGAACTCAAGATAAGTATATTGTTGTACAAAAGCAAGTCAAATAGTAAAACATGTATAACAAGAAAATAAATCGAATACTAAATTTACGCAATTTGATCGATATGACCTAAGTTCATGACGAGAGTGCAAAGAATTCCACTAAAGATGAAGCGATACAATGGAAATTATAACCACACTCACGTCGCTTAAATACACTTTCAGTGTCTTCTAACACCCAATAATTCATTTAGTATTTAGTTTCACAATTCCTTACGAAATAATCCATTAATCTATCATAACACAACCTAACAGATGGTGATCCAAAATAAAGGTTTTTTTTTTTCCCTTTCCGTACAATTGAGAAATAATATAACTCGGGAATCGGACAAATTGTGTGCCTCAAAGTATTTTGAGCCAATGTCTATGCTTTAAAAAAACTACATTCTTACAAGGGAAAAAAGTGATAGCTCCAACAATATTAAACATAACGAATTGACAATTGAGTTAAACTAAATTTATCTGATTTTAATTTTTTGTTGACTTGAATTAAAAAATATATATATTTAATTCCTTGCACTGGCCAATAAGTCGAGCTTTTATATCATAATCCGATTGACGATTATGATTTGATGGAGGCTCAAGGGAAGGAAATTACGATTGGGCCGGGCTCTGTGGATGGACCGGATCAAGTCGGCTGAACCAGAGCTGAACCCACAAAGGAGAAAACCCTAATTCTTCCGCCCCATCGCGCTTCTCTATATAAAACCCAAGCCACTGGCTCTCAGAGATGGATGAGCTGCGCTGCGCTGGGACTGACGGTCATTAGGTTACATGTTCTTGAATTTCTTGTTGTTCTTCTTCTTCTTCTTGGTTCAATTTCAGATTTTTGTTGCAAGTCGTGCCTCTTGCGGGGATCCCTCCGGTCGGGCGTATAATTGCCGGTGATTTGGAGGGTCGTCCGTCGTCGTTGATGCGAGTGGAGGCGTAGAGTGCGGTGCAGGGAAGTTGAGTCGCTTCGCCTCAGCTCTCTTGTTGTACCGGGCGCAGCGAATGACTCCCTGCAAAATCTCTTCTCTCTTTTTTAACCTCGGTGTCGTCTCTGTGTGGGTTTTCTCTTTATTTCAAAAAGAAAAAAAGTCGAGGATTTTTTTCTTCTTTTATTTTGGGGGGTGTTCGATCTTGTTCTTGATCCGATGATGGCATATATCTTTGAGACCTGATTGTCTTGTGACTTGATGACAATTACAAGCATTTTTGGCTGAGGATCCCTTTGCCGTTTCCAAACTCGTTTGGAATATCCTCTTTTGGAACGTGATTTTATAAATCTGGAGTGTTTGTGGGTGGTGGGTGGGGGGGATTCAGATGATGCAATGTGCACTGGGCTCTGAGGCAGTTGCTAAACTTGCCTATCTTGATGGACAATCGCAGCCTAGAAAGCTCTGTCTGATGATTCCTCCTCGCCGTGGACTACTAATTTCATGGCCTGTAGTTGTTTTTAAACTGATGAGAGAGAAGTTGATGTGCTCTCTCGACGATGATGCAGGGTTGTCTTGTCTCGGCTAGTAATTTTGGGAAATGAACGCAAATGTGAGCACTGAGCAAAGTGAGTGGAGTCTCTGGAGCTGTTCCCCGATTAACAACAGATGCACCAAGGCGTATGTTCTGTGTACATACATAGAAGAACATTACATGGACTGGCCTTAAACATTCAATACTTAAGCTCAACCTCACATTAAAACTGGGTTCTTTTTCTTTAAGGTATTAATGAAAAGTAGGTATTTCAAGAAAAAAAAAAAAAGAACTCAGCTTCACAGGACTCCATTTCGAGCTGGGGGACAAATTCTAAGCATAACGTAAGACCCTACCATTTTTTCATGTTCTGACCTCGCCAAAACTTTGTAACTATAAATCTTTCGCCTTGTTTTGACTTGTGCTAAGTGAAAACTGTAGCCCTTCCATTATATTAGTAAATAGACCTTCAAATTGCATTTTCTAGAACGAGTGATTAGTTGAAGTAATTGATGGAACAAAGCTACTTATACCGTGATTATCTAATGCTAACTTCAATACTTTCTTTTCCAAATGGCCAACTTTTCAAAGAGATTTCAATGTTATTAGAATGTAGCTCTAGCTCACAGAACATGAGTTTCGCTAACAAAGTCATTAGGTTGTAATTTGCAAATTACGTTGTCCTTTTTTCATAGTCTCCTATTTTGTTGAACATCTTGTATCTGCCTAATGAAAGGTTAATTGCAAAGTTCTAAACAGAATTTTATGAAAAGATGCCGATTTCTTCTTCTTTTTTTCTCTCTCTCTTTTTGGACCTTTTGTTGATGGTTAAATTAACATTCTTGCGTTGAGATGTGTGGTTGTTTTGTGGAAAACTTAAGATTGGAAAAATATTTTCTAAAAATGATTGATAATGCTACTTTAAAAAATTAATCAACATAAAATATTTTTTCATTATTGATGAAAATTTATATTTATCTATTTTCATGGGTGATAAAAATATTTTTCATTCATATATTTTTGTAAGTAACATCAGTGATCGTTTTTTGGAAATTTTTTGTAAAATCTTAAATATTTCATGAAGCAAATGCATTATTAAATAGATAAATTTTCCGCTAATTTCTTATACGACAATTTATTCACGAAGTAGATTAAGCTAAGATTCTTCATTTTATAATCTGGGACTTTCCTTTAAAAAAATTAGGGAAAATTCCAAATAAGAACCCGGAGTAAATCTTTTTTCTCAAATAAAGACTCAAAATGAACTTTGTGTCAAATAAGAATCCGAAGTTGACCTATTGTTTCAAATAAGGACTCAAAGTAAATTTTGTATCAAATAAGGATCCAAGTGATCAAGTTAATCTCTATTGAGGACCTTAATTCACCCACATACATTTTCCGCCGATTAAAATATGGGCAATTTTATCAGAAATTTGTGATTTAAAAAAAAAAGGAAAATTCTAAATTAATTAAGTTTATGTTATTCATTTAGATGTTTACGCTTTCTTCTTTATTCTCCCCCGCTACTCCTCAACCAAATTGTTACCCGGTCATCGTCACGTCTCAATTCTCGTCACTCCTCACCTTGCTCGATCGGTTAAGAATTTGGGTCTTTGACTTTGCGAAGGATGGGTCTTGGACAAAATTACCTAAACTCCGGTTGTTGGAAATGTCACATGTTTGATAGACGACGAATATTTGGCTAACTAGCAAGTTCATGTTCTTATTAGGAATTGATTCAACTATTTCGGATCCTTATTTGAGATAATGAATACACTTTAGGTTTTTATCTGATATAAAGTTTATTTCGAGTCCTTATTTGAGAAAATTAGTTAACTTCGGGTCTTTATTTGGAATTTTCCCAAAAAATTATTAGCAAGTAAAAAAAGAAAAAGAAACCGATCAAAGAATACCAAAATTTATTTCGGAGATGGTTATTTGAGAAAATTAGGCCAAGGTTCGAATTCAACTTCGGATCCTTATTTGCGTGACGTTTTTTCAAAAAATTATTAGCAAGTAAAAAAAAAAAGAAACCGATCGAAGAATCATATCCAACAACGAATCGGGTCCGGCCCCATCTGCTCATCCGGGTCAGAGCAGCGTGAGCGAAGACGGAGATCAGCAGAGGAAGAAGCAGAAGCAGGGGAGAAGAGGAGAATGCGATTGAAGATGCACAGTCGATTTCGCTCCTCCTTTCTCTCGCGAATAATGGCGGCGGCGACCCTGTGGATGTGGATCTTGCTCTCGCTTGCGTGTCGCAACGGTTTCGCCGGCGCTTCTTCGTCTTTGTCTTCCTCCTCCGCATCCGCCGAGACCTCCATGCACACCAACAACTGGGCGGTCTTGGTCTGCACCTCCCGCTTCTGGTCCGACTCTCTTCCATCTTATCTTCTGAATTCGCACTCTCTCGTAGTGGATTCTTATCCGAATCAGCCTGATCTTTGTTCGCCGCCTCATCCGCGGTTTGCTTGTTACAATTTACGGAAACAGTTTGAGAATGAATGTGGAGTTAGCGAACTGAGCTCCATGAATTAGCCCAACAGTATGATGATGATGGTGATTGTGTTGATCTGCTTTTATTTTCTCGTGAATTATGCGTCTTATCATGGGAGTGCTGGTGATATTGGTGTGTTGTTAAGCTAATTGATCTTTCCCTGTATGAGGTCTCTGCTTTGATGATCCATTTAAAATGTTTTTTTCTCGACTTATGTTTCGGGCGCCCTGACACTTGCTGTAATGTTCTTATGCACATGATCAGACGATACCATTGATATGATGGCACTTCAAATTTTTTGTCTTCAAATATTTACTATGTTGCTTTAGCAAAAAATTGGTCCTGAAGTTGACTAGTATTTTAGCTACGTTCGCCCAATGGTTTATATTAGGTCCGAATTTGGCATAGTTGTTGGAATTTCCCATAGTATTATTCTCCATTTTATCCTCGTTCCTTATCCTCGATCTCATTACATTGCATGACATGTCACAAATTGAGCTAGTCTTGGACGTGTATCTATGACCAGTGACTTTATTCCTCAATCTAGAGCATGGTTGCCACTTGTTTTGACCCATCAACTTTTTTGGTTCAGGTTCAATTATCGGCACATGGCCAATACTTTATCCTTGTACAGGTTAGCTATTTTACTTGTATAACAATCTCCTTGTGGCTTTCTATATGTTTTCCATTCTTATCTTTGATCTTGCAGGACAGTGAAGCGGCTTGGTATACCTGATGAGAGGATAATACTGATGCTTGCTGATGATATGGCCTGTAATTCCCGAAATAAATATCCTGCACAAGTCTTCAACAATGAAAATCACAGGCTTAATCTGTATGGAGATAATGTAGAGGTGAATTTGTCAGCACTCTTCTTTTTGCCTTTTTTAGCTTCTAAGCCTTCTGCTTTAAAAGTTCTGCCATTAGTTTCCATGAAAATTGTGAGGAAGACATGAAAGCCACATAAAATGGAAGAGAAAATTATGGGAAGTTATTTTTGAGATTTGGTCGTATTATGGACCTTTTCATTCTTTTTGTAGAACATGTATATAAGTGAAATTATTAGCTTCCCGTTATATGGGTTACGTACATTCCCATGCATACCTCGAATCTGAGGGCCAGCTTAACTTTATAGATCAAGCTCGACTTGTATACTGATTTAATTTTGGTCTTTTTGGCCTTTCTGTCTAGTTAGTCGGCATGTGACTTACTGTTTAATCTGGTGGCTCAAGCGGTTAATCCAAGGAACTTGATTTCTTTAAGTAGTTTGGTGCACGTGCTAGATTTTTTTTTTTCCTGGCTTTTATGTGGTTGTAGACATTAGTTTATTGTTCCTTCTTTTACTGACATTTTGAAGTTGTATAATCTGTGTGTGAACAATC
This sequence comes from Eucalyptus decipiens, assembly GCA_014182575.1. Lineage (NCBI taxonomy): Eukaryota > Viridiplantae > Streptophyta > Magnoliopsida > Myrtales > Myrtaceae > Eucalyptus > Eucalyptus decipiens. The sequence continues at coordinate 314,674 of CM024616.1, read as the reverse complement.
TTGTATGCCATTCTGCGTGCATGTAATGTGATGTGACTATTAAGAAGCATATCAACATGCTTTTTTGTTCATCTGTTACATACTTGCAACAATTTTTCTTTTCACGGAGCCAACATTTATGTCATGCTTCTGCAAAGGAAATATTTTTATTACAGTCAATGATAACTGAGAAGTTTCCAGGTCGATTATCGTGGTTATGAAGTTACTGCTGAGAACTTTTTGCGGGTGTTGACTGGGCGTCATGAAACATCTGTTCCAAGATCCAAGCGTCTTTTAAGTGATGAAGGAAGCCACATTCTTCTTTACATGACGGGGCATGGTGGAGATGAATTTTTAAAGTTTCAAGACTCTGAAGAGCTACAAAGTCATGATTTAGCTGATGCAGTGAAACAAATGAAAGAAAAGCGCAGGTTAGACGATTGATCAATTACATTTAGGTTTTCATCTATTCATATGAATTTTTTTTTTTTATAAATTATAAATAAACCACTCCATTATCCATTGAGAGTTTTGTGCTTTAGTAAGGATTCTAGTACATAGGAATATATGAATTGTCCGACATTATAAGAACAATGAAAGTATGTGAGCCAATGATAATAAATAAATGAAAAAGGATATAAGGATGAACAACTCTCATTTTAATGAGAGACATACATCTGTTAAGATATTGCATGTTCTGAACATTGGAAAGGATGGGCTGTCCAACAATTTGTGGTGAATTTGTGGTGATATCTCATGTTTTCCTTTTGGTACTTTGGTTTGGTGGTCCTTTTATATAGATGGATTCTAGGAATCGGCTTTCAAATAGAAAAAAAATCTTATGCCCTTTCATTCTTCATTTCCTTTCACTTTGTTCTTGTAGAGTTCTAAAGATACTTTGGGCGGAAAGGTCATTGTTCTGGAACATTTAATAGTAAGGGTCATTTTCATTTAATTGACGCCCCTTGAGATCATTCTACTTGACTGAGCTCCATATGAAGACTTGATGTTGTTAATACTGGTAAAATATGTTGTGCCTAGCATCTTTATTCCTTATATCATCCAAATTTATATCACTAGTTTGACATAAAGGTCTTCTTAAAGAGCTAGTTTGGTCCTTGCCTTCTACCATTGGGACAGGCATCATTGGATTGTTGTCATTTCTGTCTTATAAAAATTGATCATTTCACTATTTTGTCTATCGATGTTTGTAATGTTTAATCGTTTTTATTTCAGGTTTAAGGAGCTACTTATAATGGTGGATACTTGTCAAGCTGCCACTCTCTTCAACCAGGTATGTAATTGTCCCAAAGGCAAGTAGTTTTTGCTTTTCTAGGTTATCAGTATGACGGCTAGACATGTAAGTGCATCACTACCATTCAACCCAGTTTGAATGTGTTAGAATATTTAAATAATAAATCAGACTTTCATATAAAGTTTAAGTTTTTAGAAGAAATTAGTTGTAATTCCATACAATCAAATATGGTATCAGAGCTAAAGGTCCTGAGTTCGAATCTTTACAGGCTCCATTTGCCTTCCACGCTTGGTACTAGGCAAAAGACTAGACTAAGTACACCTTCATCCAAAGCTTAAGCTTTTAGAGTAGTTGGTTGTAATCCCATAAAATTAAACATGGTATCAGAGCTAGAGGTCCTAAGTTCGAATCTTTCCAGGCCTCATTTGCCTTCCACGCTTAGTATTAGGTAAAAGACTAGACTAAGCATGAGAGGGAATGTTAGAATATTTAAATAATAAACCACACCTTAATCTAAAGCTTAAGCTTTTAGAACAATTGGTTGTGATCCCATAAAATCAAGCAGAATGGTTTGGGCTGTCTTTGACTCTATTAGTATGGTTACAAAGCACGGCAATTATTTATGTATTTAGTTTATTTTTGGGGGTGGGCACTTATCATATTCTTCTGCGTCCCCGATTCGTTACGTCCCTTGCAAGCATGTGCTTTTCTAGATGAATTTCTGGATCAAACATTTGGATCACTCAATTATCTAGTCAATATTGCTGTTAATTATTCAACTGAAAAATTAATTTAAAGCCCTTTTAACCATTGAATTGACGAGAGAGAGAGAGTTTCTCATCACTCATAAGAGAAATATTCTCTGAACTTGCAGCTTCATTCCCCAGGAGTTTTGGCTATTGGAAGTAGCAAGAAAGGAGAAAACTCCTACTCACATCACTTGGACTCTGATGTAAGTATATTGAGTGCATTCATTTTTGACCAGGAAATTACTGGTGTTGTCCAGTTCCTGATGGATATTCTGATACCCTTGCCATTACATTGTCCCTGGAGACAGGTTGGTGTTTCAGTCGTGGATCGTTTTACCTTTTACACCCTTGCTTACTTTGAGAGGCTGAATATGTATGACAATGCTTCACTAAGCAGGTATCTGCAACTATGCTACTAAAGTAGACATTAGGCAGTTCCTTTTTGTGGCTTTATGTTGTACTCCCAGCTCTATCCTTTTTCCCTTCCTGGTGTTCATGATTTTCTTCCAGTTCTCAAACCCAATGATGCTTGTAGACACCATGATGTTATGTCTACCATTAACTCTGACTTACATAGATAGTATGGTGGAGGTTTAGTAGACTTGTCATTTAACCTTTGAAGGTCCTTCTAAAATGTTTCACTATACATTTGACCATATTTGTGGAGAATGACTTGGTTTTAATTTGATAAATTGATCTATCAGCATTTTTTGGGTGTGCTTTGCAGCCTTTTCAGTTCGTACAACCCTAGTTTGTTGATGTCCAATGCATATTACAGAACAGATTTGTATCAACGACGTCTAGAGGAGGTATGGATCTATTTCTTTGCTTCATTGATTCTTGAATCGTTTTGGATCCTTAAATTTGCTGTTTTGGTTGAGTAAATGCACGGAAGGTCTCAAAAAATCAGACACTTGATTCTATGATGTCTATTACCTGATTTTAGAAATCCAACTTTGAATGTTTATCCCCTGGGTTTTGTTCAGAGCACATGTGATTGCCAAGTCATGAGGTAGAAATTATTGGTTACTTTGTAAGTTTACTGCCTCCCTTACATGATTATGAGTCCCACATGGTGTACTGTATTGAGAGGGAGGGACTATTCCCAGAATGACTAATCATTTCCCACAAGCAGAACCTACATTCAATTAGTTCAGCTGCTCATCATCAGCTTTACTGCCATACTATCCTTAACAGATCGGCTTTTATTGCTTAAACTCTGAAGCAAATACGCAATTGCATCCGTGGCTTTTCTTGCAGTTTTGAAACAATCTACCTAATTGAATTTTTTTTTTTTTTTTTTTTTTAAATTCTAATTGATTTTGTGCAAAATGGTTAACAATAATCTTGCAACATGATAGTTCAGCTACCGAGTTTAAAAAGATATGCTTTTAAGCTGATGTTTATGTTCCATAGACATGAACAACACAGTGAAAAGAATAACTGTGTCCAGGTGGTTGGGACCTTAAGAGAACAGGAAATTCTTTAGGAACATCATACTGCACACTTGCATCAAAAGTTTTTTTTTTGTGAATAATGGCTTATTTTCGTACTATTTCAGACTGTAATGCTATCAAATTTTAAATTTACTTGGGGATAGTTTCTTCGAATTGGAATGATTGCAGGTGCCTGTGACGAACTTCTTTGGTTCAGTGATGGAAACAATCTACACTGATTCACCTTACCAATCTCCCCAAAGAAAAGACTCCCGTAAAGGTGATATTAGAATGTCTCCAGACCAGTCCATTGAGGATGGGAAGGGAAAAATGCCACAGGAAACAGATCTGGTTGACAACAGTGACCTAGAGACGGTATATGAAATTTGATTATTTATAACAAAAGAAATTATGTTGATCGAGGTGATTTTAATGGCGGTGGATGTTCTTGCAGATTCAACAGGGTCTTCTTAGATGTATTTGGAGTGATCTCCATATTAAGTTGGAAAGCTTTGGCGATGGTGATACCTTACTGTATTATGGCATGCTAATGTTGGTTCCATTTTTGGCAGTTTCAACATGGATATCCTTGTGAAGGTAGAGGAACCCCTTCTCTGAACTAATAAGCTCCATTTGTTGCTGCAGGACTTGCTGCATTTGAAACTTCGACTTTTTGATGGGCTGTTGATGCTTTAACATCACTCTGCATGCTTTTCCTCTCCATCTTTTCAGGGGATCATCAGACTTTGTTTTTCTACTTGCACTTCATCTGGATCTTCTATTTCACTATAGACTTTAATTCGTGAGTATTAGTAAAGTCTAAAGATGCGCTGAAAGGAAATGGTTGTCTAGGTCCAGTCACAGAAACAACTCATCCATTCCATGTAGAAGCGAAATAGGCAGTTTTTGCCATAGGACAAATTCTGTTTGCTCCCACCAACAGACCTAGCTTCCATTATTTTTGTTATAGCCCTTTCTGCTTAATTACAAGTGAGGCTACCCTGCCAAATTCTGATTTTTCTTCTTCTGGCTACGAAGATGGTTTGGTTGACCGGGATGTCTCTTGCCTGTGCTGAAATGGCTGAACTTTGGTTTCTAAAACGTCTGATCCCAGTTTTAATTTTCTTCATCAGGTTTCGCCATTCGTAATGCATTCAGCGGGAAGAATCTGGCATGCGTGTGGAAGGCCAATGATAGTGAGGACGATGCAATTACAGATGTTCACATAGCTAGTAGAGTGGAGAAAAAGAAATCCTGCAGCATCTGTCAGGCATGAAGTTCCACGAGAGAGTCGCCGACCACCAAGCTGGCACTTTGATTTGTGCTTTCACGCAAGCCCGGCTATGCCATGATCGTTTATGCAACGGGAACCTTTTTCTCCGAGTTGCGTGGCGCATAATTTTACCCCAGCACCGATCTGGTGATTGTGACGATGTAATAACATTTTGGTTTTGCCGTGAAGGGACATAAATCTATGCGGGCACCAAATTTGCACGGCAGCGCCTTCTTATCGCTCCCCCTTCTGCGTGACATCTCCTGTCAGAACCGTGTAATTCTACAAATTAGACTAAATCGAAGCTTTTCTAGTTTGGCTCAGTCCTCTTAAGGAAATCTACCATTCCGAACTTTTCTGTTTTCTTTTTTCTCTAGATTAATACTGAGAAAAACTCTAAATGGTATACTTGAGATAAATTTATTCTAATCTAATTGTTTGATCACAAAAAATTTGAAACTAGTATGGGCCTATTTGATTCGGCTTTTAAGGAATGCATTTGCAAAAATTCGGCTTTTAAGGAATACATTTGCAAAAATGCAAATACATTTGGGTGAATGAGGTTTTTCGAAATACAAATATCGTTTGGTAAAATTTGCGTTGAGATACAATTTTGGCCAAAATATCATTTTGTAAAATTTGCATTTATAAATGACTTTTACTAAGTTAAAAAGACAAAAAAATATTTGTATTTTTTTTTTTAAGTCCGGCCATCAGACAGCCGGATTTGGCGGCCGGATCGTTGGATCCGGCAACCGGAAGGCCAGATCTGGCCAACCTCCGGTGACCCTTGCCCAGGGTCGCCCGACATTCGGTGACCCTCGCCCGGGGTCGCGCGACTCAGGCGACAGCTGCTTAGGTCGCGCGACCCCGGCGACAGCCACCTAAGGTCGCGCGACCCAGGTGGCCATCGCCTGGGGTTGCCCAACCTCGGCGACCGTCGCCCGGGTCGCCCCGACCTTACGGTTCCCGACCTCACCGGGGTGGGGTGCTCGATCTCCGCGGCCACCTAGGTTGCCCGATTCAGGCCATCAGTCGCCTGGGTCGTGCGACCCAAGCGTCGCCTGAGATCCGGCGACGGTCATCGGGGTCGGGCGACCCTCAGATGGCGGTTGCCGACGCCTCGCCGGCGTGTTGGACCTCTCGGCCGGCGGTCATCGGCCTCCGTGTGGTGGTTTTCCTCGAAGATGAACAATACCCAAACTTGTATTCTGAAAATACAACTTCGCAAAGCACTTCAGAATCTCCATTTGGCTAAAGGCCCTTGGAGCCATTTGGAAATGAAATTACATATTGCCAAAGTTACCCAAAAATTCGAACTTGCATTTGACCAGGGGACTTTAAAGTCCAAAAGCCCTTTTCAAATGCCCAACCAAATAGTGCCTATATTTGTAATAAATTTATCCTCAATTAGTTTTCGTTAAGTTGGATTAATATTACAAAAAATCACAAATTGATATATTTATGATAAAGAAAGGCTAAAATCTCAATTTAACATAACCGTCAACCGTTCTTAATTTAGAATTTTAATTTAGGATAAATTTATCATAGATTTATCAATTTAAAATTTTCCATGGTATTAACTCTTTTCTCTTTAATATAGTTTTGTACTTTCAATGCTCCATTCAAGATGGTCCTTCATGTACATTACAGTTGATAATTTCAAAATTATTGGCAAGCCAAAAAAATAAAATAAAAAATAAATAGGAAATTAAAGTAGCCGGTAACTTTGGAGGTTTTATATTGACAATCACCAATGATCTCAGCAATAAACGAACAGTCGGCAGCCTACCTTACTACACATTGAACGAAAGACAGTAGCTTCATAACCCAAGCGGCACTCCCTCTTTGCGAGTTTCGACCGCCGTGTCGATTCTCTTCGGCGCGTGCGCCTTTGTTCCGGGTAAGACGATGTACGATTGTCCATGCATTCTTCTTGCTTTCTTCTAATTGTTGTTCTCTCGCCGCTCGATCCGGCTGACGCCGTCTGCCCTTTGCTCTTCTCTTCATCCGCTCGCACGTCACCTGTTCGACGGAATTACCCTGGCAATGTACCGTGCGCCATTAAGATAATGAGGCATCCTTGCTTTTCCCGACGTTGATCAGACGCGGTTCTAGCTTTTCCGGTTATCATGATCGTCTCCCACTTCGTTATTCGCGTTGCATATTTGATTCCCTGGCGTTGCCTTCGCTCAAGAAGCTGCCCCCAATTAGAGGGACATTGAAGTAGAATTTCGTGGTTTGTGACCGCAAAGCCGTTCATTTCGTAATGAAGAGATTTAAGAAGCTGAAAAAGGCTGCAGTATTGTCAATGGGCTCTCGCGAAAATTGAATTGGAAAAGCATGGTGTGTTGTTTCTTGCATGGTACAGTCTTGTCCATATGCTGCTTGTCAGCGTGGATCGCTCCAAGCGTTGGTTTCTATATGGTTTTACTTACGCTTTTTCATGGGCTTACTTGGGTTTAAATATAAAGCAACATCTGTTAACTCTCGGTCACCGAATTCAAACTTATCTTTCTGTCGATGATTTTGATCGGGTCATTCCATGGTTTCAGTTTGACCTATCGAACAATCTAAGGTTTTGAAGTTTCCCGGGACATTAGATGAAAACAGGCTTCAATCTTTAGAGCTTGGATTAGTGGGTCATTGGTCGTACGATTTTCAATTTTTGAAAGAACAACTGTGAACTTTATTCTTAGGCATGATGCATGTTTGGCACGCACGGATGATTGAAGTTTGACATACTTTTGACAGATGCTGCAGGTTCACATGCTTTTCCTGGAGAGACATTATGATTGAGAAGGTATTTATGTGCCGACTGCTTCACGGGATATCCAAAAGTTCAACTCTTCCTCAGTCCTTCATCCTTTGGCGAAATCCTTTACTACATTTCTCTTCTTCTGAGTCCAGCCACCTGGAATCTCAACTGCGACACCAAGAACAAGAGTGCTCTAGTTCTGGTTACTCTATTGGGTCCCCTGCTCGGGTCCAGAAGCTCATAGCCTCTCAATCAGACCCCCTCCTTGCAAAAGAAATCTTTGACTTTGCCTCTCGTCAACCGGATTTTCGCCTCTCTTATGCTTCCTATCAAATTTTAATCCTCAAACTGGCCTGTGCAAAGCAGTTCACCCTCGTTGATGATGTTATCATTCGCCTTAAATCCAGTCGTTACTCTGTCACTCCTTCTCTCTTTTTGAACCTTATAAAGATCTATGCGGATGTGGATATTCCTGACAAAGCCCTTAAGACCTTCTACACTATGCTTGAATTCAACTGTAAGCCTTCGCCCAAACACCTAAACTGCATTCTTGAGGCACTCGTTTCTCACCGGAACTACATCCGCGCAGCTTTTGATCTCTTCAAGAATGCTCACAGACATGGAGTCTTGCCAAACACTAAGTCGTACAACATTTTAATGCGTGCCTTCTGTTTAAATGGTGATCTCAGTATTGCCTACTCTTTGTTCAATCAAATGATTAAGAGAGACCTTCTCCCGGATGTGGAGTCGTATAGAATTTTGATGCAGGGGTTGTGCAGGAAAAGTCAAATTAATAAAGCAGTTGACTTGTTGGAGGATATGATGAATAAGGGCTTTGTCCCTGATGCCTTGAGTTATACTACCTTGTTGAATGCTTTATGCAGGAAAAAGAAGCTTAGGGAGGCCTACAAGCTTCTTTGTAGGATGAAAGTCAAGGGCTGCAACCCTGATATTGTACATTACAATACAGTTATATTAGGGTTTTGCAGGGAAGGGCGTGCAGCTGATGCTTGTAAAATACTCGAAGACATGCCATCAAATGGCTGTATGCCAAATTTGCTGTCTTATCGCACGTTGGTTGGTGGGTTATGTGATCAAGGAATGCATGATGAGGCAAAGACTTATGTGGAGGAAATGGTATCAAAGGGTTTTTCTCCGCATGTTTCAGTCTCCCATGGCTTGATTAAAGGCTTCTGCAACATTGGTAAGATTGAAGAAGCTTGTGGAGTGGTTGAGCTGCTGTTAAAGAATGGGGAAGCACCTCACAGCGATTCCTGGCTTATAATTTTAGAAATGATATGTGAGGAAAATGATAAGGTGAGAACCCAAAATGCTTTACAAGACATTTTGAAGATGGAGATAACACGCCACACAAGAATAGTTGATGCTGCTGCCTACTTGGAGGGATATGTGATTGGGAAGATACGAGCTAAATCAAGGAGACAGTGAATGTTCTGGTACATCATCCATCAATCTCTATATGAGATGATATCTGGCAGAACCATATTCTTTCAAAGGTATGAATGTGATCCCATGGTCATCGTTTACTGTTTTGAGCTGCTTTAAGTGCATCATTCCAGTGTTATTCTGCTGTCCTGAAGAGGTCCCGTTGTTTTTCTTTTCCCATTAAAAAACTCTAAATTACTGACAATCATTGAGGTTCACAGTTCCAGAATTTGGTTTTTCAATAAAGTAAATGATTAAGGCCACATAAACACTGCTGATTAGACAGCTCTCCATATTATTCAGCCAAGCTCCCTGTCAAGATGTTGTTCCTGGTAGAACAGGCAGGCATTGTTTTCAAAAGTAGACTGGAATGGCAAGTTCAAACAGGTGAACCAAGGCTTGTCTTTATCATCAACCCTCTATAGTCAAAACTCAGTCGGAACCTAACAATGATAGACGAGGCCTGATTCAGGTGGGTCTTGTGTGAAGGGGAAAGATGCATGTTAAGGCTATCTCAAATTCCATGCTCTCTAGGAAGTTGCCGAATGTGTTTCATCAGTCCTATTTATCTCCTGATCGAAGTATATATCAGCATTTCTTGTTTGGGTTTATTGTGCCTTTGTCTCAACATTACAAACTAAATAAATAAATAAACTAGTGTTGTTTTATGCACAGACAATGCCACCCTTTTGTTCGGTTACGTCCAAGCATTCACTTCATTTGTTAAGTGGGTACAGTACATTTAGAAATAATGCTAAAGATAGGAACACTAGTGTCGATACTATCTCTTTTCATTATATAATAGATAGGCAGATTGAGAACAATGGAACCCAATCTCTGCCTCATTATGTGAGCGCATTATGATAGCTAAAGTGAGCGATGAGTTGTGTTGCCAATTACCAAGAGTACATATGTAGATTTTGTCATAAGAGGAGATGACTTATGGGTTGCCAGTTGATGTACTTATGATCAGACTAGTTGAACTGGTTGACTCACCAACTGGATCCGCTCCAGTATTTTTCACTCCTGTCCTAGTTATGAGCACAGTAGCATAAGTTTAGTTTTGCATCTTTACCATTAACTATTTCGTTTATTCTTTTCAGCCTCCAAATAGCTAAGACTAGAAGAGAGAACGAGTAAAATCTCTTAACAGAGTTCCTAATTTAAGTACCTTGTGCTTTTCAAGCGAGTCTTGGTTTCATCGTGTGATTTTAGTTTTAAGTAGGTAAAATCTTGCCCTCCCAATATGGTTCCCTCTAGAAAGAAGATAGATCTTCTTGTTTGGCTCAGGTAATTAGGAGAGTGAGACACCGCTCATTTTAAGCTCAATCTGTTAGGTTTGTACCGTGGGATGTTTTACTTTTCAAAGAAACTTGCTGAAGTTTGTTTTATTTCTGACATTTATTTTTGTCAGCATGAAAATAATCATGGACATTCTTGCTATTTATATGGACAGAGACAGGGAGGTGAGGCAATGGCCAATTTGCATGTGATGCAACTACTCCATCCCGAGAGATTAAGCCTAAAAACATGCTCAAAGACGGCGAGATATTTCATGCAGAACTGGTGGCTTGTTGGGAAGTCTCTTTTTATGGTTCTTAGAAGTTCTGGGATGACAAAAACGCAATGTTGGTGCAGGCACAACCATAGCCATGTAAATCAGGGTGTAATATGGCAATTTCTTGGTATGGCAGAGAACGATGTTTATTTAAAGGAATCTTGTAAATTCACAGAAGTCAGTTTATCAAAAGAAGTTCGATAATAAAAACAGAGAAAGCTCTTCCCTATTTATCAAATTTCATATGAAGTTCGGAACCAATTATCAGGTAATTATCCGACTCATTTGATAAAAGCTATGCCCGTTACAATTTCAAGATCAATCTTTCAGGCATTGCTCAGTGGCATATATAAGTAGCCATATATGATTACAGAATATCTGTGGACAATTCCAAGAGCGTGCCTATACATTACTTAATCTTGACCAATTCGAACCACTTGTTTACCAACGTTACGCCCCTCAAATAGCCCTGCGAGAGCAGCCGGACAACTCTCTAGCCCTTCAACTGTATCTTCCACATACACTATCTTCCCTTCTCTGATGTAAGATATCGCCTCATCCAAGAATTTTGGGTACAAGTCATAGTAAGCAGATACCATAAAACCTTCCATCCGCAACCGTTTATACACAAGAAGCATCAGATTTTTAATCCCTTCAGGCTTATCCATGTTATACTGTGAGATCATTCCACATACTGCTATTCTACCATGGAGTCTCATGTTGAGCAGCACTGCATCGAGCATTTTGCCTCCAACGTTCTCAAAGTATATGTCAATGCCTTGAGGAAAGTACCTGCCATGCCACTATATTAGTATCTTCCCTAGATATTTCGATGAACTACAGCAATGGATGCAAGGACATCAAGCTGTTTTAGGACTATATTTTTGAAGCCATCCATAGTCATGAAAATGGAATGCTTATATCGAATGTGAGACATGGCACAATCATCTAGTTACAGTTAGATATCTTTCACTAATGAATGATTCAGTAATGTTCTGTAAATAATAGAAAACACGACAATGATGTTTTCCACAATAAGCTAGCGAAGCCAAGTGACATAAACTCTGACGTATCTGCTCGTTAGTGACAAGAGTTCTGCTTCTTGATGGGAAAAGGCAATTGGCAGGCACTACTTAGTTCGTTAAGCAAGAATCCACTAATATAATTACACTTTTTATAAAGGATTAAGTCAACGGGCACCCATGAGCACTGGTTTAGTAACTGATTACAAAAATTATACACCGACTGTTATGTGGAATTAGTATTTGGAGATTGAACTATTCCTTATTGAATATGCTTAACAAGTGACCATTTCATTAAGATATCTTTTCCAGTTGCTTCAACAGCTAATGATCCATTATGATTTCAAAATCTTCATGAGCATCCAGACTAATGTTCTAACCTTTTCAAAGCAGCATCCAGATCCTGCTCCTTATTGTAATTGAAGGCCTCATCAAATCCACACTTGCTTTTCAGCAAATCAACCTGTCAAAAAGAGAACATGAACATAAGGAGAGATATCTCTGAACTTCTTAACTTGTAAAATCAACGCACTCAATCCTCCAAATAAAAGTGAATGCCAGGAAATTGCATGACACTATAGGTGATGTCAGATGCTTGGGCCCAGTGGATCTTCAGGAACCTTGTGCCACGAATTTCATGAGTAAACTAGAGCACATCTGAAGTTACGAAGTTAAACTAAATACAAAGTGCCGTAATGAGGGGAGAATGGAACAAGATGGAAGTATAACGGAAGTTTGGCAACAACTTCAAATATCTGATGACTAGTAGCCCATCAATCTCTGAAGAGTTCTGACAAAAAAAAAAAAGAATCTCTGAGGAGCTGTTTCGAGAATGATCAAGGACAACGTTAAATTTCTCGTTTTATCAATTACTAATTTCACATAAAAGTAAGTGTATACGCACATTAGACTTTCTTAAGAGTATGATCAATGTTCTAAACAAAGTTCACATAGAGGCACATATAATTAGCCAAATGGACATACCTTTTCATCACTACCAGCACTACCAACAACATAGCAGCCCTTCAATTTTGCAAGTTGACCTATAATGTGTCCTACGGCACCGGAAGCTGCTGAAATGAAGACATATTCACCCTCCTTCGCCGAACATATCTCGTGCAAACCAACATAGGCAGTCAAGCCAGGTGTACCTACAAAACAAGTCATTTCAGCAGGGAATCAGAAACTCAAGTCATAGAGAAAAGTGAGAACTTGCTAAGCTCCTGTCCTATTTGCCAAATTATGAGAGAAACAACAAATTACACCGTGCACATGTCAATAGCACTGGACAAAAAAATATCAGGTATTCCTTATGCACCTGTGTTTCAGCTACCTTTCACAAATAGCAGACCCAAACGGATGAATTTGAACCAGACTACAGTGAAGTCAACTGAATACTGGAGGATGGAGGTTGAGTATAGACAATACATGCATGTCAATGATGAAGATGCTCGAAGTAACCTTGCTGAGTAGTATTGTCAGTCAGACCGTTCTCTCAAAAACTTGAACTGCTAGAAAATGTTTTCAATAATGTACTTAAAGCATATTTCCTGACACTCCCTACTTGAGTATATGCTGGCCTTAAAGTCAAAATTCAGGAAGCGGACATAACCACACAGAGTAAATTAATAAACAACAGGAAAACGAACAGAATACGTATTAACCAAACCATTTTTTCACAAAAGCTTAAATCTGTTAGAAAACGGGTCAATAATACAGTTATTGCATAAAATTTACTCAACGGGTATGATAAGCCAAAGGCAGAGAGATGTAGACGAATTCATACCCAAGATTCCAAGGTAAAAGGAAGGCGGAATATCAGTGGTCTGTATCTTGTGGAGGGATTCAGGTGCTGTGATGACACTGTACTCCTCCCACCCAGTGATCCCCCTAACCAAGTCACCCTTCTTGTAGTTTGGATGACCAGAATCCACAACTCTCCCCACTCCATTCCCCATCATAACCTGCACCAGTTTTCACCAAAACAAGCCATGCGATTCCCATTCCCATTTAGCTTCCCCAATTCTGATTTTTAAGCATGCAACAGACCCTGAAGGGTGTGCCCCAGATAAACCCAAAACTCAAAATTCTGTCGGTACAAGTTCAGAGAGAGAGAGAGAGAGAGACTCACGGAGCCGGGAGGGAAGGGAGAGAAGTAGGAGGGATTGGGTTGAGGCTTGCGCATGCGCAGACGCATGTAAGGGTCGACGGACAAGTAGAGATTCTTCACTATCACCCCACCGGAGCCTTCCTCCACCTTCAGCCTGGCCTCGCCGGTCTTGATTTCGAAGTCTGTTTCTTTGGGGATGCCAGAGACGTAGTCTTTCAGGATCACCTGCTTGTTCCTCACCACCCCCACCTCCTTTCCTTCTCCCCCCACACTCTCCATCATCACACCTCTCTGCCTCTCTCTCTCTCTCTCTCTCTCTCGGGTTGACTGGTGTGACTGAGAACACTGGGAAAGTGAGCAGAGGACAATATGAGATGGACGCGGGCACGACCTGACTCTTTAACCCGTCATCCTAACGCGCGTACGATACGTGTCACCGCACCAAATTAAAAGGAGGAGTGAGATTGCGATACACGTCACACGGCCCCCCTCATTAATTTTCTTCTCACCTCTCTCTTCTTCCACTGCTCTCTTCTCTAGGGTTGAGCATACTCCAGATTATTGGGCCAGCCCACCCCCTGATCTTTAAGATTAATTTGCACAGTACTGATCTTCAATTTTGGAGATCGAAAACTGATCCTATTGAGTTTAGAACCGAGAATCGGACCAACCTAATAGGTTCTGTCCAATTCCGAAGTCAACCCAGGACCAATCGATAATTTATTTATTTCATTTTTTGTACTATCTAAAAATGCAATCAAGGACTGGACCAACCCAATGAATTTGGTTCGATTTTAGGGTCAACCTAGTACCAACTAATAATTTTTTATTTCATTTTTTGTACTCCCTAAAAAGGCGAGTAAGGACCGGACTGACCCTATAAGTATAGTGACAAGCGAGGTCAGTTAAGAGAGGCGAGTGAAGAGTGTTGAGTGGGGTGAGTGTCGAGTATTGAGTAGGGAGTAACAAGCCATTCGAGTATCAAGCAGGGAAAAACAAACTAGGTGAACATCGAGCGGTGAGCGGCAAGAATGACTTAAAGCGAGTGAGGTGAATGTCAAATGGCGAGCGGAGAAATTATTTCTTTCGATTTTGGCAAATTAAAGACTAAGAGGACAAATATGACATAAGAAAACGAGTATTAGAGGAGAATACCATGATGAGTTATTTATGCCTTTTTGAACGCCGTGAGGACTCCTCACAAAAACATACTTCTTCTTTGTAAATTATGGCTTTTGAAACTATAAAAGACATTAAAAGATTTAAGTTATTAAAAAATAGTGTAAAATTACTTGAATTCCTTACTAAAAAGCTATTTAATGTTGTTAACGCCGTTTATTTTAGGATTTTCTATATATATATATATAAAATTACAAAAAATATATTAGATATATAATATATATAGAATAAGGGTTGGTTCGAGTTGGACTGACTCTAAACTCCAAAGACCGAGGATCAACCCGCACAATGCTGGTCCAGGAATCCTAAGATCAAGGACCAACCTGATCTTCCTAGGAACCGAAACAGGACCTATAGGGTTGGGCCAGTCTATGATTGGTTCAGGGTTGACCCTAAACCGATGCTCGCCCCTACTCTTCTCCTCTCTCTCTCTCTCTCTCTCTCTTCCTTGTGCCACACCTTCTTCACCCATCATCTTCTCTATTTTTGTGTTCGCCATGACTAGAGCCCCAACCCGAGCCTAAGCCCGAGCTCAAGACTCATGGCTGCTTTGACCATTGAGCTCAACTTTGAATCCAGAGCTTGAGGTAGCCTTGGCCACTGGAATTACGAGCTTAGCCTCAAGCTCGTGGCAATGGCCACTTGAGCTTCGAGCTCATGGCCATGGTGGCCCGAGCTTTAAATTCTTGTCCATGGCTGTTAGTGATAATACTAGTAAAATCACTTAGGATGGGGATGAATAGGTAATAAAAAGTTTCAAAAATAAATTTGATGCGGAATAAAATATTTAAAACTTTAATGCTGATTAAGAGATAGACTTATAATAAACGTTTAGAATTTGTTATGTGACAGAAAGAATTTTTGATATAATCTATTATAGCGCAATAGACTTAAATAAAGAGATAAGAGAATTGAGAATTGCACACATATAGTGGTTCGACTTAGACCAAACATATATTTACTCTCCAATGCTAACAACCTACTGACTAGATTCCACTAAATAATCAATGAAATGTTATAGTTAAGTCATGCCACTTGTACCTAAGCGCTTCTCCCTAAAGTTGGTGCTCTTATACCTAAGTTGATATGACTCACTATTTTACACCAGAGCACGCAATTATAACACTATCAACACTTCTCAAAAGATTATACAATTTAAGCTCACAAAAGACAGGTGTATATGATTGAAGTTCGCTTTGATTTTGGAATTCTAGATTCTATGTTTTGTCTCTTACTTGCTCATTGGTCCTTGGTTTCCTTAAATACTCATTCATTTTCAAACTAGCCATTGGATAGTATCCAAAGGATCGTCTTTTAATATTCCCGTTGGAAAAAACTATATCAAGAAGATTTAGTAGCCGTTAAGTGATAGAAACAGAATTCCCAATTGATTTTGATTGTCCATACAAATAGAATATTAGTTTCCATAGGTAGAGCTTCTCTATTTGGAAAGTTCTTGTCCTTAGGATCTAATTGTCAATTAATTAGATTGAGTCAATTAAATCTATCTTAATATAGAATCCGAATCAAATCACTAATCGTTATACGTTTTGGGCTTGTGTCACATTTTGTCAAGTTATTCCGTTCTAAAATTGTTTCGTTCTAAACCTGCTACGTTATAAACTTACTTTGTTATGAATTTGCCACATTTTGAATATGTCATGTTCAGTACTTGTGTTGTTTTGAACTTATTACATTTCAAACTTATTTTGTTTGAAATAGATTTTACAATCTAGACATAATTCTTAATATTTTCATCCTTAAAGTCTACGTCTTCTAATTCTTTCAAGTATAATATTTGGCAATGTCATTTACACATTCTATCATCTGTATAATGGCTTGTGCATCTTTTACCTAGTTACTCAATCATTAAACACGTTAATAGTTTTTGATTTATTTTATCATCTTCAATATATCATAAGGGATTTCATTAATAGCCAGATATTTGAGCTTGAGCCTAGAGATGCTAGCTTGAACTAGAGGTAGCAGCAGCCATGGCGGCTTGAGCATGAGGTCGTTATCAAGGTTGCGATATCTCGAGCTTATTGCCATGGCCACCTAAGTTTTGACATATTGCCGTCATGGTGTCACTTGAGCTCAAGCTTACGGAAGCCATGGTTATTGGAGCTTCAGGTGTGTGGTTATGGATGCTCCATGGGAAAAAGAAAAACAACGAAGAAGACAAGGAAAAAGTAAGCAAGGGAAAAGAGAGAGGAGAGAGGAAATCTAATGGAAGGTGGGCCCGTGCATTTCACGGTCCTTCCAATTTAGTGTGCTGGCACATCATTTTAACATTTCCATGCCATAGATTTTTTCTTTTTGAGATGGATTGCGTTTCATATGGTTGTTTTTGATTAGATTGCCAAAACAATAACCTTGTCCTAATTATCAGCTCAGGTGAAATCATCATCACTTTGATTAAATTCCACGCTACAATTACAACAAATTAGTTTTGCAAAAAAGAACATTACATGATTTATAAATGAGGAAAAGTATCAAAAAAGTCATAAACCTATTGTACTAATACTAATTCAATCATAAAATTTTTAATTGGACTAGTTTAGTCTTCAACATTTTCACATTAGTACAAATTCAGCTCATTCGATCAATTTTGATTTATTAACACAGACGTGGATGTTGGTTGGTTAGCCAATATTTTTTTGGTAAGAAAAAAAAAAAAAAAATATATATATATATATATATATAAATATATATTGGTTGGTTCGCCAATATTAATGTGGCAATTATTAAATAATTTATTTATTTATTTATTATTATTATTTTTGTTCATTTTCATTTTCTTTTTCCTCTTCTTTCTCCTTGGACTTCTTCTCCCCTTACTGGCCGGCAAGGGTTGTAAACAAGGTCACTTCACCTAGATCTAAGCAAGGCGGCCTTCGCCGACAGTAAGGCCATGGCGAGGTTTCCCTCCCCCATATTTGGGCGAAGCCGTGTTGCTTGCGACCCTAGGCGAGGTCGGGTGAGGGTTATCGGCAAGGGCTTCATGGCCCTTACCGGAGTCTCGTTGGCCAAAGCAGGGAGAAGAAGCCCAAGGAGGAAGAAGAGAAAAAAAAATAGGGAAAAAAACAAAATTAATTCAAAAAAATCAAAAAAATAAAAAATCATTTAAAAATTATCACATTAGTGTTGACTAGACAGTGATGCTAACTAGCCAAAATTGGCTAGATGAACTAAATTAGTACT
Source organism: Eucalyptus decipiens (assembly GCA_014182575.1). NCBI lineage: Eukaryota > Viridiplantae > Streptophyta > Magnoliopsida > Myrtales > Myrtaceae > Eucalyptus > Eucalyptus decipiens. The sequence goes on along the minus strand of CM024616.1, from coordinate 296,705 downwards.
AATATGAAAAAATTTAGGACTAAATTGGTATAAATTAAAAGATTTATGACTGAATTGGTACAAATATAATAAATTTATGACTTTTTTTTTTTGTACTTTTCCCTTTATAAATCATATAGATTAAGTTCATATTAACTATATATCATGTGGAAATTATCTTGTAGGACTTTCACATTTAATAGTTGACATGATATTGATATACACTATCTACAAATCATATAATAACTTTTCTTGACAGTTGAACTTTGTGACACACATAGGATTGATTTAGATGCAATGACCCTTGCCTGGTTGGGGTGAAGGCCTAACGCCCTCGCTTATGGTAGGCGAGAGGCAAAGGCCCTCTCCTAGACTTCGCTAGGCCATAATTAGGAAAAAGAAAAGGAAGGAAAGAAAAAAAAAAAGAAAGAAATTGTCCATATTCGCGTTAGTCGTGCCACGTAGGATGGCTAGCATGCATTTCAACGATTTCTGAGCAAAATAGGCAGGATGGACTACATTGACAAATCATAAAAAAATTTAAGATTCAATTGGTATAATTAAAAAGTTTGATATTGAATTAGCATAAGTATACTAGATTCAAAACCTTTTTGGTTCGTTTTTGAATTTAATAGCTTTATAGTTGTAATATCTCATGGTCATTTCAAAAGTTTGTTCTTCCCCTCTTCTAATTTTGAGTGAACAAGTGATACGTATCTATTTACCAATGAAAAGTAAAAGTGTTATGAGTGGAAATTGTGTGCTATTCACAAGGTCAATGTCCAAATAGATGATAATAAGAGAGGAAAGGAGCAAACTCAGAGACAGAGAGAAAGATACCTGACATGCTCACCGTAATAATTATGTTCTGGAGACAATCATTCATAGCGCAGAAATCCATTTGTGGATTTGACTCATTCAAATTGGAAGCCTATCTAAATTTTCTTTGCGCACGATGCATGTGCAAGGCTGACAATCCAAATTGATAGGTCATTTTCTTAACGGGGTGATCCAAGTTATAATTTTTGTTCAAATATTGCTGAGTTGGTAGTAAATGCCGTAGCACGAAACACGTGACGTGGAGTTAACAGAAGTATCATAATGAGCCGTTTTCTAAAAATTGAGATACTCAATTGAAAAGAAAGATTTTTCTTTCCAAAAAGGTTGAAAGGTCTAATAAGAAAAGAAATATATATATATATATATATATATCTCTAATATATTCAAACGTTGTAAATTGGAATAAATAAGAGTATTCACCGCATCTTGAATTTCCTAATAGAAAAAGTTCAAACATATTGTATAATTTCATCGCCCCTATTATCTATTTTCCGATCAAATTAATTGCACAGAGCGTAATAACATCGATCCCTGACTGAAATCTCATTACAATATTGTAGATACGTGCACAAAGTTTTCGTCCTCATTCTCTTGCTACTACTATTACTTGTTTCCCAACATTGCGGCCGCTGAAGAGTCCAACCAGTGCCGATGGTCCGTTCTCAAGCCCCTCGGCCACGTCTTCAATGTACACTATCTTTCCTTCCCTGATGTGAGGCAGCATAAAGTCCAGGAACTTGGAGTACTGGTCGAAGTAATCAAAGACCACAAATCCCTCGATCCGGACTCTGCCATAGACGATATGCATCAAGTTGGTGACGCCCTCAGGCGGGTCGCGGTTGTACTGTGATATCATACCACATGCGGCTATCCTGCCTCTAGCTCTCATGTTGAGGAGCACCGCGTCGATCATTTTGCCCCCGACGTTCTCAAAATAAATGTCAATACCTTGGGGAAAATATCTGTCAATAGCGCAAACATGCAAATTGTCATGAAAACTCTGTATTCTCTTTTATGTTAACCTCAATGACACATCTTCGTTTTCAAGGACATGCCTCTGCATAAAGTTTTTGGAAATTTTGGGTAACAAGCCACCAGCAAAAGCAGACGTTGATTCTACATTAAGTTTTTGGACATGTCTGTTCCTACTTACTAACCTCTTTAAAGCTGCATTGAGATCGTGCTCCTCTTTATAGTTGAATGCTTCGTCGAAACCGAACTTGCTCTTCTAACAAATCAACCTGTGCGTGGATTACCAAAAGAGAGCAGCACGAGTGAGAGGTACACGTTTTGCTTATAGTGGGACTCACCTCTATAGCTTGGAACTAGAGAATGCAAAACAGCTTCAGATGAATTCTTAAATTTAGCCCCACCAGACTCACGAGTCTCATACACAGTTTGGAACATGATAAAACCGCAAACCTTCTCTTTGCTTCCAGCAGTGCCGACGACATAACATCCCACCAACTTTGCGAATTGTCCCACAAGCTGTCCAACTGCACCGGACGCCGCCGATACAAAGACGCACTCTCCTTTCTTAGGGGAACACACCTCGTAGAAGCCGAAATAGGCGGTCATCCCCGGCATACCTAAAGAAAAGATACACAACAAATCAGCTAATCGATGCACAGCTGATCAGCATTGTTCTTCACCAACAAACAAGTGGAGAATGTCACCAAGAATGCCAGTGTAGTAAGAAAGAGGCACATCTGTGTGCTCGATTTTGAAGAGGCCTTGAGGATCGGCGATGAGGCTGTACTCTTCCCATCCTGTCGTGCCCCAAACCAAATCGCCCACTTTGAATTCTGGGCTCCCTGAGTCCACAATCTTGGCCACTCCAAACCCGGTTATAGGCTGCATTTAAACATCGTCCTGAGTTCTCTATAAATATAATTCGAGGGTTGACTATATTTTCCAACACGAGCTGCAAGACCATTCATAAGTGCTCAAGATTCTTTATCATCTTATGGACTCACTAGTCCAATGTGGAGCTCAAAGTAAGATTGATCGATCATTCTTTTAGAGTACATTTCTTTTTAATTACATCTGTTCTCTGTCAATGTTCTTTGAGCTTGACACAGCCTTATTATCTAACATGTACCTATTTTCCTCGTTTATCTTCTTTTTTGCCCCCTTTCTGTTTTCTCTGGCTATCCATCTTTATTGCATTCACAGAAAAGCGTGCAAGAGATAGAGGGAGTGACGCGGGACCTGTGTTTTCGAAGATTGTGACTTTTGTTTTATTTCCTTATCTTTTCTATCTTTAGGAATAATGTCAGAACACTCGGTGATTTGTTTCAACTTCAGTAGCTATCTATTTAGATATTTAAGATTTATTAAGATATAATTTCTTATCGTTTACTTATTTTTCATTTTGTACTTGGAGTTTTGTTAGGATTAACTGGACTAGCTAAATAAAGGGTTAGTAATTATTTGTTCTTTTCCCTAGAATATTCCCCTTAAGGGATTTTGCACCTTTGGGCATGTTAGTGAATTGATTTATCCATGAGAAGTACCAAAAAAGTTTTGAACCTATTATGTTAGTACTAATTCCATCCTAAATCTTTTGTATGTGTGTGAATTGAGTCTACTTAACAAATTTTGACCGGAATATAGTACAATTAACACTAATATAGACAAATTTTTATAATAAATTAATTTTTTTTTAATTTTTAATTAATTTCCTTTTTTTTCTTTTTCTTTCCCTTTTTTTTTTTTTGACAATTCTAACCAACAAGGATATCAACCCTCACTTGCACCTGAGCAAAGGCCCAAACTCCTCACTTGATGTCGATGAGGGTGTGGAGGCTGTCGCCCCTCGTTGGAGCCCTTGCATGTGGCTTGTAAAAAAATAATGTAAATAAATTAAAATATTATAAAAATTATTCATATTAAGGCTGATGATATTTTTGTCAATGATTTTACGTTAAAATTGACTGAATAAATTTAATTGATAAAAATGTGAAAATATATAAAATTTATTAATACACTTAAAAAGTTTAAAAGTGAATTAATAAAAGTATAATAAATTTAAATTTTTTTATAATTTTCCCTAAAAATTATTAAACATTCAAGTTTAATTATCAAGAATTAATTGAGCCGAGGTGGAGCTCAATTAAGTTGATCCTAAATATTTTTTGAGCGGAGGAGCTCGACTTGACTTGAGTCAAGCACGCCCTTCATCCGGTCAACCCAAACTAGGGGGTGATTGGGGCCCACACGATCCTGTAGGTACGATGAAGCGGGTTCGGATGCACCGAATTCATTCAAAGATAGCTCTCCCAAAAAAAAAAAAATAAATAAATAAAAATGGGACGAGGTAAAGGGATAATAAGCTTAAAGATATTCCTAAGACAGAGACAATCATTTTGAAGACGACTTGCAGTTTATATAAGACTAAAGGATGGAGATCGCTTACGGAGCCAGGAGTGTAAGCAGAGAAGATGCTGTCGGGAACGGTGGGGCTCAGGCTCATGAGGATGCTCATATAAGGATCGCAGGACAAGCAGAGATTCTTCACCACCACCGCTTTGGATCCTTGAGGAACTTGGAGCTTCATCTCCTCCCTCCTCACTTCCATGTCATCTTCTCTGGGAAACCCACTCACGAACTCTCTCAGTATCACTTGCCTGTTGCTCACTGTCACTCCCTCCACTTCTTCACCGCTGCGCTTCTCCATTCTCCTTACCTCGCGCTCTCTGTCTCGCTCTCTCTCTCTCTCTGTGCAGGAACTTTCTGGTGATTGTGTTCCTGCGTTCGGGTTGCGACATATATAGGACCGAGGAATGTGTGGTCTGGCTCTAGCAAAACCAAAAAAAGAAAAAAATGAATGCGTGGTCTGTATTAATGTTCTGGTCGAAACCGTCCTTGTGCACGTTCATGTCTTGCCACGTGTGGGCTGACAAAATCTATTCCACATTTGATGCGTTCGACTTTCTTAAATTCTTTGATTGCGGTTTTTGTTGACGTATGCAATGAGCTAAAGACTTACGATTGCGAAGCAAGGAATTTCTTAAATTCTTTGATTGCGGTTTTTGTTGACGTATGCAATGAGCTAAAGACTTATGATTGCGAAGCAAGGAAAATTAAAGAGATGTCATTATTTTTATACAACGTTTATTTGATTAATTAAGATAATTTTTTTTCACTCAATTGAATATCACATCGGAGTAAAACCGATTATTTGAGTGTCAATTTCGACAAATTATTATATGGGGATTTTTATTTTATTTTTTTGAAATTTTGAAATTTTCCTATTTTTCTTTTCCTTATTTTTTAAAGACAAATGGGAGTTATTGATGACCCTTTCCAATGGCCAACAAGGTCACAACAGCCTCACCAAGGCCCTCATGGTTGAGGTGGGTGAGGTCGCAATGGGCTACCCCAGGGCCTTTGTGGTCAATGGCCTTTGTGTTCGAGGGTTTCGTGGCCGGCAAGGCCGATGACCTCACCAACCCTAAAAAACAAAGGAAAAAAAAAGTAAATTTAAAAATAATACAAAAAGATTTAAAATATCAAAAAATTCACAAAAAACTTGTCCACATTGGCTTCGAGGACAGCCAACTATCATGTTAGATTTTTTGACAAGATAAATCATCGATGGCACTCAAGTTATCGATTTTTCTAAATTATGACATTTAAGTGAGCGAAAAAAAAAGTTATGGCACTTAAGTGAGTGTCATATGAAATCTTACCCCGACTTGTAAATGTCACACAAGTATTCCCTCATGACACTAGAGAGACAAGTTGGTGGTTCTAACCTCGATCCTTCCATTTAAAACCTAGATAAATTTTATAAGCTTGTTTTCTTTAGCTATTCATTGTGACAAAACTAGTAAGCTTTTTATAGGATTATGAGTACGATTATCATTAGGGGGTATCAACTGGTTGATACCTAAGCTGACCTAAATTGGATAAGGAATAAGAATAATAAGGGTGTCATAATTTATGTACGACATTTACTTCAGCGTCATAATTTTTTCGCTCACTTAAAAGCCACAATTTTGAAAAATTAATCACGTAAGCACTATTCGTGATTAGCCTTGCTAGAAAATTGACGTGGCATTAAAATAAATTAAACTGTATGACATAGAGTGTTGGCAAGTTGAAGTCAGCTCTTGAGATGTTAAACGGGGTCATTTAAAGATATGTTTGAATAATTCTAATGCAATTTGAAGAAATTAAAGCAAAATTCAATCAAAATTGGGGCAAAATCCAATAAAGCCGAACTTGGGATTCTCAAAGCAAGCAAAAGAATTCATTGGTGAAAAAACCTGACTCAAAAAGAAATTTTCTCACACTCTCACTCAAGAATTCCATAACCATTTTTTGTTAACTTCATCCACCAACAAATGTCAAGCTCTCAAAGCTAAGAGTAAGCATGGTTCTAGAGTAAAACCGGGAACTAGAGAACCAATCCAATGAGAATCATTTGAGTTTCCAGTTCCACTTTTCTGGTAACCTCAAACTAAATTGAGAGCTGAATTGGTAACCAGTAAGGGAACCGGATCAGAAGCTAAAAAGGTAATTTTCTTCCTTTGTTTAGGGTTGCAAGCAAAAACAGTCAACTCAAGCGTAATTTTGTCTTTGCCTTTCTAAGTTTCTATTGTCGCTCCTTTTCGCTCTCCAAACCCTAAGCTTCAGAGCACGGTGGACACCATCATCTCCGTGTCCACAAATTCCGCTCTGTCGTTACTCGTGATCGAACACTTGGGCTTCACCACCATTTCATTGCGTACACCGCAAATCACACTCTCTGCCTCTGTCTCAAGCAGCTTCTCTTGCTTCCAGGTCTCTCGGAACTTACCTTCGATGCTCACTCAGGTATGATTCCTGGACCCCGCCTTGTGCGTTCGCAGCGTCGCTCTTTTCGTCCTTCTGAGTTAGGGGATTCTGCGAATCTAATGCTCATTTCGCGGTCCCCCGTGGTCTAGTCCCTCGCGAGATGCACGCGATTGGTAATGTGGATTCTTGTGAAATTGGGTGAACAAACGGCCGTGCTTTTGCCTAAATTTCTGAGGTTATATAATGTTCCATTCGGGTTGTTTGAGGGACGGAAACGGAACGGAGAGGCGGAGTGTTTTTGGTGTTCCTATCGGTTTGGAGCTTGATTTTGGTAGATTGAGGAACCATTTTTACTTTCTGATGCATGGAGTTATTACTTGCCTGTTGAGTGCACCGAACGACATAGATTGATATTGGTTGAGCCATGTCTACGGCCATGGGCGAGGCCTGAACTTGCTAGATCCGGCAAAGTCGTGCCTCACATAAAAGCAATTCAAGAGGAAATCAGCATCAAGTGCAAGTTGAGTGCTGTTAGTATGAGTTAAAGCTAAACATAAGTTATTGATAGAATCTACCAACCTGCAATTCTGACATCATTCGGGTTTTCGAATACTGGCTTTTAATGTTCTTCTGTTACTATCTGTACATGATGCGCTAAGTAATTTCAGATGTCAATATGCATTGCAATGCTATTGCCAAAATAGGTTTGTCTATAGTTTAAGCTTTTTGTCATATTTCCATTCTCTTGAAATAATTTCAAATTTATTCTCTAAGGAAAGTAATTCCATGTTTGGCATTGTCTATGATCTAGAGATAGGTTACCCTAATTTTGGATTGTTTGTGCTTAATTTTCTCGATTGAATAATTTACTGAACTTATTGTTGCCTGTTGGAGATGAGAAGTTGGTTAGTGTCTTGTGACGCCAATGCCATACAAATACCAATCAAGCTATTGTTGAATGTGTATGTACGAAAGTTTTTTTGTTTTGCTATTCTGTAAATATTTGATCTTTATTTCGAAATATCCAAATATATTCAATTATTGTTGCGTATGTGTGAAGCTAATGTATCAAGATAACCTGTCAATGGAGGTGGAGGGATGTGAGGAGAAGACTCCGATCACCAAATTGGAATCTTTAGGCAATGAAAGTAAAGAAAAGCCATCCCCAAGCATGAGTGCAATAAATAAGGTACTCAATTCTCATTTTCCTCATTGTGAGAAGAGATTACATTTGATTGCTGCAATCATTATGCAAGAGTCAAAGATGAGAATGGAAAAACATATCAAGTGAAGTGTATTTATTGTGGGGCTATGTATAAATACTATGTTGCTAATGGTACTTCTACAATGAGGAAACACTTGACAACGTGCAAGATGTTTCCTTACAATGTAGGTAAGGGACATAAATTATTTGCACCACATAATATAGACATGGCTGGCAAGCTAGGGGGAGATTCTAGTACTAGTAGTATCTTATAAACATGGACATTAAATCAAGAGCATTGTAGGCAAATACTTGCTCGGTTCATCATAGTTGATGAACAACCTTTTTCCTTGATTGAGCGTGTTAGATTTTATGAGTTTGTCACTGAGTTACAACCATTCTTTAAACATTTATCACATTTTATAGTGGCTAGAGATTGCATGAAGATGTATTTTTTTGAAAGAATTTGTATGAAGACCTACTTTGGTAAGCCCAATTCTAAGATTGCACCCACAACTAATGCATGGAGTTTCATTCAAAACCTGAATTATTTGTAGCTCAGCATATTTTATTGCTAAAACTAGAAGTTGCATGAAAGAATTATCAATTTTATGGTGATGCATAATCACATGGGTAAGGAAATTGAGAAAATAATGGAGAAATGCATTTATGAGTGGAGAATAGGAATAAAAAAAAGTGTTTGTGATCATCATAGATAATGCTAGTTCAAATGATGTTACTATTAGCTATTCGAAGGAAAAACTTTCTAGAGAAAGATTGTTGATTTTAGATGGTAATGTTTTACACATGAAGTGCACTGCTCATATATTAAATTTGATTGTTAGAAATGGGTTGACTATGGTACGTGAATCTATTGCATGTATTCGAAATATAGTTAAGCATGTGAAGAATTCTCCCATTAGAGCCAAAACATTTTAATTTTGCATTGAGAGTGAAAGAATCACTTACAAAGATTAGATTTTTCTCGACATTGCCACTAGATGGAACCCCACTTACCTCATCTTAGATATCGTCATTAAGTTTAGAAATTTTTTTGAAATGATGGAAGAAGATGATTTATCTTTTTGCATGTGAACTTAACTATGATTTTTCTAAAGATGATGATTGTGAAAATGCCATTATTCTTTTGGAATTTCTAAAATTGTACTATGATGCTGTAAATCAAATATCAAAGAGTTCATATATTATTTTAAATGATTATTTTGAGGGGATAGCTCTTTTGTATAAATATTTGAAAGATGCAGCGGATGCTTCGGATCTCAAGTTTCAAGCTATAAGTACGAAAATGAAAGAGAAATCTGACAAATTTTATGGGGGTTTTGATAGAGTGAACATGATGGTATTGATCACAGTTGTGTTGGATCCCAGAACCAAGTTCATTATGTGAATTTCTTGTATGGAAAAATATATAGTGATGAATGAAAATTAATAATGCAAAGCACGCATTGGAGCATTTGTATGAAATTTTCAAGCAATCTTTTCTTGCTTCAAGTGATCCAAATTTTGGTTTTTAGAGTTGAGTGCTAGAAGTAGTGGTTCCAATGCCGATGCCTATGGTTACAAAGGTAACATGAAGTATGACATCTAAGCTTTGTGGAGAACTTTTATGCACTCGAACTAACAAGTGTGCGATGACAACAAATCTATGCTTGATCGATATCTTAAAGATAAAAATGGAAATGTTCTTGATCTTGACTTTTTGATGTGGGGGAAGGCTAGAGGCTCAAAATATAAAATCCTATCTTTGATGGCTCGTGATATTTTGTCTATTCTCGTAAATACTATTGCTTCATAATCAACTTTTAGTATATCGGGTCTTGTACTTGATGGCTTGCAAAGTTCTTTGGTTCCCGAAGTAGTAAAAGATTTGATTTGTAATCAAAATTTATTAAGAGCTATTTGTGTACCGATTAATGTTAAACAGTGCATTAAGAATACTGAAAAATTTGAGTTGGGTAAGAGATGTTTATATTTTTATATAGAGTAATTCCGTTTACACATCTAATGAGTGAATGCTTTATTTAATCGCTTTCTATTTTAAAATATAGATTGTCTTAATGAGTAGGTTATGATTGGTAAATATACTAGTTGAAATGGAATGAATATACGTAGTGAGGCTTTCTAATTATTAGGGATAATTTTAAATAAAGGTCTAAAGTACTCTAATTTTCTTAAATAATGATTCGAAGTTGACATTATTACAAATAAGAGCTTGAAGTTGCCAAATTGTCTCAAATAAGGGCCTTTTACTAGCAGATGACTATTCCAGGCATCGGAGAATTTTAGTTAAAAAATCATAACTATAAATATATTTTTTTAATTTTTTGATTTTTTTCCTTTTTAAATAGAATCATTAATGGCTGGCAGAGGTCGCTTGCCTTGGGTGAGGGCGGTCGAGAGAGGGCCGCCCTCCACAATGTTGGGCAATGGTCACCTCGCCTAGGCTGGGCAAGTGAGGGCAACCCTCGCCCTCGGCTGGCCTTGCTAGTGTCAAGTGAGGGTCACTCTTGCTTGGGCTAGTGAGGGTTGCCCTCCCTTGGGTTGGTAAGAGTGAGGGCGAAGGTTTCCCTCATTGGATCCGATGAGGAACACCCTTGCTCAATTCTGACCGACAGGGAGGGTGACCTCGCCTGAGTTCAAGGACCTTCGCCATGGCTAGCAAAGGGAAGGAGAAAAAAGAAAATAGAAAAGAAAAAAAAAAAAAGAAAAAAACATAAAACAATTTTAGAGAGTAAACAATGAAAATGCCATTTGGTTTAAGAGTTTAGGCCATTTTTGAAACTAATATAGTTATTTCAAGCTCTTATTTGAAATAAGTTTCACTTGAGACCCTTATTTGAGATGATTTGACTACTTCAGGTTCTTATTCAAAATAATGTTCAATTTAGGCCATTCTTTGAAAAAAGAAGAGCACTTCAAGCTTTTATTTGGAATTTTCCCTTGTTGACACCTAAATTTTGCCTAATCATTTAGTAATTAGTGGCATGAAAAAAATTTAATTAAAAAAAAAAGTAAAATTACATTTCATGTAGTTGCATCTGCATCGGTACCAAAAGGCAACAAGACGCAGCGGCTCGTGGTCGATAATGTTCACAGAAGGGATGGTCTCTCTCCGCTTGTTTGAACGCGCAAAAGAGCGAAAGTAAAAAAAAAAAGAAGAGGAAGGAAGCTCTTGCACGTTCGTTGTCTCTCCCTCATTAATGCTTGCGCATGCACGCACAAGTTCGGCGGACGTGCGGATTCTAGAGGAACCCTCGAGAAAGCAAAATGAACCCATGATATAATATTATATAATATGCTCTCTCTCAAGTGTGGGTTGTCAAGAGAAGTAAACGAGAAATTTGCGGAAGGAGGAAGCAAATAATAAACAAGAAAAGTCAAAAATTGCAGCTATCCTATAGAAGGGAGAGACAAGTAGCCGTATAAGAAACCCCAAGCATGCAGAAGAAAGAAGAAACCATGAACGTGCATTTTCTTCCCCTCATTAATGCCTGCACATGCACGCATGAACGGGGGACGTGAAAATTCTACAGACGCATGCAAAAAGATGGGCTGACATTTTATAATACTTTCCTTCTTAGAGAGCAAATCGGTTGGAGAAGAAAGAAGTTCCTACATGTCCATTGTCTCATGCTCATTAATGCATGCACATGCATGCGCACAATTCAGCGGACGTAAGGAGCCTCAAAGAAGCAAAATGAACTCATAAAATATTATAAAATATGTGGGTTGTCAGGCGGCGGCCACCATATTTGAAAAAAAGAATCAAACTTGAACAAGCAAGGAAAAGTTGCGGCTCCTCGTTCACCAAGCCTATAAATAAGCGAGGAAAGGGGGAGAAAAAAAGAACGAAAAATGGACTCAAGAGGTTTTGTGAGAGCTATTAAAAAAGAGAGAGCCCGTAGAGACACACGAGTGGAGAGAAAGGAAAAGATTAAAAAAAGAAGAAGAGATGCTCGTCGAGAGAACCAAGGAAAAATGAAGTGAGGGGGGAAGTGAAAGGGGGAGGAGGAAAAACGTATAGTAGAGGAAAAAAAAACACACACAAAGTCTTCTTCTTCCTCGCGCAACAACTTGGTCGAACCCCGCAACCATCCAAGCTTCCCCTTCACCCGAGAGACTAGCGGCTCGTCGTCCCGACCACCATGCTTCCTCCACGAGCTGCCGTCTCGCAACCCTCCGCCCGAGCACCGTGCCACGCGCGCTCGCCGTGCTCTTCCCGCAACCTCTCGCAAGCCGCAGACCACCGCAGCGCCCAGCCTCGCGACCCCAAAGAACCCGCGAGTCCCCCGTCCCGAGACCGAGATCCGCCCACCGCCGCTCGGCCAATTGGTTCCCGTCCACGACGCGCAACACCCTCTGCCGAACCACCGCTGCAGCAGCCCACCCCGCGCCGCACCGCCGTGACCCGTGAGAGCGCCCGACGCCCCTTCTCCGCCTCGCCGTCGCCCGACCGCCTCGGCCCAAGCTCCTCCTGCAGCTTAAATCGACCACCGCGACCTCCGATCGGTGACCCGACGCCGCAAACCAGCCGATCCGCCCCACAAGGCTGCCGTTCAGCCCTCTGTTTCGCCCTCTCCGCCGCTGGTTCGCCGGTTGCCTCCCTCGCCGGTGCCCCGAACACCGGCAGCTTCGCCCGCCGTCGCCCCACCGGAACGCCGTCGACCAGCCCCCTTGGCAACCCGACCGACGGTGACCCCCACCAAAAGACCCACGAGCAAGTCGTGCGTGGGAAAAGAAAAAGGAGACAACAAAAAAAGAAGAAAAAAAGCAAAAGGGGAGCATTAGGTAGTTTATTATTATTATTATTTTATCTTCATTTTTGTTATATAGTTTATAGTTTGTTTTTATATAGTTTTTTTAGCGTGATTATTCATTAACGCATGATTGAAATTCCAATGTGAAATAACCCCTCAATTTAGGGATTAGGAGTTCGATTTTCGCGCCCGAAATCCGACTCACGATCTCGTATAAAAATCGACAATCCAATCTCATGCCCGAGATTCGATTCGCGATTTAATTTAAAATTGACCAACCCGATCTCATGCGCGAGATATGGTTTGTCAATTTTGGGTGTTAATCTTATCTTGATTGAATTGGATATTTTGTATAAAAATTCAAAAATGCAAGTTAGATTAGGGCTAGGGTTAGCGTATTTAGTTATTTCGTTTTTAAAAAAAAAAAATCCAAAAAAATGCATTCATGATATTAGTTTTTCTTAAGAATTGCACGCGTCAATTTAGAATAGGATTTTAGATTTTAAATTTTTATAACAAAAAAATCCCCAAAAAAATTAATTAATTTAGGATGCTAGTTTTTTAGGTTGCATGTTTAATGGTGTGCAATTTTTTTTTAAAATTTCGAATTTTATATATATAAAAAAAAACAAACAAAAAATCATCATGCATATTAGAATAAAATTGCATGTCTCATTTTAAGTTTCAATTTTTAGGATAGATTGCATTTTTAGGAATAGAAATATCATGTGCACGTCATGTGGAATTAAGTTCATAAAATGCACGCCATGTAGAATTGGGCTCATTTAATTAAAAATTGCCCGTCATTATAATTAGGTCATTTTGATTTGCATATTTAATTATTGTATGTTCATTAAGAAAACACAAAAAAAATTATTTTACTCATGTCATGTAGTTTAGAACACATTGTCATGCCATTCCATGTTAGATTAGTAGCATGCATTGCATATTTGCATGATTCTCATTAAATAAGTAAAAACCAAAAAAGGAAATTTCCTGTTAATTAGAAATCATATTCTAGGTCATTGATGTGAATTCTGATTTAACAATGCAATCTTTTTCGTTGCTATGAGGTAAGTCCCGCAATTTATTCATTGCTTTCTTGGGTGTTAAATTGGTGGTTTGCGCATCCGCATGATCACCTCACATGTTAGGAAGATAAATTAAAATCAAATTCAAGCTGCCTACAAAATATTTTTGAAATAAAAAGAAAAGGTACCGAAAGGGCGTTAGAGAAATCTAGCGTAATCAAGTCCCCGAACTCATTTAATCTCTCGGGTTCGTAGGAGTGAAGTAATTCTCCCATTACTTTACTTGGGTTTCTAATCGACCCACCAAAAATAGATTAGTGGCGACTCCTAATTGAAAATCAATTGCATGTTAAGAACTTGAACCTAAGTCGCGAATTGGTATGGGCTTGGGAGAGCTCGAGTTAAGTCTAGGCTTAGCAATCCATTAGCCGAACCCTTAGGCGCCTACCCCGCTTCGGGAGGTTGCGGCTTGACTTGGCGACTCCGCCGGGGACTTGAGTTGAAACTCTTAGTGGACTTAGCCAATTTTCTTTTCGAAAAATATTTTGTTTGGCAAAAGAGGATTCCAGTGTACGTCCCTAACATTTAAGGTGTTAAATGTTCTTGCAGGATGGGAGGTATAAGGGGAAGTGTTTGCTGACCTTTGTTTTGCAGGGAGGTGTAGGAATGTATGGTTTACTTTCACTTATGAAGTGTTGCTTGATATAAATTATCGTGCGTGCCTTGCATCTAGCACTACACTATTGCACACACAACCCGCCGCCGGACCTGGGCCGCATAGGATCATCTAGGATGGTATTGAGATGGATACCACTTCAACCGCATGCCTGCGGTATGAGTCGCCCATCTCAATCCCGAAGTTTCTTTTCTGGCGTCAGGAGTACCTACCTTGGTTCGCATGCCCGCAACCCAGGTCGGCTCTTTGACCAAGCTGAAGTCATGAGAACCCGACTTAGTTCGCACGCCCGCGGCTAGTCTGATAATTCTTGTGGCTTCACTTTGTTAAGCCTGATAGACTAGAAATCGAGCCACTTACCATGCGCATGTCTATGTGATTGCCCTTTGCTTATTGGTAAAGTAAGTCTTCTAAATTCGCACTCTTGCAATCTACTTACTTTATTATATCATTTTGTCGGTCCATGGCATTAGGATTGTCCCGAGTCTTGATCAATATACAATGGGAATACCGGGCATTCGAATTATTCTCCCTCCAAAAGAAGAGCTTAGCGCATGGTGGGACAAGTTAGACCAAGTTGGCCGTCAGTTTGTAGAGTCACACATTAGTCGACTACTTCCATTATTGCGTATCAACATCCACGGCGGTCTCATCCAAGCACTTGCTCATTGTTGGTGCCCCGAGACTTCTACTTTCATCTTCGGCGGTAAGCATGAACTCACGCCCACCTTGGAAGAGTATAGCACTGCCATAGGGAAACCTTTGAAAGCTGAATTAATTAGTCCACCTATCGGAATAGACCCCATTGTGGCCTTATCCAATTTTCTGAGAATTAAGGAGGATAATGTAAGAAAGGTTTTAAAAGCTCACCGCAATACATGTCATTTATCTTTTCTAAAAGAATGTTTTGAAAATGGCAATTCATTTCAAATGAGAAGGGTTTTCCTTTTAGCTTTCTTTGGGTTTATACTTTTTCCTCATTGCAAGAATGCTATTAACCCTTTGATGGCTCACTTAGTTGAACAAGTGTTGGGAGGAAAAAATTTCGTAAACACTATTTTGGCTGAAACCTTTCTTTCCCTCACTCGATTTAAAGGAAGCGGTGATAAGACCTTCCATTCCTCTCCTGAGCTTTTACAAATTTGGTTTCTTTCTCATATAAAAGGGTTTGGTGGTTTAATGACTATACATGATATTAATAACTCTAATCACCCTATTATGAGATTTGAGAACAACCAAAAACATGCACCGGATTACCATTATTCTAGGTGGCTAGCTTTCATGAAAAAACCAACTGCCAAGGGTTTCCTATGGCATGCTAAGTGGTTCCAAGTTCGTGTGGCGAGACTTTCATGTGGAGGTGTTGGCCCCGGTCCCTCTACTGGGATTCACTGAGCAACGGAGTACTATCCGACTAGAGTGACCCGTCAGTATCAAGTTGTGCAAGAGCTTCCCCCGGCATTGCAAGCGGATCCACTCCAAGCCAACTTCGTTGATGGAGACCGAGACCATGAAGATTTCATTCTCACAATTAAATCAATGTGAGATATGTGCCAGCCACGAAAACTCAAGTGGCCCGAGGAGGAACTGAAGGGCAAAGAATTGAAGTACTATGCCTCAATTAAGTACATTCAACAACACAAGATTCCAGAGGAGTTACTTCCAAAGATACCAGAGGTGCCGCTGAAGATCACCAACTGCGCTGAGAATAAACGCCTCAAAAGGGTTGCTGAAAAAGCTCAAGAGGAGAATAAGCGATTGCGTCGAGTGGTGTCCCGGGTGTATAGTGATCAAGCTAGATGAAGTGTTTGAGTCAATCTTGTTGTTTTCATTTCTAGATTAATGTTTAGGAAGTTGAGTCATTTACTTTCCTAGTTTGTTTGTTTAGGGCATGTTAAGCTTCTATTTCATTAATGAAGTGCTTGAATCAATCTTGCTTCTATTTTGTTAGGATTGTCAAAAACTCCATTAATGAATAAAAGTTTTAGACCATTGCCATGGACCGGTGTATTTCATATGAGATACTTATTTTTGTCTGTTTCTTCAATTTAGGTGATAACGGATCCTCCACGTTCACCCATCATTACACGATCAAGAGCAAAAATGGCCGACCAAACCGAAATGCGTGATCGTATGACCACTATGGAAAACCAACTACAGCAAAGCTGCTCACCTCTATGCAGCTTATGACAGATCAAATGCAATCCCTCCAAGTGCATCAGACTCTTGCACCCACTCTCCCCGAGATAGTGGTCCCAAAGCAGACGGACAAGGCCCAAATGGATGATGACGACATGCCTGAGCTGGAGGATGACCCACTATTTGTCACTGCCGAAAAAGCTAAACCTGACAATGTCCTTAAGGCGAGCAAGATGAACGCTTTGCCAAACTTGAAGAGAAACTGAAACAATTGCAAGAGTCGCGGAATTCACTCCCGTTCGACTTGTCGGTTTATGAGAAGGTCAAAATGCCGAAGAAGTTTAAGATGCCAGAGTTCGAAAAATACGATGGTACTTCTTGCCCAAAAGCTCATTTGCAAATGTACCACGTACGCATGGCCCAATACGTCAAGAACGAGCCTCTCATGATCCAATCGTTTCATGCAAGCTTGACGGGGCCCGCACTCAACTGGTACATAATGAAAAATGTAAACCTTCTCGACACTTGGAATGAAGTGGCTGACGCTTTCCTAAAGCAGTATAAGTTCAACATGGACATTGCACCTTCCCGGGAGGATCTTGAGCGGATGGAGAAGAAGAAAAGTGAGTCATTTAAGGAGTATGCTGTAAGGTGGCGAAACTTGGCAACCCAAATCACTCCTGAGCCTACAAATAAGGAGTTGATGAAGTTGTTCGTCAAGACTCTCCCGTACGAGTTCCGTAATCGGATGGCTAGCACATACGTTGAGAACTTCAACCAACTTATCCCAAAGGGTGAACGGATCGAGATGGGGCTAAGGGATGGATGGTTCAATGAACCGACTCATCAAGGCAAAAGGTTCACCATGAAGAAAGATAAAGAACCAGCCATTGAAATCAATGTTGCATATGCGCAACCAGCCCCTAGTAAGCCTCCGATGGTTCGTGTCCCCGGAATCAGCAAGATGGAGGCCGAGTGCCCGCACAACGGCAATTCACCAAAAGGCGCTTCTCTCCTCTTCCTGGCCCTCTATCTCAGGTCTTACCGATACTCCGAAACAAGGGATTGATCTCTCACAAACCAAAGCGGCCCAATGCTGAAAAATTCTCCAACTATGACCCCTCCAAAAAATGTGAGTATCATATGGAAGAGGTCGGCCATTCAACTGATGAATGTTTGACTTTGAAACATAAGATCCAAAATTTGTTGGATACTAAGGCATTTTCTTTCCGTACCACCCAGCCCGAATGTCAAGAAGAATCCGTTGCCGGAACATCGTGAAACGTGAATGCAATCTTCGAGTTCAATGCGGCAAAAAGATGAACTTGAAGGTGTCTCAAAGATACCTATAGCGGATTAGTTAGAGTTGGTTATTATCCGACGATGAGAATCCTCCCTTGCCTACCATGAAGGAAAGGGTTCAAGAAATGGTTAAGGCTGGCATGATCATATATGCGACCAAGCTGAAACAAAGTCAACTATCTCCGAAGTCGTCATTGATTGGGAGAAGGAATTTGCTAAGCTAAGTGCTGAAAAGAGTGAATCGGATCCATTGATCGAGGACATGCCCCCACTTGAGGACGCCTCCGACCATGAAGGATTGATAGTGGAAGTGCCTTCAACGATGAAGAAATAATTATTGAGATGCCCCACCTGTATGAGTACAAGGATAACAAAGCGATCCCTTGGTCATACGAGCTAGATGTTGACCTGATTACAAGGTCCAGGTCGGACCTATGCTCAAGCTAATGCCCAACCCGCAAAGCCAATTCGACGAAGAGGCCAATGAATTTCTGGCTATAATCAAAGCAAGTGAGTATAACGTGGTCGACCGATTGCGGAAATTGCCTCGCTCAAATCTCTTTACTTGAACTCTTGCAAACATCTCCTACACATCAAAAGTCTCTAATGAAGGTTCTAAGCGAAGTTCGTGTACCAGAGACGATCGAGGTAGACAGGTTGGAGGAATTCGTAGGATCGATTCTTCTTAAGGATTTAATAGCCTTTTCTGATGAAGAATTCCCTCTTGAGGGGAGGGGACATACTAAGGCATTATATATATCCGTCAAGTGCAAGGCTTCCCATGTGGCTCGAGTACTCATTGATAATGGGTCCGCCTTGAATATCTGTCCATTGGCGACTCTTCACCGCCCGAAAATAGATCCTTCAAAAATAAGTGCTGCAAAGACCTCCGTCCGAGCTTTTGATGGTACGAGAAAGGAGGTGATAGGGAGACCTACCTTGATCCGCAAATAGGGCCGGTAATGTTCAACGTCCTTTTCCGTGGTGATGGACATTCCTACCGCATTCAATTTTCTATTAGGGCGTCCTTGGATTCATATCGCTGAGCCGTGCCATCAAGTCTCCACCAAAGCGTGAAATTTGTTGTCAAAGGAAAACTAGTCATTGTTCATGGCGAGGAGGATCATCGGATCTATCATGAGACGGCTATCCCCTATATCGAGCCGGAACGTAGGGAGGAGTCGAGCTACCAATCGTTTGAGCTCGTATCCACTATCCATGCATCTCGAGGATCGGCAGCACCCATCCCGATGTGTCAAATGCAGCAGCTTATGGCAGCAAGAGTGACGGTTGGAAATGGCTTTATTCCCCGGCCATGGACTTGGTAAAAAGAACAGGGCATCCGTAATCCTATTGAAGCCCCTCGAAGGTTTCGTTCCGGATTAGGGTACCATGGAAGAGGTGGAGGACATAAACAAGAGAGGAAAAACTCATTACTCCTCGATATCCGCGAGACATTCCCGGGACCTGCTAGAATGATGCATGATGAGGGAGGAATGATCGACACCCGAAGTATCGTGCTCGATGGATGGAGTGGCATGGACGACCCGACAACTTCAAAGACAGAGGATCCAGATGATGGGATGGAAGGGATCACGACTCTATTCGATGATCTCCTCATAGGTGCCATTGATGAAGAACCATCGGAGGAAATGGGTGCTAGCCCACAAGAGTAACACGTTTACTTTTCTGCACTCCCCTGCGTGGGAATCTTATCTCTTTTAGGATTTGATGTTTTCTAGGGTTTACTTATCGTATTTTGCATATCGTTTGATGTTTGCTAGGGTTTTTCACTTTGATTGTCGTACTTTTCAATCCAATAAATGTAATTTGGTTGATGAATATCAATTACAATTACAAGTTTTATTTTGAGGGCATGATGGGGTATACCAAACCAGCCCGTTGATGATATCCAACCGATGAAAGAAAAGAAAAATCCAAGGAGAATTCTGAGGCCTGGGCTTCATCATGCTTCCTCGTGTTAAAAAGTTTTTCCAAAATGTTTTGCCAAAATTCTTTAAATAAAATAAAAATTCGAAAAAATCAATCAAAAAAAAATTCAAAAGGAAGGAAAATTTGAAAAAATAGATAAGAAATTCATGCCTTTTAGCCCTGTTTGTCTTTTTGAATTATCCATTTTATGTTTCAGGAGCAGCCTTATAACAGGCAAAGAGGTGAAAATGGTCCAATCCAACGTCCTAAGCGATGATGGTGATGACCCTGATGATCCAAATGGTGACTCCATTGGAGTACAACAAAGTTGGGAGCAACATGAAAAACCCAAAGTTCTCACCTCCGAGCAAACCGTCACCATAAATCTGAGCGATACCGAGGAGCCCAAAGAGATAAAGATTGGGGCAAATCTTCCCCAAGATGAGGCCGAGCACCTGACTTAGTTGCTAAAAGAATATCATGATATCTTTGCTTGGACATACGCTGATATGCCGGGTTTAGATCCGTCGATTGTGGAACATTGTTTGCCCACTAATCCAGACGTGCATCCTAAGAAGCAGAAGCTTCGAAGGACTAAACCGGAGCTCTCGAAGAAAATAGAAGAGGAAGTAATGAAACTTCTCAAAGTGGGGTTCATCGAAGTCTCGCAATACCCTGAATGGGTGGCCAACATAGTACCGGTCATGAAGAAAGACGGTCGAGTCCGAGTGTGTGTTGATTATCGGGATTTGAACAAGGCCAGCGCAAAAGATGACTTCCCATTGCCACATATCGATGTTCTCGTGGTTAGTACTGCCGGATTTGAATTATTCTCTTTCATGGATGGTTTTTTTGGCTACAACCAGATAAGAATGAAGGAGGAGGACAAAGAGAAGACAGCATTTATCACCCCGTGGGGAACCTTTCATTATAAGATCATGCCATTCGGACTCAAAAATACAGGGGCAACTTACCAGCGAGCCATGGTTACGTTGTTCCATGACATGATGCATGAAGAAATCGAGGTGTATGTTGATGATATGATTGCAAAAACCCGACCTCGGGAGAAGTCATGTCAAAACCCTCGGGAAGTTATTTGATCGACTCCGTGAATTCAAGCTCCGTTTAAACCCTGCCAAGTGCGTGTTCGGGGCAACGTCGGGTAAATTACTTGGGTTTATGGTGAGTAGCAAAGGGATTGAGATTGACCCATCTAAAGCCAAGGCAATATGTGAATTGCAACCTCCGTCGACAAGTGAAGGAGGTTCGAGTCTCCTAGGGAGACCGAATTACATTGCACGATTTATTTCCCAACTCTCTGAGACCGCTAAGCCATTCTTCAAACTCTTGAAGAAAAACGTACAAGTTGAGTGGAATGATGAATGTCGAGAGGCGTTCAATAAGTTGAAGCAATATTTGATGAATCCACCAGTTCTTGTCCCACCAATATCAGGGCATCCTTTGATTTTATACCTCACAATCCATAGTGAGTCACTCGGTGTGATGGTAGCTCAGAAAAGTCCCGTGGATCATAAGGAACGGGCCATTTATTACCTCAGTAAAAAGTTCACTGTCTCGGAGCTAAAATATTCCGATGCTGAAAAAACTTGTGCTGCGTTAGTATGGGTATTGCATAGACTGCGACAATACACCTTGCATTACCGGCGTTTCGTGGATCGAGAACGATCCCATCAAGTATTTATTTAATCAACCAGCTTTGGTAGGTAAGCTAGCCAAATGGCAGGTCTTGATTTCGAATTCGACGTGCGTTCATGCCACAAAAATCAGTTAAAGGCCGAGTAATTGCTGATATATTGGCTGAGAATCCTAGAATCTTGAATGATGATGATTGTCCTTTGGATGATCGTATTTTGGCCATAAATGAAGATGCATGGTCCATGTTCTTCGATGGAGCTGTGAACTTGTCCGGTTTTGGTACTGGGGCAGTACTAATATCCCCAGATGGACAACACCACCCAGTAGCTGCGAAATTGATATTCCCATGCACTAACAATATAACTGAATACGAAGCTTGTATTCTCGGACTTCACGCTGCAATTGAAATGGGAGTGGCCAAATTGAAAGTATATGGAGATTCTCGCACCGATCATACTCCGCATCGTAGGTGAATGGAAGACCGGGGATGCCAAATTACCGCCTTATCATAAGTACCTCGAAGAGTTGGTGAAGGAGTTTGACGAAATCTCGTTTGACTATTTGGCTAGATCTCATAATCAGTTTGCCGATGCCCTGGCAACATTGTCATCTATGCTGCAAGTTACTGATGGTTTAGAAGTTAAGCCTTTGAAAATTGAGGTTCTAGCCAAACCCTCTTATTGCATGGTCGTAAATGAAGAGCTTGATGAGAAGCCATGGTATTACGATATCATGAGCTATATTCAGAAGCAGGAATTTCCTGAAGGGAGCACCCCAGCCGATAGAAAGTACATAATGAAGATGGCTTCAAAGTTCTTTGTCAGTGGTAAGAATTTATACAAGAGATCTTATGATTCAGTTCTATTGAGGTGCGTAGATGAAGCGAAGCTACCCAAATCATGCAAGAAGTGCATGAAGGAGTTTGTGGCCCACACATGAATGGGCACATGTTGGCCAAGAAGATCATGAGACTAGGTTACTATTGGCTTGCATTGGAAAGCGACTGCATACAGCATGTTAGAAGTTGCCATCGTTGCCAAATTCATGGAGATAAAATAAATGTTCCCCCAACCGAGTTGCACCAGCTATCTGAGCCATGGCCTTTCTCAATGTGGGGGATCGATGTGATTGGCCCAATAAATCCCAAAGCTTCAAATGGGCACCGATTCATATTGGTGGCAATAGACTATTTTTCAAAATGGATTGAAGCCGCATCATATGTTAATGTCACGGCTCGAACGTGGTGAAATTTATTAGGCGTGACATAATCGCCCGTTATGGTGTCCCCGAAGCAATTGTCACTGACAATGCGACAAATCTGAATAACAAGTTCATTGATGAGTTGTTCAGTAAGTTCAAAATTAAGCATTTGAATTCATCACCATACCGCCCACAAATGAATGGAGCTGTTGAGGCAGCTAATAAGAACATTAAGAAGATCCTGGCTAAGACAAACAGAATTATCGAGATTGGCATGACAGGTTACCCTTTGCTCTAATGGCGTATCGGACATCGATCCGAACATCTACCGGGGCAACCCCTTTCTCCTTAGTTTATGGCATGGAGGCGAGTCTTGCTGTGGAAGTAGAAATCCCCTCTTTGAGAGTCTTATCCCAAGTGGAATTGTCCGAGGCAAAATGGACACAAAAAGGTTCGAGCAGTTGAACCGATTGATGAGAAAGGTTAAAAGCTCTTTGCCATGGTCAGGCGTATCAACAAAGAGTAGCCAAGTCTTTCAATCGGAAGGTACGGCCAAGACACTTCGAATTGAATGATCTAGTTCTAAGAAAGGTGTTGCCGATTTTTCCTGATCCTGGAGGCAAATTTGCTCCAAATTATAGCGGCCCGTATATGGTGAAGAGGGTACTCCCTGGAGGTGCCTTAATCCTTACAGAAATGGATGGTCGTGAGTTTTCTAATCTGTTAACTCGATCTTTGTGAAGAAGTATTACCCTTGAAAGAATTTGTTGTGAATTCAAGGTACTCATTTCTTCGTTGAATTGTGTGGGAATGGATTGAATGAGATGAGAAGTAGGCCCTGTTCCATACACATATCGAATTAATTTGATTCGGTATATCAGACGTGTTGACCCAGTGTCAGTTCAATTAAATAGAAAAAGAAATGCCCTGAGGACACCACCAGCGCCTCGGCTTGGTGGCATGGGGAATGAAGGGGTCCGAGAATGACCAGGGTTCGATCCCTGGGAACGGCAACAAGGTTGCCACACACACACACACACAAAAAAAAAAAAAATCTTTTGATCAATCCTTTTCTTTCTTTTTTGAGCAACCAAGTTCATGAAGTGATTGTGACCTTTCAAAGAAGAATTTTGCATTAATTTACCAATTCCACTGAGGATTGTCACCACCGATCAAGTTAATAAATGATGTGGAATGGATTGAACATGCGAAATGAGACATGTCAGGATGATGAAAGGCAAGCCTTATCCTATACACAATCCCTTGTTCATACATTGGTGAGATGAGTGTAGGAAGTTCCATGTTTGCAAGGTAAAGAGTTTTCTCGCGAAAGGTACGATGATCGAAATGATGAAGAGCGGTTCATTCTCTATCCCAAACACTATGTGATCATCCATTGTTTAAACCCTTTTGAGCCCACACACGTGTATAATTTTTAAATTACCCCTGTCAAGAACCACCCCACACTGGGGCAAGCTGGAGGAAAGATGACGTCATGAGGTGAGAAAATTGATAGGAATATTCTTGCTCTCACTTGCATCAATCTTCAGGTATTGCTATTACATTGAATTCACATGGTAATTTAAGTGCCTTAAGATGATGAAGAGCGGTTCTTTCTCTATCCTACACACTTTATCCATTGTGTAGCCCCTTTGAGCCTGTAAATTCATTTCATTTAAACCCAATTGGTGATCATCCCCCACACCGGGGCAAGGCAAACAGCAAATGTTCAAGCAGCAGAATCCCGAGTGCCGACAAAAAATAAAAACTCCTCAAGAACCCAAATGTTAAAGCATTACGTGGTTATTCAAAAAAAAAAACAAAAAAAACAAAGGGGCATGAAAAAGCAGTGTGCCTGGTAAAAGCAAGGCCAATGCCCATAGAAAATGAAAGAAAGAGTCAAGATAAATGGGTGTATTCCCAATGGAGCGGTACTCAAAGAACTCAAATACCAAGTTTTTATAGTACCTATGAGGAAAATCCCAATGGTGAAAAAGAAGACCGGTGACAATGCCTAGATGATCACCAATTCTCATCCCCCTATACACATTTTGAGCCTAATGATCCATTCACTTCTTAACCCATGAACTTAACCTACGTTACGTCCCTTACAAAGTCTCTTCAGATTAGGGCACCGAAATTAACGTAGGAATTCATATGCTTAAAAGCATCGCTCGAAGAAGTGTGAGCAGGACCATTTCTATCTCATTTCGTAGGTTCCTTGACTTGTAAACCTAAAAATGATTGCGAAGTATTGTTCTTTCATTAGCCTTGACTCGAAGAGTCCCTCTTTGTTGAGCCATTGACCGAGCCTACATTACAGTCCTGATAAAGACCTCTCAGATTGACAAGGTCGTACCGCTTGCGAGAATACTCGAACCCTTATTGACATGATGAAAGTAAGATGGAGTGATTCTTGTGATCCCACATTAAAGGTCGGGACAAAATAGCCTTCTTAATGAGAGTGAGTGAAAGTCCTTTCTAACTGAAAGTCTCTCATTTGGTATTCTTGAAAATCCATGTCATGAGTGAAAATTGTCATAAACGATGATTCTCCCCAGTGGAAGTTTGGTGGTGCAAATATGGTAAAACCATCATGCATAAATCTTGATTGAATGGATAAAAGCTTCAGTGGACTTCCGAGTGTGCTGAATTGCTTACTTCTTTGACAAATGCATGTATTTTTGCTCTAATCATGTTTGACAGGTAATGTTTCCTTGAAGACCCAAGAGCTCCTGACATTTATGTTGCCTTTCAAAAGCCTCGAGGTGAGAAACCTCCATGAATATTTGAAGTACATCCTCGATGTTCCAAAATTTCTGTCTACCAAGAGGTAAGTGACCCTCACGAATATTCCAGGTTTGTCCTAGGTATTCCAAAATTCTTGACATCTTAGTCTGGATCTGGATGTCTCAAAACTCTTCGTTAAACATTTCACTTTTGATGTGAATGTTTTTCGATCTTTTTCGTTATACCTTAGTCTGGATCTAGGTATTTCGAATCTTCTTAATCCAATATTCATCTCACCTAACATTGAGTGTCTATTGGTTAAATCCCAAAATTCTTGACATCTCAGTCTGGATCTGGATGTCTCAAAACTCTTCGTTAAACATTTCACTCTGGATGTGAATGTTTTTCGATCTTTTTCGTTATACCTTAATCCGGATCTAGGTATTTCGAATCCTCTTAATCCAATATTCATCTCACCTAACATTAAGTGTTTATTGGTTAAGTCCCAAATTTTTTGACATCTCAGTCTGGATCTGGATGTCTGAAAATTGTTCGTTAAACATTTCATTCTGGATATGAATGCTTTCCGATCTTTTTCGTTATACCTTAGTCTGGATCTAGGTATTTCGAATCCTCTTAATCCAATATTCATCTCACCTAACATTGAGTGTCTATTGGTTGAGTCCCAAAATTCTTGACATCTCAGTCTGGATCTGGATGTCTCAAAACTAATTCCCGTTTAGGCGACCGTAGAATGGTACGGGTCCTGGGAAAGCAGTCTCTTTGCAAAGCCATGTTACTATTCTGGACGACCGTAGAATGGTACGGGTCTTGGACATGTAACATCAATTTATCTTGAGTTACTCGAAGGTAAGTTATTCCAGGTATGTTCCTTTATCATTTGCATGCATCATATAAATTGCATTCCAAAATGGGATTCATTTTCCCGAAAAAAAAAAAGTAAAAAAAAAAAATGCATGTTCATGGTCAAAATTTAGGTATCATATTATTTTTGAATGCAACCTCTGCGAGCTCACCTTCAAAGAGGGGCAGCTGTTGACACCTAAATTTTGCCTAATCATTTAGTAATTAGTTGCATGAAAAAAAAATTTAAAAAAAAAAAAGTAAAATTACATTTCATGTAGTTGCATCTGCATTGGTACCAAAAGGCAACAAGACGCAGCGGCTCGTGGTCGATAATGTTCACAGAAGGGATGGTCTCTCTTCGCTTGTTTGAACGCGCAAAAGAGCGAAAGTAAAAAAAAAAGAAGAGGAAGGAAGCTCTTGCACGTTCATTGTCTCTCCCTCATTAATGCTTGCGCATGCACGCACAAGTTCGGCGGACGTGCGGATTCTAGAGGAACCCTCAGAGAAGCAAAATGAACCCATGATATAATATTATATAATATGCTCTCTCTCAAGTGTGGGTTGTCAAGAGAAGTAAACGAGAAATTTGCGGAAGGAGGAAGCAAATAATAAACAAGAAAAGTCAAAAATTGCAGCTATCCTATAGAAGGGAGAGACAAGTAGCCGTATAAGAAACCCCAAGCATGCAGAAGAAAGAAGAAACCATGAACGTGCATTTTCTTCCCCTCATTAATGCCTGCACATGCACGCATGAACGGGGGCCGTGAAAATTCTACAGACGCATGCAAAAAGATGGGCTGACATTTTATAATACTTTCCTTCTTAGAGAGCAAATCCGTTGGAGAAGAAAGAAGTTCCTACACGTCCATTGTCTCATGCTCATTAATGCATGCACATGCATGCGCACAATTCAGCGGACGTAAGGAGCCTCAAAGAAGCAAAATGAACTCATAAAATATTATAAAACATGTGGGTTGTCAGGCGACGGCCACAATATTTGAAAAAAAAGAACCAAATTTGAACAAGCAAGGAAAAGTTGCGGCTGCCTCCTGTTCACCTGTTGCCTATAAATAAGCGAGGAAAGGGGGAGAAAAAAAAGAACGAAAAATGGACTGAAGAGGTTTTGTGAGAGCTATTAAAAAAGAGAGAGCCCGTAGAGAGACACACGAGTGGAGAGAAAGGAAAAGATTAAAAAAAAAAGAAGAGATGCTCGTCGAGAGAACCAAGGAAAAATGAAGTGAGGGGGGAAGTGAAAGGGGGAGGAGGAAAAACGTACAGTAGAGGAAAAAAAAACACACACAAAGTCTTCTTCTTCCTCGCGCAACAGCTTGGTCGAACCCTGCAACCATCCGAGCTTCCCCTTCACCTGAGAGACTAGCAGCTCGTCGTCCTGACCACCACGCTTCCTCCACGAGCTGCCGTCTGCAACCCTCCGCCCGAGCACCGGTGCCATAGCAGCTCGCCGTGCTCTTCCTGCAACCTCTGCAAGCCGCTGACCACCGCAGCGCCCAGCCTCGCGACCCCAGCAACCCGCGAGTCCCCTGTCCTGAGACCGAGATCTGCCCACCGCTGCTCAGCCAATTCGGTTCCCGTCCACGACGCGCAACACCCTCTGCCGAACCACCGCTGCAGCAGCCACCCCTGCGCCGCACCGCCGTGACCCGTGAGAGCGCCCGACGCCCCTTCTCCGCCTCTGCTGTCGCCTGACCGCCTCAGCCCAAGCTCCCCTCCTGCAGTTAAATCTGACCACCGCGACCTCCGATCGGTGACCCGACGCTGCAAACCAGCTGATCCGCCCTGTCCGTTGCCGTTCAGCCCTCTGTTTCGCCCTCTGCCGCCGCTGGTTCGCCGGTTGCCTCCCCTCGCCGGTGCCCCGAACACCGGCAGCTTCGTCCGCCGTCGCCCCTCACCGGAACGCCGTCGACCAGCCCCCTTGGCAACCCGACCGACGGTGACCCCCACCAAAAGACCCACGAGCAAGTCGTGCGTGAGAAAAGAAAAAGGAGACAACAAAAAAAGAAGAAAAAAGCAAAAGGGGAACATTAGGTAGTTTATTATTATTATTATTTTATCTTTATTTTTTTATATAGTTTATAGTTTGTTTTTATATAGTTTTTTTTTAGTGTGATTATTCATTAATGCATGATTGAAGTTCCAATGTGAAATAACCCCTCAATTTAGGGATTAGGAGTTCGATTTTCGCGCCCGAAATCCGACTCACGATTCGTATAAAAATCGACAATCCAATCTCTATGCCCGAGATTCGATTCGCGATTTAATTTAAAATTGACCAACCCGATCTCATGCGCGAGATATGGTTTGTCAATTTTGAGTGTTAATCTTATCTTGATTGAATTGGATATTTTGTATAAAAATTCAAAAATGCAAGTTAGATTAGGGCTAGGTTAGCGTATTTAGTTATTTCGTTTTTAAAAAAAAAAATCCAAAAAAATGCATTCATGATATTAGTTTTTCTTAAGAATTGCACGCGTCAATTTAGAATAGGATTTTAGATTTTAAATTTTTATAACAAAAAAATCCCCAAAAAAATTAATTAATTTAGGATGCTAGTTTTTTAGGTTGCATGTTTAATGGTGTGCAATTTTTTTTTAAAATTTCGAATTTTATATATATAAAAAAACAAACAAAAAATCATCATGCATATTAGAATAAAATTGCATGTCTCATTTTAAGTTTCAATTTTTAGGATAGATTGCATTTTTAGGAATAGAAATATCATGTGCACGTCATGTGGAATTAAGTTCATAAAATGCACGCCATGTAGAATTGGGCTCATTTAATTAAAAATTGCCCGTCATTATAATTAGGTCATTTTGATTTGCATATTTAATTATTGTATGTTCATTAAGAAAACACAAAAAAATTATTTTACTCATGTCATGTAGTTTAGAACACATTGTCATGCCATTCCATGTTAGATTAGTAGCATGCATTGCATATTTGCATGATTCTCATTAAATAAGTAAAAACCAAAAAAGGAAATTGCCTGTTAATTAGAAATCATATTCTAGGTCTGTTGATGTGAATTCTGATTTAACAATGCAGATGCTTTCGTTGCTATGAGGTAAGTCCTGCAATTTATTCATTGCCTTCTTGGGTGTTAAATTGGTGGTTTGCGCATCCGCATGATCACCTCACATGTTAGGAAGATAAATTAAAATCAAATTCAAGTTGCCTGCAAAATATTTTTGAAATAAAAAAGAAAAGGTACCGAAAGGGCGTTAGAAATCTAGCGTAATCAAGTCCCCGAACTCATTTAATCTCGGTTCGTAGGAGTAAAGTGAATCTCTCATTACTTTACTTGGGTTTCTAATCGACCCACCAAAAATAGATTAGTGGCGACTCCTAATTGAAAATCAATTGCATGTTAAGAACTTGAACCTAAGTCGCGAATTGGTATGGGCTTGGGAGAGCTCGAGTTAAGTCTAGGCTTAGCAATCCATTAGCCGAACCCTTAGGCAGTCTACCCCGCTTCGGGGAGGTCGCGACATCCCTAATAATTATTTTAGTTTAGTTAATAGAAATTTTAAATTTAAAACTATTATTAAGTGATTAACTATGATTGTTGTTTCTTTTAATTTTAGGTGGTTAGAATTTGGAATGATTTTTCATGGATGATTGAGGGCTACAGTTTTAGGTTTTATGTTATGTGTTTTGCTTTTTATTAATTATTTTACGTATTCATCTTTTATGAATTATTGTTATTGACAAATGAGAAGCTTTTATTTTTGTCACTACATTCACCTTCGTTTTGCTTAACAAAAAATGAAACAAAAAAAAATTGAACCTATAGACTTTGGAATCTATGACAGAGTAGGATTTAATTTCTAGGTTTCGACAAGTAGATTCCAAATTCCCAAAAATGAAGAATATATACCGGAGGGTAAAGAAAGCTGAAACTGCTCACCCCTGGTTTTGTATGCTCTTTCATCTTTATCCTGCATGTTTCCTTGGACTCTGGCACTTAAAAGGTGCAGTTAATCATCCACAGAGAAAAGAGGCTATATAAAAGCTTGGTGGAAGTTGGACTTCCGTAGAAATAAAACCAGAACACAAAATTTCACGTTCAAATCATGGATGGGAATTACATTAGACAGCCAATATTGGATTAATTGAGAACAGATGCAAGGCCAGGCTCCATTAGTTCAGCCCGGTATCGTGTGAGCTAGAACATGGCCCGGGCGCAAGCACCCAATTTGTGATATACACTAAATTATATTTTCCCCTGTGATAAAATTTCTTCGGGTCCTAAGTCAAGTATTAGAACTCACTCAATTAACTAGGTATGACTCTCTCATTTCACCAACCCTAAGCAACTGGATGGCTGTACCAAGCCAGAAGCTGTGCCATCAGCATGGGCACAAGATGCTGTGGCCAGTTGGTTCCAGTAAGTCAGCTTCACGTCTTGCATTCTTATTGCGGTGCACGGGTACTTTGAGCTGCAGTCAAACTTCACGGCCACCAAGGTTGCCGATGTCCCGTAGATGTCTTGGTATGTCACATCGCTCACTCTAATGCCCGAAGCCTGTTAATATAGAAATGAGAACATGATCAATAAAAGAAGATGGAGTGTTCACCTTAATGATATAGTATCAACTGCTTTTCAATTTCACTTGACTGGTGGAATTTCACAGGGAGGGAGTTTTTACCTGAGTAGGACAACCGGAGTTGTCGGGGCAGTAATTCTGATCGATGATGATCGGATTTTGGACATTGTTCATGATGGCATGCTGGAAGAGGATGTTCCTGGCAAAGCCGTTGCTCGGCCTAGCCCATGACTTGATCCTCAATCCATTTTGTGTGCCGGTGAATGTGACTGTCTTAACCGTCACGTTCTGTACACCGTCCTCTTCTTGATCCTGGCCCAAGCTCCCAATGCTGGAAACCAATCGCATATAAAAATATATCAGCAAGTCAAGTAATGAACAATGCGAAATGCGGTGGCACTATATATATAGAGAGAGAGAGAGACACACACACACACACACACACACACATACTAGGTTAATGACAATAAAAGGGTTCCAACTTCGATCAATTAAATACCTGATGCCATGTCCGGGTCCGCAAGCAATGTTTTCGATCCAGAGATTGTTGGTGCCGGGGCCGATGGAGACACAATCGTCGCCTGTCCCGATCTTGGAATTGAGGATGGTGACGCCGGTGGAGGCAGTGATGTGGATGCCGTCAGTGTTGGGGCTGGTCCCAGGGGCCGAAACCTTCACGCCTTGCATCTTCACGTTCTGGCAACCGCTGATGACGATGTGGAACATCTGGCTGTTGAGGGAGCTGAGTCCGCTCACCAATATGTTTTCGGAGTTGCTGATCATTAAGTTCTGCAGCCACCCACACCAAAATGACCAAACACTAATCAACCGCCGTCTTACCCAAAACACTTAATACTCTTCATTTTCAATCGTTATTCTAATGCATAATCCCATCACTAACTGGGGTGAAAGTTTCCCGTGATTCGGGGCACTGGGCATCACCTGAGTTTCTTAAAACAAGAATGTGTATCGTCGACCTTAGTAAATAAGATTAGCTTGACTTTAATATAAGCAAGCGACGTGAACCTGAAAGCCAAAAGAGGCTCGAGTGCTTCTCACGACGAAGTCGAAACTCATTTGCACGTATGCTACTTAAAATAGTTTTTTTTTTCTTTATTCTTTTTCTTTTACGCTCTTGTTTGTTAATTTTTTATAACGTAGGAGAATTAATCGATCTCGACTCTGTGTGGGAGCTAAAAAGGTTAGCCTTGAAGAAGAAAAACCATACTCCATGTGCTATAAAACCTTCAATAAGCAGCAAGTCCGCGGTTTCACAAGGAAAAAGGCCCCAGGATTGATGCTTGTGCTTGTACCCAAGTCAGGGTCCATCAAGGCTGATCCCGAGGCCCTTGTACTTAATTTTTCGGCTGCTTAGGCATAAGTCACTAACGACCAAACAAATTATTATTTTGGAATAAAATCCAACTGGTCTAACCAAACGGTGGAAAGTATTTTTTAGTTCATTTTTAAATTTCAGTCAAACACCAAAAATATATTATCATTTTTCTAAAATGACTTTTTGAAAGATATTTTCTAAAAATATCATATTTTTCACGAAACAAATAGTATCTTAATAAATAACCAAACCCCTAGGTACTCAACTTCTTGAGCCAAAGGACGCAAAACCCTGTTAGTGTAACTGTTGTTTTACCGGTCCGATTCAACAATGCGAAACGAACTCCAAAATTCCGAATCAGTTTATTAGGATGAAGTTGAAAATGTAGATGAAGAAGACTGCTGCGTGTGTTTGTCGTTGGGCTGTGGGTATTTATCAGCATAAGCATACGTACCGTAGCGCCGCTGGGGCAGCTCTTGCCGGAGAGCTTGCAAGCCCAGAGGCCCATGCCTTGCCCGTCGAGGGTCCCCCGAATCACCGACACCCCGATCACGTGCCTGAACACGATCCAGTTCCCTGCATCCCCGTTCACATTGCAGTTGGAAGGCGCAACGAGCGTGCCATCGATGCGCACCGTGATGGCCAAGTTCTTGCATGGCCCGTTGAAGGAGGCGGACCGCACCAAGAACCGCCCCCGTGGCACGTAGATGGTGGCGGCCCTCATGGACCCACACGCCGACGCCCACGCGCTCTGGAAGGCCTTACTGGAATCGGTCTTGTCATCGGCTTTCGCACCAAAAGAGACCACGTTGTACTGAACTGAAGCTGCATATGCTGGCGATGGCGATTCGGACAACAACATGAAGATGCTGAGGGCAAGGACCAGATAGTTCAGACAAGTGATGAAGATGAGTTCGGCCATTTTCTTGGGCTTTTGAGAGAGAGAGAGAGAGGTCGAAGGGTGGGTGTTCTCGGTGTCGTAGGGCGTTGTGGTGGTGGTGAGGCTGAGACGGCTACGGAGCGATTGTAATTATAGGGGAAATTGAGTCTTTTTGGCACAATTATAATTCTGGGAAGCAAAAAAAAAAAAAGCGAACAAGAAAAGAACCGGTCCAACTTGTCATTGGGGAGGGATTGGATAGATAATTTGAGCAGTTTGGCCAAACTGCCCCTTTGTTAGGGGACTTTGTGCTTGCCATGTTAATAGGTCGTTGACCGGAATAGGATGGCCTTTATCAAAATACGAAGAATTATAACAAAACAAATAATGCCGCGGAGTATAATATTTTGATGGATTCAAAACCAGGCCGGACTCAGTGTAGAGAGAGAGAGCTATATTCTCATTCCCTCAAAGTCACCAACCTTCTCTTTATTAGGATGTACACGTGAATGAATTATGTTATTTTCTTGAGTGGCAGAGATTTGTTGAATGGTGCATGTCTCGACTTGGTGATAATGCAATTAATTGTCTAAAGCAAAGCAAGAATAAAGACATTTGTGGAAAGAAGGAGAAAGAGATGGCCTTGTCATTTTTGGAAGAAAGATCTACATTGGCGGACCTCCCTCTACCAATTCCCATTTTTCCACGATTTGATCCCTATCTTGCATGATACGTGGGAGATAGAGAGAGCAAGAGGTAATCACCAGATTTTGGGGAAATCTAAATTTTGTATTAAAAGTCTTCGCCACCGCTTTACCAAAGGGGAAACGAGGCAGCTTTAGAGTTACCAACACACACAAGCAAAAACAAACAAAGAAAAGACATATATCCTCATGGACAAAAGAACTCATTAAGGGTGCGTTTGGGAAGACTTTTGGGGAAAGTCTTTAGGAAAATGCAAAGACCTTTGAGTTAAATGTGTTTTCCAAAATGCAAACTGTGTTTGGTAAATTGTAATTTAAAAGCCCTTTGTAAAGTACCTTTGAGCAAAATGGTGTTTGGGGGACAAAAACTTTTTGTGAAAAAAAAAATATTAAAAGAAAAATAAAATAAAAAAAAAAAAAAATGAAACCGGAAGGGCGGGCGGCATCCGGCGGCCGGCGGCGACTCCCGGCGACCTCCGGCGACCCCGGATCTGGCCGGCGAGGTCGCGCGACGCCGTTGGGACCTCCGGCGACCCCGGATCCGGGTCGCGGGAGGCGGTGCAGTCGCGCAAAGGTCGCGCAACCTCTCGCGTCGCGGAGGTCGCACAACCATCTTGTTGCACGAGAGGTCGCGCGACCTCCGGCGACCGATCTGGTTGCGCAGAGGTCGCGCGGCGAGGTCGCGCGACCGGATCTGTTCGCCGGAGGTCGCGCGACCTCGCGGCGACCCGGTCGGGCGACTAGATCTGGTTGCACGGAGGTCGCGTGACCTCGCCGCGACCCGATCCGGTGACCGAGATCCGAGTCGCCGCGAGGTCGCTCGACCTCCGGCGACCAAATCTGGTTTGCACAGAGGTCGCGCGACCTCCGCGCGACCGCATCTGTTCGCCGGAGGTCGCGCGACCTTGCCGCGACCAGATCTGGTCGCCGCGAGGTCGCGCGACCTACGGCGACCCAGATTTGGGTCGCCGCGAGGACCTGCGACCTCCGGCGGACCCTCGCCGGAGGTTGTCCGACCCCGAGGCTCGCGGCGTCCTGGAGAAGATGAACAGTGCTCATACAAGGGCACGCACCGGAAAAACAAAAAATTCGTGAGGACAACTTTGGAAAAAAATAAGTGAGCAGTGACCCTCGGATGCCGAGAATGCTTTGAAAGCCCAAGGTAGCCTCGGGGTTGCCTTGGGCTTTCACTCTGGGAAGGCCAGCATTTCTTCAAGGCAAGTCTAAAATTTTTTCCCAAACACCCAATATTTGGGCAAATGGGCTTTGGGTACCCAAAGGTACTTGGCAAAGCTGGTACGCACCCTAAGTATCAATACTTGGCACAAAAGTACACTTAAGTGTCAAAATTTACAAAAGTGCCACTTTTTATGACAAATGGGACATTTGAATGCTACGTCCTAAGCAAATTCCACTAGAAATCCCATGTTGCATATTTTTATTAATTTTCTCACTTACGTGGCTCGTCGGAAGGCTAACTTAGCAAAATACACACAAAAACAACGTCGTTTTGATATAATTTAAATTTTAATATAAAAATTAATTAAATTTAAATAATAATTATTTATTTTAATTTTAATTTTTAGGAACAAAAAAAAAAAAAAAAAAAGGTCGAGGAGGAAGAGGAAGGCGGTGGCGACGAGGGCTTAGCCCTCGCCGCTAACGCCGCTTCCCGCCGTCGCCGAAAAGTAGGGGAGGGTCGGCCGGGCCGCGAGCCTGGCCAAGGGCCGCGTGGCCCTAGCCAACCGACGGTGAGGGCTGCGTGCCCTCGCCCGCATCTAGGGCGAGGGTCGCCGACCTTTGCTCAACTAGGCCAAGGGCATTCGATCGTTGGGGGCTATCGCCCGCTGGGGGTCGTCGTGTGACCCTCGCCCCGGATCCGGACAAAGGAACGCAAGTCCTCACCGCTAGTCGGTTGGGGCCACCGGCCGACCCTACCCCACCTTTTGGCGATGGTAGGGAGGCGGCGGCAGAAGACAAGGCCGAGCCCTTAGCCACCGACTGCCTTCCTCCTACTCCTCCTCCACCTTTTATTTATTTATTTATTTATTATTATTATTGTTGTTGTTATTATTATTATCTTATTTTATATTAATTATTTATCATGTTAGCACCAAAATGACATCGTTTTGCACTAAACTCGCTGGAAAATTACCATGTCAACATTTTAGCCGGATTTTATCGCCGTTAGCACTTAACTAATCCATTTTACTCCAATTTTGGCACTTAAGTGTCAATTTCGTAAGTTTTAGCACTTAAGTGTCCCTTTGTACCAAGTTATGGCAATCCTAGTGTCCGCATGTCCATCCTCATGTGTATCGTGGCTCGTTCGATGTGAATGCTGGATAGAGTGACCAGTTTATAAACTTTCTCAACTTGGGTTAGTTCACTCCATTCGTTCATGTCATCTTGATTCGTGTTTACATTCGTATATTTTGGCGATCTTGTTTGCGGTAGATGTAGGATCGCTCTAGGGTCATCAGGGCATATTCGGAGCACGTTTTACTCACTTTAACATTGGGTAGGGAGCATAATCACTCGTGCAGGATCCATTTTCACGAAGTTTTAATATAAGAATAGGATGAGAAATGGAGCCATCCTATAGTCTTGACTTTAATGGTTCGAGCTCAAGATGCTTCCGACTTTAGAGATTCTAGGATACGTGCAGGGCTTGGCCTCCAGAATCGGTGGATTACTTCTTAGTAGACAAGAAATGTGATTATTCCTCCGTCTCTCTCCAAACAAGAAATACCCCACAACACAGAGACACGTCATATAATCAAACCGGGGTGGACTATTTTCTTTTTACCTTATTTATTCCATAGGACCAAAAGGTAGATAATCTGCACAACTATTTGTTACATTTCCCAAATTAACATCAAATTGATTTGGATGGCATACCATATCGAATAATGGATAAATTTGAACAATTTCATCATCTTTAGAATTAAACGGGTTGGCAGCATCGGATCAAACAAGAATGAAAGGAAGCAGAACAAAAAAATGAAGGGTCCTGTCTCACTAAATATCACAATCTTGCACAAAGACACTTCGCCTTCACCAATACACAATTGAAAGAGAACATGTACAACACCAAAAGAAAGGAAAATATATAAGTTTCGTATGTTTGAGATGAACTATATAGTAGTCTTTGTGAAGGCTTCCTTCCCCCATCTTCTCGCATAATTATTCTCTGTGAAATGATAGGGGATTCCCCTAAGCTTTTGTGCCTCATCTGATTAATGATATTCACATGTTTACACCAAAAAAAAAGAAAAAGAAAAAGATGAACTATACAGTATTTATGTTCTTTCTATTGGGAGATAAACCGCTAGTACCTTGTCCATTAAGAGCAGCCGATTATCAAGTTATAACTATGTCTTGTCTTGGAATGTTTGATGAGATTCAAGGTTTCCTCATGGCACTAATTCTGTAGAAAGAGCAATGTTTAACTTATGAAGTGTGGGCGCAGAGTCAATGTCCTCTGATTATAAACTTTGAAACCGAGTGAATAATTGTTCAAGGTGCTCCTTATTTGTTCTGATCTTTGGAAAGCAACAAATAATATGTTAACTTTCCAGGCCAAAATTTTTTAACATTTCCATAACTAAAGTGCAAGTCATATTCATTTTGATCTTAGGTATTGATGTATCACTGTCGCGACTTACCCCTCGGGGGGAGGGAATAGGTTTAGGAATATTACCTAAAAGACGACCTAAAGCTCATGATTAGGCGCGGGTTCTCCCAAGCCCATACCCTGTGGGACGTTGGGATATTCTTAAAAAAATTCACAAAAAGGAGTTGTCACTGCCTATTAGGAGTTGGCTAGAAATCAAATGAGGTATGAGAGTGTATCTCACTTCCTACGCAACCAAAGAATCTATGGTCGGAGACTTAATTACACTAATTGGTCAAGAAAATATTTTTATTAGGCAGTTTGGATTGATTTTACACATATCCACTAACATGTTAAGTAATTATGTAGGTGTGCAATTATTAAAGTAACAATTTGCAACCAAAATCCTAATTGTAATAAACTTTAGCACTTGCAATCAAACATAATTAAATATGCAAATTAAACATGTGATATAGTTAATATATGAACAAATAAAGACCTAATTACACTAAAAATGCAAGACATGTCAATTCCCAACCAAACTCTACATTTATTAAATTTTCGAATTTTTTAATTTTTTTTTTTAAATAATAATAAAAAAAATTTGGTGAACCGGGTCGGGTCCGATCTGACCCGACCTAGGTTCGGCTTGATTAGCATGGGTCGGGTCTAGTCTCCGACCGGACGCGGGTTCGGTCCGGTTGGGGGGATCAGATCCAGCCCGTTCGGGTTCAGCCCGGTTGGGTTAGGCCTTCGCCTGGTTTAGGGTTGGGCCCAACCGACGGGCCCAACCCCCCTAAAAAAAAAACGCCCGCAGGCCCATGTGAAGGAGGCCGAGTGGGCCAGAATCCTCCGGTCGCGACAAGGGATGCCGTGACGGCGGTCGGGGGCTACTCCGGCGGCGGTAGGGCGCCATCCCGTTTAGGTGAGGCGGTGAGCTCCGGCCAGTTAGTGACGCCACCCCTGTGGCCGGCTGACCTGGCCGAAGCTTCACGCAAAAGGGAGGGGAAAGGTTGCTTTGAGTGAGGGCATTATGGCGAACAGGTGGCGTGCACTGCGGATCTGGGGAGTTTTTGGCTCGGATGAGACCCAAGCGCGGACCAGGGGAGCTAATGAGGCATGCCGGGACGACTAGAAACGCAGCGGGGACGAGTGGCGGGCCGGAGTTCGCTCGAAACGGTTGAGGGAGCTCCGACCAGCTTGATTCTAAAAACACACACCAAATGCTCGACAAAATACCAACCTGAGTTTCGGCGGGAATGGCGGCGGTCGGCGGTCGGCGGCGGTCGACGGCTCGGAGACGCGTCGGCGGCAGTAGCGGTGGCCCGAGGACGCGTCGGCGGTGGTAGCCTCCATCCGTTCTCTCCTCTTCTCCTCTCGTTCCCTCTCCGCTCCTGCCTCCTGCCCCTCTCCTCTCCCGTCTTTTTTCTCCCTTCTCTCTTCTGTCCGTTCTTTTTTCTCCCTGCCCTTCTCTGCTCTGACCTCTGCTGCCTTTTCACCTTTTTTTCAGGTTTGCGCGCGCGAAGAGGAAGAAAGCTGGGCGTGGGCTGGGCCGAAGGAGGAAGGAGCTGGGCCAAGCCCCGTTCAAGAGAGAGAAAAAAAGAGAAGGGGGTGGGCCGGGCCAATGCCGGACCCGGCCCAACTCAACCGCTAGGCTTTTTTTTTTTTTAAAATTTTATGTTTTGTTTTGTTTTTGTTGTTTTATTGTTTTTTTCTTTTTTTTTAGTGATTAATTCTTAATTTTGTATGCAATTGAGTCATAAATAAAATAATAAAATTTAGGTGTTGTCAACAATCACCATTTACATATTCCAAGAGGTCTTGGCTGTTTCTTTATACAGAATGATGGGATTTGAGAAGAGAAAATATTCTTGCGATGAAAATGAGTTGTTCCAGCTATTATGGTTTATGGAAAATGGTTAAGAATCGGACTCTGGCAAGCCAAATTCATTTTGAAAGCTGTAAACTGGAAAAAAGATCCATCTTATTTGATTGGAGATATTATATCCCATGCGAGAAGCAAACACAAAAGTTTATATTCAGATCATGGAAGAGAATTACATAAACACCCGATATTGGATTAATTGAAATTAAGATGCAAGGCCAGGCTCCATTAGTCCAGCCCGGTATAATGTGAGCTAGGACACGCCCCGGGCTCCAGCACCCAATTTGTGATATACACTAACTTATATTTTCCCCGATGATAAACTGGTCGTAAGTCAAATATAAGGACTCACAATTAACTACGCATGACACCATCATTTCACCGACTCCAATTAAAATTAGATTTGCTGTCCTTTTTTTCTATATTATTTTGGGTTTTGTAATTTTGGGGCAACTACAAGCAACTGGATGGCTGTACCAAGCCTGAAGCTGTGCCATCAGCATGGGCACAAGATGCAGTGGCCACTTGGTTCCGGTAAGTCAGCTTCACGTCTTGCATTCTTATTCCGGTGCAGGGGTACTTTGAGCTGCAGTCGAACTTCACGGCCACTGAGGTTGCCGATGTCCCGTGGATGTCTTGGTACGTCACATCGCTCACTCTTACGCCCGAAGCCTATTAATATAGATATGAGAACTTGATCAATAAAAGAAGATGCAGTGTTCACCTTTATGATATAATATCAACGGCTTTTCAATTTCACTTGTGGAATCTTGCAAGGAGGGGGTTTTTACCTGACTGGGGCAACCGGAGTTGTCCGGACAGTAATTCTGATCGATGATGATCGGGTTTTGGACATTTTTCATGATGGCATGCTGGAAGAGGATGTTCCTCGCAAAGCCGTTGCTCGGCCTGGCCCATGACTTGATCCTCACTCCATTTTGCGTGCCGGTGAATGTGACCGTCTTAACCGTCACATTCTGGACACCATCCTCTTGTTGAGTTTTGCCCAAGCTCCCAATGCTGAAAACCAACCACGTAGAAAAATATATCTCCATGTCAACTATTGAACAATACCAAATTTGGTGGACGAATGATATATATACGTATAGGGTAATAATGATAAAATAACCAATTAAATACCTGATGCCGTGTCCGGGTCCGCAAGCGATATTTTCGATCCAAAGATTATTGCTGCCGGGGCCGATGGAGACACAGTCATCGCCTGTCCCAATCTTGGAATTGAGGATGGTGACGCCAGTGGAGGCGCCGACGTGGATGCCATCAGTGTTGGGGCTGGTCCCGGAGGCCGATACCTTTACGCCTTGCATCTTCACATTCTGGCAACCGTTGATGACGATGTGGAACATCTGGCTATTGAGGGAGCGGAGTCCGCTCACCAATATGTTCTGGGAGTTGCTGATTAATAAGTTCTGCACCCACAGACACCAAAATGACGAGACACTAATCAATCACCGTGTAAATACTCTTCATATTCGATCGTTATACGATTGCATAGTCCCATCATTAATTCGGTTGAAAATTTCCCCATGATACGGGGCAGTGGGTATCACATGACTTTCTGAAACAAGAATGTGCATCGTTGACCTTTGGGATTATAATTAGCATAATAGACCAAAAAACGGCGACGTGAAACTGAAACGCCAAAGGGCTTTGTTACTTCTCCTGATGAAAGAAACCCACTTATTTCTTTTTCTTTTACGCTCTTGTTCGTTTACTTTTGGTAACGTCGCCTATGCATGGGAGCTCAAAAGGTTAGCCTTAGGAAAAAAGAGAAAAACTGAATTCCATGTGTCATAATATTGCATAATAGCAAGTCCGTGGTTTCACAATGAAAAAGAGAAATCCCATTAGTCCCCCCTTAGCCATAAGTATATAACAAGTGGTTACATCAAATGATGAAGCTGAAAATGATAATAAAGAAAAGCCTTTTATTTAATTAAATTATTGTTTTTCCGAAAGTATGTGCGAGGAAAAGCTGGGAGTTGTCTAATGTGTAGCCTCACCTGATTAATGCAACGTAATATCCACTAAATAAAATGACCAAAACCCCCAAGTATTCAACTTCTCGAGCGAAAGGACGAAAAAACCCTGTTAATGTAACTGTTGTTTCACGGGCTTAACTCAACAAAGCGAAACGAACTCCAAGAGTCCAAATCAGTTTATGAGGATGAATATGAAAATGCAGATGAAGAAGACTGCTGCGTGTGTTTGTGGTTGGCTTTCGGGCATATATTGGCATATGCATACGTACCGTAGCGCCGATAGGGCAGCTCTTGTGGGAGAGCTTGCAAGCCCAGAGGCCTGTGCCCTGCCCGTCGAGGGTCCCCCCAATCATGGACACCCCGGTCACGTGCCTGAACACGATCCAGCTCCCCGCATTCCCATTCACGTTGTAGTTGGAAGGGGCGACGAGTGTGCCGTCGATGCGCACTGTGATGGCCGAGTTCTTGCATGGCCCGTTGAAGGAGGCGGACTTCACCAAGAAACGGCCCTTTGGGACATACACAGTGGCGGCCCTCGTGGACCCGCACGCTGACGCCCATGCGCTCTGGAAGGCCTTGCTGGAGTCGGTCTTGCCATCGGCTTTCGCACCAAGAGAGACGACATTGTACTGAACTGAAGCCGCATTTGCCGGTGAGGGCGATTCAGACATCAATATGAAGATGCTGAGGGCAAGTGCCACCAACGCATGATAATTCAGACAAGTGTTGATAAAAAGTTCGGCCATTTTCTTGGGCTATATTTGAGAGAGAGAGAGAAGGGGGGCGCGGTGGCGGGCCGCGGGGGAGAGAGGTTGAAGGGTGAGTGTTCTTGTTGTTGCGGTGCGTTGTGATGGCGGTGAGGTGAAAGAGCTATGGAGTGGGGGTATTTATAGGGGAAATTGAGTCTTGTCGAAATGTAAAATATGAAGAAGAAGAAAGGTCAAACAGAAACAAAAATAATTTGAAAAAAAAGAAAAAAAAAAGCCCAACTTGTGATTTTGGAGAGATTGGATGATTTGAGCAGTTTGGCCGAAATACCCATTTCTTAGAAGACTTTCTGCTTCCAATGTTAATGGCTCGTTGACCGGACTACGATCGCCTTTCTACAAGTACTAAAAGAATTATAACAAAACAAGTAATGCGGGGAGTACTGTATTCTGAAGAATCCAAAACCAGGTAGCACTCAATGTAGAGAAAGAGGTATATTCTCATTCCCTCAAAGTCACCAGCCTTCTCTTGACCCACCAAATTCGTTTTGTTGTTCTGAATCCTTGTTTTAATCTCACCTAATGATGCTCTACCAACCATCCAATGCTTATGTACATGTAAATCTCATATACCTTGTATAAGTCTGCAACTTATTTCCTGAATGATTCAGGCTAAATCTAGCTTCTTGAGCCTTCCATGTACCTAAATTGTCGCGGGGAAAGGGGGTGCGCACTTCAAATCTTGTAAGGGTTTTGTGGGGATAAAAAGAAGTAATATAAAGGAAAAAAAAAAAAGAGCAAAAAGAACACTTTGACATTAATTTCGTTATAATGACCTAACTCGAAAGGTGGAGTTTATGGCCTTTCATATCATACACAAATTGTGCAAAAGGAATAACTATACAAGCCCTCTGACCTTTTTTATATGTCTATATGAAGTAATTGTCAAAACTAAAGGTTGTAGTGGCAAAAGATCTCTAAGATTCGTCCAGGA
The DNA here is from genome assembly GCA_014182575.1 of Eucalyptus decipiens. Classification (NCBI taxonomy): domain Eukaryota; kingdom Viridiplantae; phylum Streptophyta; class Magnoliopsida; order Myrtales; family Myrtaceae; genus Eucalyptus; species Eucalyptus decipiens. The sequence continues at coordinate 253,894 of CM024616.1, read as the reverse complement.
AAATTGTCCAAAAAGTTCTAAATCTATTACAATTTATTAATTCAATCATAAACCTTTTAATTTTGCTAATTGAATCCTAAATATTTTCACTTCTTACCAATTGAGTCCATCCGTCCAATTTTGGCCGGAAAATGTTGACATGGATGCCAATGGTGCCACCTAGGACTAACGGCAGTGACGTTGACAACTTTTAATAATATTTTAATATTTTTTTAATTTTTAATTTTTTTTCCCTTTCTTCTTTCTTTCTTTTCTTTTTGGCTTTCTTCTTTGCTTTTTCGGTGGCCAACTGGCCACTAGCCATAGCTAGTCGATTGGCCTTGCCCACCACAGGTGAGGCTTAGCCAGGCAAGGGCTAGCCTCGGGAGGGAGCCCTTGCCCAAGCGTGACTTAGCAACAGTTGCCTAGGCGAGGTCGACCTATGCCCAGGCCATGGTGGCCTCACCTGGCATCATTGTCACCCACCAAGGCTGCCCTAGCAAGGCCGCCTTGGCCTAGGTGAGGGCTCTCCTCACCAACCCTAGCGAGGCCGATCCTCACCTAGGTCAGGGTGGCCTTGCTTGCCGTTGCCGTTGCCTAACCGATGCTCGGCAAGGCTACCTTGGCCTGAACAAGGGTCGGCCTCCCCAAGGCGACCCTTGCCCAACCGTGCTTGGGCAAGGGCTCCCCTTGCTGGGGCTAGCCCTCACTTGGTCAAGCCTCACTTGTGGCTGGTGAGGCTAGCTAGCTGGCTGTGGCCAGTGGCTGGCCATTACCTATGGCCGATAGGCCACCAGAAAAGGCAAAGAAGAAAGCCAAAAAAAAGAGAGGGGAAAAATATAAAAAATAATAAAAATTCAAAATATTATTAAAAATTGTCCACATCAATACTGCGTAGTCTTATGTGACTCCACCAATGTCCATGTCAGCATTCTTCGGCCAAAAATTGGCTGGATGAACTCAATTAACAAGAATTAAAAATGTTTAGAACTTAATTGGTAAAGTCAAAAGGTTCATGACTAAATTGGCAAAAGTATAATAGGTTTATGACTTTTTGAACAATTTTCCCAACTCATCTTGATATGGGTTTGTTTATACACGTTGTGTACAAACTGTTCTTACAAGTTCTCACTGAACCATGTTCAAATTCGTTTTCAATATGTTGAATATATGCAATGACTGACTCAAAGTATTCATTTTTATTTTTATTTTTTGGTCATATCTGAAAGCATTCATTCACTTGGAAGACTGGCAAATTTGATGACAAGAGAACGGCGAGAGATTGACAGTTTTGTGAGAGATGACTCAAAGTATACTCACCTCTCTCGCATGTGATGAAGGTTGTGTTCCTTGCTTTTTCATCCAATAAGATTCACTTTCGGGGAGAAATGAAATTATGAACTAGATTCCAAGAATTAAGGCTTGATTACGGAACAAGCGAGGTTACTTTTGGCCTACTATCCATCATTTACCCGAGAGAAAAACAATCCAATGGACTCCTCATTCAACGCTAGCTTTTGAGTTGATTGAGGAGTGACGAAAGGCATGTCGTCTTATCCCACGGTATAAGGCTCCCAACTTGGAATTCTAGATGGGTTTCGTGCCTCATGTTGAACGACTTTGGAGTACGAATAGTGTTATATTGTCTACTTTATGACATTCTTTATAGGAATAAAAAATAAATAAATAAAAATTCAAAAAGGGCACATGGCCATGGAGGGTTGCTTTTGAAGGAAGAGAATATCCAAATTTCAATTTGTCATAGTAATAGACAGAAAAAAAAATTATTAAATTAATATCCAATGGGAAAAGAAGAAGATAAAGACCCATAACTTATTGGCTCGACAAAAAAAAAAGACATTCCGCCTTTTTCCTGGCTGCTCTTATTCTGGGGTGTCCCTCCTCTCCTATTCATGGCATCCGTCATTCTTTTATTGAAATGTCATTTATCATCGCCATTTATGTTATGTATTTTGAATTGGATCATGTACAATATATCTCCCTTTTACGCCAATAATTACAATGGACATTGATTTGCAAGGGCTTTCGGATCCAGTTACAATAAACATTGAGGGCTCTTTTATTAAACATGGGATTGGTGAAAAGATATTGAGCATAACATGTGTTAGTGAAGTATGAAAAGTCCAGCTGATAATTCATAAGTTTTCACATCATTGTGATCGACTCATTACACCATTTCATTTGGCAACATATCCATCATATACTTTTCTCAAGATTTAAAGCAAAATCAACATCAAGTAATTAGTGTAATTCTTTTTCCTAAAGCAAATATTTGCTTGCAACTCATTTGCTAGATAACTTGTTCAATTCTACCACTCTCAAGGATTGATCGAGTTGATTTAGACTCAGCATTGAACCGGGTCTCAAAAAGTTTGTTCATGCATTTGAGTCTAGATGAACGAGGGAATTGTTGGTGACTTGGGCTCGCGAGAATCGTTGCAAGCGGGTGAACCCGATGTTCAGCCGCATCTTTCGGCATATTAATATTAGCTTTGAAAGCTTTAGGCACTCTACATCGGAGAATAATAATAATAATAATAATAATAATAATAATAATAATAATAATAATAATAATAGTAATAAGACATCGTTTGCTTGTTTATAAGGAATAACGGTGTCCGTTATTATGTTGACTTTCGGGCCTACAACAATAAACTGAAATGAAACCGAAAATTAATATAGTATTGATAATAAAATAGACTTGAAATCCTAATAAATTAGTATTATATGTATGTACGTGAGAAGGGCTTGGAGGAACATGGGGAGCGGTGACGGGTAGAGGATAAAACGGAGGAAATATCGGTTGGCTAGCGCCTTCCCAAATGGCGTGGCCCTTACTCACCTCAATCTTAATCAGTCTTCAGTAATTACTCTCCAATATTTTCTTCCATTGGTAATTTCTCTTTGATATAAACGAAACTTAGTCTCCTCGCATTTCAATTTTGATCGTTGATTGCAGGTTATTGTTGATGCACTCCTTACTCCTCAAAATTGTCGATTATATCACTTCATTCTTCAGACGTTCACTGCATCCTACTTTACCCTATTATACTTTTAAGCCAACATGTATCAGTTTGTTCAAGCTCATGGCAAGCCTCGATGCTTAGCCGAAGTTAAGCGTGCTTGAAGCGCCGGAACAGTAACTAATACTGAAGTCAAGTATCCCAAAGATAAACCAGCGAAGCCCAAGGGCTATCCCGGAAAACCAATAAAACTCTTGACTAAAGCTTTGTCGAATGACAATGATTGAAGCCCTATAATATTTTATGCGGGGCAGATGTGAACACCTGACGCTCTTAAAAGTACAGCCAGGTTACACCTCAGGCTCATTCTAAGTTGAATAATAACATGTTGAGCACTTAGCCATCATATTCTATGAACTTCAAATCTTTACATTGTTATTATCATGACTAGATAGAGAGTTCATAAGTCGTAAGCCCTATCAAGGTACCCATGGATCTGCCCAAGTATAGATATGTGCGGTTGAGAGGCCACGTTATAAACTGCTTATTTTTCGTCCAATACCACGATGCATGTGGAGCGACCACAGTTTGTCAACTCCAAAGAATATTATAGTGGGGCTTGCACGACCTTTTCTTCCCGTCTTGGTGGTGAAAGAGGAGTGATTTTCTTTTTCTCGCTTTCTCATGGCCGAATTCCAATGTGGAGTTGCGCTCCAAGGCATCTCATCACGGCCAATAATGTAGCCATAAAGCAAGCTAGCATCATTTATATATACATATATTCGTTCAACTTGATTTAGTTAGTTGAACTAATGGAGGCATTATAACGGCAACAATTATGTCCGCCCCCCCCCAACCAAAACCAAAAAATTATTAATTTATGTTTTACTCTTTTAACTTTCGATGACCTGATTATAACTTAAACAATATTTGGCTCTTGTCAAATTGTAAAATTGAATATGTATGTATGAATTGTAGATCATATCTACTCATATGCCATAAGTGAAGCCTTAAAAATTCATCATATCAAACGGGAGATTTGGCGCTGGGCATGGATGAGCTTGCATCGAGGTCCATTCACCACTTTTGAAACAATAACTAAATGGTGGCATGATAACTGCAATGGAATAAATCTCTCTGCAATGAATAACTTTTTCTTTGAATGCAATCAATGGGATCTACCAACGTACAAGTTCATGTACTTGATCAACATGCTGGTGTTAGAAAAATGTTTTGGAGATGTGATTATCAATCTTAATATAAAAATGATCGAAATGTAATAGAGTGGCGAGATCGTGGCTCGATTGATTCTTGGTCTTTACACACTTCAACTAAACAAAAAAAAAAAAAAAGGGTTAAGTAATATGCAAGAGCACATGAGAGCCATGAATTATTGCTGCAACCGGCATCAATCCCATGTGATAATCTATCCGTAGTACGATACTACAACCGTAACATAAAGGCAGTTTATGGATAAGAGGAATCATTTTCTTCTCGAAGTCTTGTTCAGGATGCAATGATCTGTCTCCTAATCATTGTACGAAAAGGTCAGAGGGAATGATGAGCCTTAAAATTTAGAATATGTAATAAAAATTTAGATCTTCTCCCACCCTTTTTGTTTGGCTCACGTGCTGAGGTCCCAGGCAAAGACATTTGGTTCGCACATTGATAAATACAATGGTCCATTAATGACTTAAAAACTGTTGGAGAAGTTAGATTCCACAATGATTTTGGGCGTTGTTCGTTATTGTTCGATCACCACCTAACGAATTGCGTGGGACCATTGTATCGTACAAACTCGACAAACTTCGAACATAATGTTGCCCACATTCGCAGAACCTACTTACTTATGCAATTGAAATTGTCATGATAAAGTCCAATTTATTTATGAAAAGCATGTGCATCTATGGACAACAATGTCACCCGAGGCCGAAGAAGAAGAGTAGGAAGAGAGTTCTGGTTTTACGGGTTCTATGAAGGTTTGAATCCATGAATGCACGATGCCATGTTTCAGGGGTTCCTTGTTTTAGGCAGATTGTGTTGCTATAGAGAGAGAGAGAGAGAGAGGCATGTGACGGGATATAATGTAATGCAAGCATTGACCATTTGATTTCGGCTAGGCAATTAGGTTGTAGGATGGGCACTTGACTGTTCCATCTGCATATTCTCTGGCAAAGGATCGAACGGATCTTCAGTTGTACAAATGAACATGGCTTTGCAAACAAACCGCAAACCGCACCTAGTACAGCCCAGTTCTACTACAAGGATAATCTAACAAAAAAAAAAAAAAAAAAGCGCCATTATATTTTACCCACCTTAGAATTTATTCAGTAGTGAGGGCACCCATACGCTTCCTGCTTAAGAGCCGATGGTTGTAGATTCATTTCATTCTTGTCTCGAGAAACTTATATTTAGGTGTGGGGATATGTCGGTGGATTGTTGTCCTAATTTCCTTTCTGTTAACTGTTTCAATTACGGGGCAAAAGTACAGCGCAAGTGCCATAACTTGGCACGCCGGGACACTTAAGTGCCATAACTTCCAAACGGTACACTTAAGTGCCACTTTTTTTTTCAAGTGGGACACTTAAGTGCCACCTCCGGCGACCCTTGCCGGAAATCATACGTGGCACTATTTTATTACTATTTTTGCCAACGTGGCTCGTCGGAGAGCTGAGTCGGCGCTCGATCACCAGAAACGACGTCGTCTCCATAATAAAAGCCCCAAATCTTCCAAAAACGACGTCGTCTCCCCAAATGCCCCAAATCTAAAACCCTAAATCGGCCAAAATCCCTATTGAAGTGCTCGAATTGAAGTGTCGAACCCTAATTTTCATTTGCCCAAAATTCCTTCGTCGAATTTTGGAAATGGAGAGCAGGACTCGCAGCAGCGCCTCAATTTCCTCTCACCGAAGCGAAGGAGAAGGCCAGCGTTTCTGTTTTTGTGGGTTACCGAGTCCAAGAAGAACATCGTGGACTCAAATCAATCCTGGGAGAAGATTTTATGGATGCGCCCGATATAAAGAAGCGTCGAAGTGCAAATACTTCAAATGGATCGATGAGAAGTTCTCTAACCGAGCCACAGAGGTGATATTGGATCTACTTCATAAAAGACAGCAATCTCCATCTGTGTTCGTGGACGACTTGGACGATGTTGACTCAATGCAAGCTCAAGTGTCTTCAGTGAAACTTTTGAAGAATGAAGTCTCGATGCACGCTCAAGCATCTTCAACTAAACCTTTCAAGAATGAAGTCCCAATGATGAAGATTGAACGAAAGTGTTACCAAGCGTGTATTATGGTGTTGTTTTGTTGTCTATTGTACTTTATGATGAAATGTAAAGTACTTGAAAATGAGAAAAAGTTTCTCCGACTGCCATAGTTAAAAATGGTGTTGTTCGGATTAAACGTTGGGTTTTTTCTTTTTGAAAGATGCGAAGAAGTTTGTGTTGTGGAACAAGATCATTGTTGCTTTGTTGTCGTTTGTGCTGTGGTATGGACTTGCCATAAGTTTACCATCATCTTCTCTGTTTTGATGCAAAATCATCTTCTCTGTTTTGCAATGCAGAATCATGTTCTCTGTTTTGATGCAGACCGACATATACACAAGACAAACATGAGTCATTACCCGAGTGCCATAAGTTGTATTTAGTAATCACGTAAGTGCTAGTCGCGATGAAAAAAGGATCACTTTAGTGTCAAGTTATTGTTAAAGTGATCGGTTAAGTGTCACTTGTAGTTAAAAGTGAACAGTTAAGTGCCAAGTTTTTTTAGAATAGGATCAGTTAAGTGCCAATTTTTTTGTGGGTTTTCTGTAAAAATTGCGCCAGCCACCAGCACCGGCGACACCACCAATCATCACCACTATCCACACTACACACTAGGCGCTCCAGCCACCACCATGCTGGTGGTGTTGCTGCACAAGATACTAGTGCAAGGCTCAGCTTGCACTAGTTTGCACCAGTACACATGGTGTAAGATGTGCAACCGCACACTTGTACCGTGTGTAGGTGCAGCTGCTTAAGCCTATAACCCCCACCACAAACCAATAATCACCAGGCATCACCACCAGCCACCACATTAGCACCCCACCAACAAACTGACTACCACCTACCACCAAACATCACCATCCACCATCACTAGATACACCAAAGACTCCGGCTATCACCACGAACACCAACAAGAAGCAGCAACTAGTAAAAGCCAAAATCCATGATAAACAACAACATAAATTGACAAGCGCGCAAGATCATTTCATTGATATTAATATCATCAAGTCTGAGTCTGACAACATTCATTTCATTGATATTTCATCAAGTCTGAGTCTGAGTCTAACAACATCAATGAATGACAAACTAAAGAAAAAAACAAAAGATAACCATCGATGCACAGACTTTCTATATGCACGACAACATCATCGTTTACATAACTGTTTTTACTCCTAAGCTCCACAAATCCTATCACATCTCATCTCATCAATCAATATGCACGACACCCCCTGTTCGTCCTCCTTTCGATGGGCCTTTCACTTGATTCATAATTCTTGCACTCTTTCTAACTGGACGTGCAACTTCTTCTTCAACCTTCTCAGTATCCACTGACTCAGATGGAGCTGCAAATGTCATAGGCCGAATTGAATCAAAAGGAGCTGGAGCTGGAGCTGGAGCTGGAGCTGGAGCTGGAGATGGAGCTCGAGCTCGAGCTGGGTTCTTTCTCTTATTTTTTGTTGGCACAGTTGATGTTGATGTTTTCTTCTTTTTTGTTGGTGCAGCCGTCGATTCTTGAGTTGGGCCTGAGATAAGAACTTCTGAACTTCTCCCAGGCTACAAAAAAACAATAAATTGTTAGCAAAAATCTACAGCATAAATTAAATTAAATGCAGCCAATAAAACTTACATTGAGAATGACTGCTCCAAAGACGCTCATCTCGTATAAAGGCCATAGCCATATTGTCTCGAACCTCTTCCCAAGTGCCCCTCTTGTTTGAATAGGGGCGTCACTTTCAGAACTTGTGATTTGTTGCCCCTTTTGTCCCGCTTTCTTGGGCCCTTTAACTACAAAGGGGCTTCTTCGACCCATTGTCTTTGGGCGTCTTCTAGATGGCCTTTGTGTACCCGCCCCTTCACCCGGCCTTGTTCTAGTTGTCCTTCGTGTAGCCCTTCAACTTCGGTGACACCTCCTTCGTTTGGCCTTCCGGTGGTACCGGTGGTGGTACTTGTGGTGCCCCTTGCGGTGATTCTTCCTGGTGGCTCCCGTGATGATCCTTGAGGTGGCTCCCGTGATGGCCCTTCGGTTGGCGTTGAGTTCTAACTTGCTTTCTTCGAACCTGAGAAAGAGGCGAAAAGATACCATAAATATAATATCGAGACGTATAATAATAAAAACTGAATACAAATTGATTGAATTTAGCATTGGGTATTTCTTTCGCTGCTGAAGAACAGTCGACTGCACTGGCCGTGATGCTGCTTGGGCTAATCCTTCAGCTGGCCCTGATGCTGCTTGGGTCAATCCTTCAGCTGGCCGTGATGCTGCCACTTGGGCCAATCCTTTACCTGGCTGTGTTCTACCTTGCCTTCTTCGAACAGGCTGTTCAGTTTCATGACTTACTGAGGTTCTTCTTGTGACCTAACAAACACATTACATACAAGGCCAAATAGGATATCATTATGTACATTTTTATGATAAACGACAAGAAAGCAACATAAACATAAAATAAATTTCATGACTTACCGGGTTCTACTTGTTGACAAGAACAATCGACTCACTTGGCCCCCGCTTTGTGTGCATTTCTCCAACTGTCTCTTCACTAGGCCCTTCACCTTGCCTCAATCGTTGTTGCTTCCTCAATTGACAACCTTTAATATTGTGGCCTGTTAGGCGACAATAAGAGCACGTGATCTTTGCACCCTGCCTGCTCATTCTTTGCTGACCCGAGACCTCTCCCTCCGCTATTCTTCGTCTTCGTTTTGTCCTTCCAATTGTCTTCTTCAGTGGCAAAGGTTGAGATGCTTCATGATCCGTGGGCTCCCAAAACTTGCTACTTCTAATTGGCTGCATCATGAACTGATAGGAAGCAAGATATTTTGATTTATGGTACCAATCATCGATGTAATCATCTATATTGTCGCCCTTCAACTGGATGGCACATATGGCATGTGCACATGGAATTCCACTTACTTGCCATGATCTACATGAACACTTCCTACTTCCTAGATTGACAACATACTTATCTCGCACCCTTCATTATCTCATATCCGTCATCTCCATTCCAAATGGGATGACAATGCGTACTTGCAGCCAAGTTCTCATCCAATTTCTTCACAATCCTAGGACCATATTGTCTTGTCCACTTTGCAGCCTCATCTCTTTGTTTCTGCAGCCGAGTCATAACCGCAACTCGTATATCTTCAAGCATTGAGATGACTGGTTTGCATCTGGCATCTATTATCTTCGAATTAAATACTTCACAAATGTTGTTGTCGACGTTATCGCACTTGAACTCCTCACCGAAGAATGCCCCGCACCAATGCTTCGGTTCTAGTTGAAATAGGGTAGCACAACCTTCCTTTGTCAACTGAAGCGGTCCTTCTTTGGCTATTCTAAAGTCAGCCATGTTTGCACTCTTTGCTAATTGCCAAAATTGCAATTGCAGCTTATCCCTTTTATAGTTCTTTGCCCAATTTCCGTATATGTGCCGCGCACACATTCGATGTTCAGCATGGGGCAACAACTCGGCTATTGCCGGAACCAATCCCTGCAATAATTCAAAGTAAGAAATATTATAGCAAATTACATGTTCATATTACAAAGCAAAGCAAACTATTGACTAAACTTTTCAAAAAGCAAGCATTACCTTCCGTTGGTCACTCGTGAATGCCCACCCTTCCCCGTTTGTTATCTCCAAGTCAGCCATCAGATTTTTCAAGAACCAGGACCAATTGTCCTTGTTCTCAATCTTTACAATAGCCCAAGCTAGTGGGAACATTTGGTTATTCGCATCTCTTCCAATCGCTGCCAACAATTCTCCCTTGCACAAGCCCTTCAAGAAACAGCCGTCCAATCCTATAATCCGTCTACAACCAGCTAAAAAACCTCGTCTGCATGCATCAAAGCACACATAGAACTTATCGAACTTGGTCCCATGATCAGGAAGTGGTCTCTCAATCACCTCTACATACACTCTACTTGTAGGTTTTTGCAGTCTACACTCCCAAGCATACTCCCACACCTGCCCATATTCCTTAGCATACTGACCAATAAGTACCTTTATCACCTTTTGCTTTGCTCTTTTGCACTGATTCCTAGATACATTGATGCCTACACGCTCCTTCACCAGCATCCTAAAGTTAGCAAGTTTCAAGTTGGGCATCACCTTGATCAGATCGAAGAAGTGCTTCGACAACCATGAACTTGTTACCCTTTTGTTTTGAAAATTAATGGAACAAGTGTGTTCCTCTTGGTAGGCTCTAATCTGAAAAGACCCACTCTTCTTAACAAACGCACCGTAAATCTTCCATGGACAGTTTTGCTGCGAACACCTAGCTCTTACAAATTTCTTGGTATTTCTAATGAAATCAATAATTCTTTGTGCAGCAATGGAAGAACTCAGTATAGCTTCCCTAAATTGTATCGCATCATGGAATTTCATACCTACTGACAAAGTAGGAGATGCAACAGATGGATCATAGGAAGGAAACTTACTTTTCCTTCTACGCACAGCTCGTTGATCTTCTTCAACTTCGTCCTGGGAAGTTGCGGTGTCGATGCTTTCTTCATAATCTGTCTCCAGGACCTGGCCAGCAACACCAACATCTGCAGGGCCTTCGTCTCTGTTTGGATGAACAGCTACATGCAAAGTTGCAAATCTATCTGACAAAAAGTCCCTTTGTTTTTTCCTTGACTGTGTAAGCTCCTCATCATCGGCGTCACTTAAGATTAACAAATTTTCAGCTTCAGCAGCCAACCCTTCATCGTCATCGTCACCGTCACTGGATTCAGCTACTTCCCAATCTAATTCAGTGATGGTGACATCACCCATGTCACAATCGCTCTGGTGAACAGCATCTGCGCCCCTCTCCTCCCCATCCTGTCCATCATGACCTACTTCATCTCCTCCTTCTCCTACTTCGGTGGTATCTCTGTCATCATCTTCGTCCTCACTATTGTTTTCAACAAACACTTTCGCATCTTCGCCATGAAGATAATGATATAAGACATCCCTAAAACCATTATCATCTTCCAAAACTCTCAAACCATCTCTCAAGCCTTTCTCGGGAACACAAGTACAAGAACTTTTGTACTCTACAAGGCAAAAATGTCACTATATCCCTAACAAATCCAATATAAGATGCCTTCTTTTTATCTACAAAGATAGTACCCTCATTCCCCTCCTCATACTCCCACTCATCCTCCCCAATCACAAAATCTCCACCGTAGTAAACGATGACAGCAACATAGTCTTTATGCGTCATTTCTGCAACAAAAGAGGACAAATATACAATTAACTTTTGGGACGACATTCACAAAGAACAGACAATTGCAAGTGGAGGTCCCCACACTCTTTATTAAAGAAAAGAAAAGAAAAGAAAAGAAGAAGAGAGAGGGAAGATGCGGTCGTCGACAGCTGCAGCTTGAAAACAACAGGCCTCAGGACAAGGACAAATAAAAATTAAGATGGGACCCGACAACTGCTTTGATTATGCCGTCGCATTTCTTTAAAATATGGAGAGATTCCTCAGCATGGGTCCTCAACAATGCAATTTATTAAACAAATATCCAGAAGTCCCCATCCCCACAACCTTCGATTCTCACATGTGCAAAGTCCACTACTCGAACCCTAACAATCACCAATCATCGCACATTTCACATCCGACGACTACAAATTACTTTCGCACATCACAATTCAACACCCTGAATGAATCACATCACAGTGGATGAGGCGACGTCGAGCCCTACACTGAGCCTTAATTTCCCCCCCTCGAGCCCTACACCGAGCCTATATTTCAATGCCGCTCCTAAACTGTCAATTCGAACCCCCCAATAGGATTGTAGCACTACATCTCAGCCATTAAATCTCACATCAAGCCTGACCTTTCCCAGCCGACCCCCAAATTTGAACTCCGAGCCCTAATAAACGAGTCGGAGCCCTAATTTCACCACAGGAGAGAGGAAGAAGAGAAAAAACCTGAGCAAATCGACGACGGCGAGCGATGACGGCGCTCGACAACGGCGACCGACGACGCCGATCGACGACGGCGACCGACAAAGGCGAGCGACGACGGCGAGCGATCACCTGCGAACGGCGAGCTGCGAACGGCGATGGATGGATGGAGAGGACGTCAGACCTACTGTGAACCGACGAAATGTTAAATTCCAAATAAACGAACGACGTCATTTTGTTTGGCCAAGTGCACAGTGGATGGGGCGACGTCATTTTCCTCCTCCACGTCTGCTTTTTTTTAAAAAAAAAAATTGCCACATCAGTTAAGCTTGTCGCCGGAAAATGCCACGTCTGCATTTTGGCCAGTTTTTCGCCGGATTGGCACTTAAGTGTCCCATTTTACTCCGATGATGGCACTTAAGTGTCCCATTTTACTCCGATGATGGCACTTAAGTGTATCATTTTAAAGTTATGGCACTTAAGTGTCCCAGCATGCCAAGTTATGGCACTCCAGGTGTCCCGACCTCCAATTACGGTCATACCCCCAAGAATATCTTACTTCCAAGAGCAAATCCCAATAACCATTTTCATATTGTTTTCCTACATTTGGTGCTTTATATCCTCTACTTTAAAACAGATTATATCTTTCTCCAACTCATGTTGAAGGCAACTTTGCTCCTCGCATCACCTTGTTGGTGGCATTGTTTTGTGTAAATATCACGTAAAGTTAGCAAATCACCAACCAAAAGATTTAGGACTAAGTTAGCACAATTAAAAGGTTTAGTACTAAATTAACGTCATACAATATATATATATATGGCTTTTGAACAATTGGCCCCTTCTCTATACCTATTGATTGGTGGAGGAAATAAAGAAATGGCTATGGGATTCCTGAGAAAATATGTGAGAGAATCCCTCTTTGAGTCGGGGTTCTTCACCATTTCGGCTTTGACAGAAGTGGCACCAGTATCAGAGTTGGGTTCTTCACCAACTTTATCAACTTTGACTAAATTTTGCTCTAATTTCTTGAAATTTGGCTAGGGTTATTCAGATACATCTTTAAACAATGCTGTTTAACTCACTCGCTGACTTCATTTTTTCAGTTAATCACGTCGGATGTTTATATTAAATTAATGTCCCGTTAGATTTTTTTATTAGACAATTCGTCGATGGCACTTATTTTTCCTGAGAACTTGAGCAGGACGCCCTCATGCTTGCAAAATGACAGCATAGGAGCCAAGCGTGCATACGAGGTTCGTGAGGCTGCAGGGGAGAAGCCAAAGATGAGCGGCAGATGGTGAATGGACCGGGAGAGGCCATGCTCTTCGAGGAGACCTTCTCGGTATCCTCAAAGACGATGTCCTCGAGAGTGTAGTAGAAGATGGGGGCCTCAAGCCAAGGGTCGGGTCGTGCGGGCCAACCTTATCGTAGGCGTCAAAGGAGCCGAAAAATCTGGAATCAAATTCTGAAAGGGATGAAGGTAAGGGTGTTTTCGAAAGAAAGAAGGTAAATGAGAAAGGGACTTCCGTGAAATCTGAAATGTGGGCCTATCGAAAACATGTGATCAAATAATGGTCTGTTTTAAGTATGACTTGGCAAATCTACTCACTATTTTCTCGTCCATCAAGCTTTATATATGTAAACCGACAATCTCTTCTTTCCAATTCTAAACTGAGTAGATATCACAAATACTTCCTTCGAGATCAGAGAACAAGGCCGTATATACATTCTTCCTTAAACTTTATTCCCTCTCTCTTAAATCCCGTCATGAATAAAAGAATCCACCAGTCTCTCCATTCCGTTTCACTTTCCCATTTTTCCGCTATATTTCTTTCCCCTGCCTATTACCTGACTCTTTCTCCATATTTATTCCCCCAATATCTGAACACGTACGAATATATTGGGAATCCACACCGATTACTTCTTTGTCATATCACCCAAAATGTTGATAATATAAATTAATTTTTCTAACTTGGCTCACATAATTTGGCCACCTAATAATGTTCATGAGGTTAGCTACATTTCCTTCCATCGCGGGCACAGTTCAATCAGATAAATTAAACTCAGAACCACCCATTCAAAACCCATTAATAGCCGGTCCAATTTATATGCAAATATGTGAGTCTATTACTATCAATGTTTTTAGATATTAAAAAAAAAAAAACAAAATCTATATGCAAGTTAACTGATATTTTTGTTTTGGGTCGGGGTCAATTCCTAATTTTTCTATGCAATGAATACCTAAATAAATTGTCAAAATGTATGTGTCAACAATCTGATAACAGAAAATAGAAATGTAAGCATTTTTGTCATCTCTAGAGTCAAACAAGTTGGCAACATCAAATCCAATAAGATGAATGAAAGTTGGACAAAAAATAAAGGGTCATCTCTCTAAAGGATCATAGTACTTTATTTTTCTTTCTTTCTTTCTTTCTTTTTTTATCTACCTAGTCCGGTGAGGGTCACCAATGGACCCTCGTTGACTACTAGGTAAAGGTTGTGAAACCCTCATCGGTCACGGACGAGGGTCTAAGCCCTTGCCCAGTGGCCAGCAAGGGTTGATTGGCCCTCGCCTGGCCTGGAAGAAGAAAGAATAATAATAAAAAATTAGAATTGTTTTAAAAAATTATAAAAATTGTTCACGTTAGCATCAACATGCCATGTAGAATGGCTAGTTTCCATGTAGCAATTTTCGGCTAAAATTAACCAAAGAGACTTAATTGACAAAAGGTAAAAATGTTTAAGATTAAATTATTACAAATGTAATAAGTTTATGACTTTTTTATTAATTTCCTCCAAAATTTCCTCATGGCACTAATTTTGTTGCAAGAGCAATGTTTGCATATGAAGAGTGGACATAGAGTCATTGTCCTCTGATGATAAACTTTGAAACCTAGTAAATTATTGTTTGAGGTGCTACCGGTTTGTTTTTTTTTTTTTTTTTTTTTTGGTAATTTTAATGCTACCGGTTTGTTTTGATCTTTTGAAAGTGAAAAGTTATCTACTAACATGCCTGCCAAAATTTTGAACATTTCATAAATAAGCTGTAAGTATTACTTATTCTAATGTTAAATGTTAATTTATGTGTCACCATTTATATATCCTGAAAGGTCTGGGGTGTTTCTTATTACATATAATCGTTATGTTTGAAAAGAGTCAAAGATGAAAATCAGTTGATCCAGCTATCATGGTTGATGGAAAATGGCTAAGAATCGGAATCTGGCAACCCGAATTCATTTGGACATCTATGACAAAATGACAAAACTCTTAAAATCGGATTCATTGAAAATATGACGCAAGGCCAGGCTCCACTAGTCCAGCCCATAATAATGTGAACTAGGACGCGCCACAGGCTCAAGCACCCATTTTGTGTTGCACACTGAACAATCTATTTCCTACTATATAATTTCTTCTGGTCCTAAGTCAAATATTAGGACTCACATAAATAATTAGTTATCACTCTCTCACTCCACCAATCCCAATTAAGATTAGGAATAGTATCCCTTTTTTCCCTCTATTTTGGGCTTTGTAATTTGGGGACGACTACAAGCAACTGGCGGGCTGTTCCGTGCCGGAAGCTGCGCCACCCGCATGGGCACAAGATGCTGTGGCCACTTGGTTCAGGTAGGTCAGCCTCACGTCTTGCATCCTTATTCCGGTGCACGGGTACTTTGAGCTGCAGTCAAACTTCACAGCCACCTCGGTCGCGGATGTCCCATGGATGTCTTGATACGTCACGTCGCTCACTCTAACACCTGAAGCCTGTTAATAGAGGGATGAGAACTCAATCAATATAAAAAGATCTGCGTGTTCACCTTAATAGTTTTAACATGAACTGCTATTCAATTTCACTTGACTCGAAGAATTTGGAAAGGAGTGAGCTTTTACCTGAGAAGGGCAACCAGAGTCGGGGCAGTAATTCTGATCGATGATGATCGGATTTTGGACATTGTTCATGGTGGCGTGTTGGAAGAGGATGTTCCTGGCAAAGCTGTTGCTTGACCTGGCCCACGACTTGATCCTCACTCCATTTTGCGTTCCGGTGAACGTGACCGTCTTAACCGTCACGTTTTGTACACCGTCCTCTTGTTGATCCTTGCCCAGGCTCCCAATGCTGAAAACCAGCCACGTAGAAAAATAAAACTCCAAGTCAACTAATGAACAATACCAAATATTGGCAGGACATATGATATGTATCCATATAGGGTAATGAACCAATTAAATACCTGATGCCATGTCCAGGTCCGCAAGCGATGTTTTCGATCCAAAGATTGTTGCTGCCGGGGCCAATGGAGACACAATCATCGCCTGTCCCGATCTTGGAGTTGAGGATGGTGACGCCAGTGGAGGCACCAATGTGAATACCATCGGTGTTGGGGCTGTTCCCCGGGGCCGACACCTTCACGCCTTGCATCTTCACGTTCTGGGAACCGCTGATGACGATGTGGAACATCTGGCTGTTAAGGGAGCTGAGTCCGCTCACCAATACGTTTTGGGAGTTGCTGATTTCCAAGTTCTGCACCCACACACACCAAAATGACCAAACAATAATCAACCACCGGGTTACCCAAAACAGTCTATACTCTTCATATTCGATCTTCGCACGAATGCATAATCCCATCATTTATAATGTATCACATGGATCCGGTTTGGGAACAGAGGGTGTGACCTACGGTCCCACTTGAATTTCTTTAACAAGAATGCGGATCGTTGACCTTTGGGACTAGAAACTGAAAGGCGCCAAAGGGCTTACTTGCTTCTCACGACGAAATCGAAACCCACTTAAAAGTATCTTACCGAAAATAGTTTTCTTCGTATGTTGTTTCTTCTCCTTTCTACGCTCTGTTTTGTTTATTTTTGGTAACGTAGGAGAGTTGGTCGAACTCGCCTATGCTTGGAAGCTAATAATGTTGGCCTTAAGAAAAAAAGAAGAAGAAGAAACACCAAACTCCACGTGCTATGTAATCTTTAATAAGTAGCAAGTCCGTGGTTTCAAAAGGAAAAAGAGAAATCACCACAAGTTCACTCTACTTGGCGTTCATGCCAATCCCCATTAGTCCCCCCTTTCCCATAAGTATATAACAAGTATTCCATTAAATGATGAAGTTGAAAAGGCTAAAGGCCTTCATTTAATCTTACATCATTGCATTTCCGAAATTATGTTCGGAGAAAAGCCGTGAGTTCTCTAGTGGGAAGCCTGACATGATTTACGCAGTGCAATATACACTTGACAAATAACCGGTCCCCCCGTGTACTAAACTTTTGGAGCGAAAGGACGAAAAACCTTGTTATGGTAACTGCTGTCAACAGGGCGAAATGAACTCCAAAATTCCATATCAGTTTACGAGGATGAGTATAAAAATGTAGATGAAGAAGAATTGTGCGTTTGTTTGTGGTTATGTAGTGAGTATATATGAACATATGTATACGTACCGTTGCGCCGCTAGGGCAGCTCTTGCCAGAGAGCTTGCAAGCCCAGAGGCCCGTGCCTTGTCCGTCAAGGGTTCCCCCAATCACGGATACCCCCGTTACGTGCCTGAGAATGATCCAGTTCCCCGTATTCCCATTCAAGTTGTAGTTGGAAGGTGCGACGAGCGTGCCGTCAATGCGCACAGTGATGGCCGAGTTCTTGCATGGCCCGTTGAAGGAGGCAGACTGCACCAAGAAACGGCCCTGTGGGACGTAGACGGTGGCGGCACTTGTCGACCCGCAGGCTGACGCCCATGCGCTCAGGAAGGCCTTGCTGGAGTCAGTCTTGCCATCGGCCTTCGCACCGAGAGAGACCACGTTGTACTGAACTGAAGCTGCATTTGCCGGTGAAGGCGATTCAGACAACAACATGAAAATGCCGAGGGCAAGTATCAGACAATTCAGAGAAGTGTTGAAGATGAGTTCGGCCATTTTCTTGGGCTTTTAGAGAGAGAGAGAGAAGCTGAAGGACGAGTGTTGTTCTTGTTGTTGTGCCTTGTGGTGGCGGTGAGGTGAAAGGGCTATGGTGTGGGGGTATTTATAGGGAAATTGAGTCTTGTCCAAAATTAAAGTATGGAAAAGAAGAAGAAAGGCCGAACAGAAGCAAAAATGAAAGGAAATAATAATTTTTTTAAAAAAAAAGTGATTGGGGAGGTATTGGATGACTTGAGCAGGTCGGCCGAAATGCCCCTTTCTTAGAGGACTTTCTGCGTGCAATGTTAATGGGTCGTTGACCGGATTACGATCGCCTTTCTACTAATACTAAAAGAATTATAACAAAACAGATAATGCAGGGGAATACTATATTCTGAAGGATCCCAAACCAGGCAGAACTCAATGTTGAGAGAGAGAGAGAGAGAGAGAGAGAGAGAGAGAGAGATTTCTCATTCCCTCAAAGTGACCAACCTTTTCTTGACCCACCAACTTCGTTTTGTTCTCTCACCTCTCTCCCTCTCTCCCTCTCTCTAAAATGATGCTCTACCAACCATCCAATGTTCATTTACATATTGATCTTCAATTCGTTCTATATGCTTGCATCCTTTTTTTTCCTGATTCTAGGGCTCCTTGAGCCTCCGATGTACCTAAATCTTCGGGAGGCGGGGGCCACTCCGCTTCTAGGACTTTTGTGGGGGAAAAATAAAAGTAACTAAAATGAGGAAAAACAAGAGAGAGAGAGAGAGAGAGAGGACTTTGACATTAATTGCGTTAGAATGATCTAACTCAAAAGGTCTAATATATGACCCATCTATATTACACGCAAATTGCGGAAGAGAACAACTACACAAGCCTTCTGATTTTCCTTTTGACATACCCATATGTTGGATACATGCAACGAATGACTTAAAGGGTTTATTCACTTGGAAGACTATGGCAATTCTATGATAAGACCATGATGAGCGATTGACAATTTCACGAGAGATGACTCCAAGTAAATTCATCTCTCTCTCTCTCTCTCTCTCTCTCTCTCTCATGTGATGAAGGTCGTGTCCCTTGCTTTTCCATCCAATGAGATCCACCACTTTCATGGGGAAAGAAGAACAAAAAGCCCAACCTTTTATTCAACTATATTCCAAAAATTAAGGCTTGATTACGGAAGGAGCAAGGTTACATTTGGCCTCTAGTGGGAAACAATGAGATATCCATCATCTACCGAAGAAAAAAATTCAAATTCGACGGAAGTATTGAGCTGATTGAGGAGTGACGAAATGCACGTCGTCTTATCCCACGTTATAAGGCTCCCAATTTGGAATTTTGGACAGACGTTGAACGACTTTGGAATGCAAATGCTGTTATGCGGTTTATTTTATGACATTCTTTATAGTAAAATAAAGAGAATGCGAAAGGGCACATGGCCATGGTGGGTTGCTTTTGAAGGAAGAGAATGTCAATGTTTTGCTAGTTCTAGTAATAGACAAAAATAATTGAATATGTTTCCAATGGGAAATAAAGAAATTGAAGACCGTTAACTTATTGCCTCGGCAAAAGAGAACATTCTGTCATTTTCCTTGGCTGCTCTTATTTTCGGGTGTCATGCCCGTCCTTCCCTTCACTCCTATCCATTGCTTTGGTCGCTTTTTTTTCTTGAAATATCATTTATCATCGCATTTAATTATGTTTTCTGAATTGGAACAAGTACATTAAATCTCCATTTTACACCAATATATACATGGCCATTGATTTGCAAGGTCTTTTGGATCTAGTGTACACAAATATGGACGGTTCTTTCATTAGACATGAGAATTATGTGAAGCTATCGAGTATAATGCACGTTAATGAAGTGTGAGAAGTCTAGGTAATGATTTATATTTTTTAGATAGAATTCATAAAATTGATGTGTTGACTCGGTAATTATGCTGACTTTCTGGTCTCCAACAAACTGAAATGAAATCGAAAATCAATATAGTATTGATAATAAAATAGACTTGAAACCCTAAAAAATTAATATATATGTTTGGGGCAAAATGAGAAAGGCCTGGAGGAACACGGGGAGTGACGTGACGGGTGGAGCACGAAACGGAGGAAATATCGGCATGGCGTGGCCCCCACTATCCTCATCGTTAATCAGTCTTCCGTAATTTCTCTCCATTTTTTTTCTTTTTGTTGGTAATTTCCTCTCAATATGAGTAAAGACTAAAAACTTGCTTATTTCTATACTAGAAATGGGATCATCTCTCGTCCGGTCAAATTTTGATTTCGTGTTGTTATTAGCAAAAGCAAATTTGGCTACATATTATTGTTTATATATTCATTGCTCCCTAAAAGTTGTCGTCTGTATTACTTAATTCTTAGGAGATTTGTTACATCCAACTTTACCCTATACTTACACAACAACATGTATTGGTGTGCGATTGAAACGCCGAAACAACAGCTAGCACTGAAGTCAAATGCCCCAAAAATCAACCACCGAAAAGCAGTAAAGACTTTTGACTAAAAGCTTTGTCAAATGACAAAGATTGATGCCCAATGATACTACTTAATGTTGGGCAAATGTGAACACTTGACGTTCTTAACATACAACCATGATAGATGTCAGGCTCATTCTACGTTGAATAATGACATGTCGACCACTTAGCTATCGCATGTTCCATGAATTTCAAATCGGAATATGGTCATTATCACTATCAGATAAGCAGTTAAACAAGTTGTTAAGGCATATAGAGGTAGCTATAAATCTGCCCAATTATAGATATGTGTGGTTGAGAGGCCATGTTATGAGCTGCTTATTTCTCGTCCAATACCACGATGCATGTGGAGCAATCCCACTTTGTCAACTCCAAAGAATATTATAGTGGGGTTCGCATGACCTTTTTTTCCCGTTTTGGCAACGGAAGAAGAGGGATTTTCTTTTTCTCGCTTTCTCATGCTTCCAGATGGCCGAATTCCAATGTCGACTTCCCATTCAAGCCATCTCATCTCAGCCCATAATGTAGCCATAAAGCAAGCTAGCATCATTTATATGTACATGTATTTGTTTAATTCAAATTAGTTAGTTGAACAAATTGAGACAGTTTAACGGCAACAGTTATGTGTGGTCCCCCAAATTCATATAATATTGATTATCCCATTATTATTTAATTTTTACTATTTTTGATTTTCAATGAAGTGATCGACTTGATTGTGAGAGAAAGATTGCCATATACCTCAATACTACTTGACTCTTGCCAAACTGTGAATAGATATTTTACATATAGTTTGGAGGTTATATATGCAATAAGCAATCCTGTAAAAATTTGTCTCGTAAAATGGGAGATACCGGTAATGGGCTTGGATGAGCTTGCTTCCAGGTCCATTCGCCACTTTTGGAATAATAATAAAACGGTGGGACGATAGCCGCAATGGAATGAATCTTTCTGGAAGGAATAAACTTTTCTTGTGAAAGCAATCAACGGGGACCTACCCTTGAACAGGTTCATGTATTTGATTAACTTGCTGGTGTTGAAAAGAGATATGGGACGTGTGATCATTAATCTTCATATAAAAATAGTCGAAATGTAAGAGAGTGGCAACATCGTGGCGTCCTCAGCGGTTGATTCTTGGTATATACACACTTGAATCAAACAGAAAAAATTGGGGTCGAGTCATGTGCAAGAACACATATGAGAGCCGTGGATTATTGCTGCAGCCGGCATCAATCCCATGTGATAATCTATCCGTAGTACGATATAATAACCCTAACCTTAAGGGAGTTTATGGATAGGAGGAATCATTTTCTTTTCGAAGTCTTGTTCAGGATGCAATGATTTGTCTACTAATCATTGAACGGAAAGGTCAGGGGGAATGATGAACCTTATAATTTTAGATAATGCAATAAATAATTGGACCCTCTTCCGCCATTTTGGCAGAGCTCACATGCTGAGATCCGGAGGAAAAGCATTTGGTTCGCACAATGATAGGCGTCGTTTGTTAAAGTTGTTCGGTTACCACCTAACAGATTAAATTTATAGGCAGTACCTACTTACATATGCGATTGAAATTGTTGTAATTGAGTCCAATTTATCTACGGAAAACATGTGCATCTATGGACCACAACTAACAATGCCGAAGAAGAAGAGGAGGAAAAGGAAGAGAGATCTGTGATTGCGGGTTATACGAAGGTTTGAATCCATGAATGCACGATGCCATGTTTCAGGGGTTCCTTGTTTCAGGCAGATTGGGTTGCCACGCAGAGAGAAAAGGGAGGGGTGGGGTGGCACGCGGATGTGATGGGATGGGATATGACATAATGCAAGTGTTGACCACTTGATTTCGGCTAGGAAAAAAGGATATAGGTTAGGCACGTGACTCTTCCGTCTGCATATTCTCTGCCAAAGAATCGATCGGATCTTCAGTTATGTAAAGCACATTTCTGGGCTTTTAGCTAAAAATAGACGAACAAGATTTTGCAAACAATAGGTCTTTAATTAGGTAGGGTCAGTCTTCGTGTTGCAGTTGTCAGCAACACAACCTATAGCCTAAGACACACCTTATCTCTAGCACCCAAAGTTTTACTTTAATAAGGTAACAAACTTAATAAAAGCAACATTATATCTTACCCACCTTAGACTTGATCCAGAAGTGAGGGCACTCTTTATGTTTCCTGCTCAAGAGCCGATAGATGTAGATTACATTCCTATATCAGGAACTTAGATTTAATTGTGAGGCTATGTCAATGGGTGTCGTACGAGGTTCCTTCCCATTAACCGAGGCAAAAAAACACCTTAAGCGCCAAAATTTGACACAATGGAACACTTAGCCAAAGTTAGGAAAGTGCCAAAATTTTCATAAAAAATAACACTTAAGTGTCACTTTTTATGAAAAATGAGACACTTAAGTGCCACATCCGATAAACTATGCTGAAAATCCTACGTGACAATTTTTATTAATTTTCTTGCTTACGTGGCTTATCGGAAGGCTGACTTAGCAAAATACACACAAAAACAACGTCGATTTGGTATAATTCAAATTTTAATATAAAAATTAATTAAATTAAATTTAAAACAAATTATTAATTAAAAAAAAAAGGGGGGAAGGAGGAGGAGGGAGGCGACGGTGGCGGCAAGGGTCCCCCTCCTGCTTTTTTTTTTTTTTATAAAACTAATTAATTAATTTTAAATTTAATTTAATTAATTTTTATATTAATTATTTATCACGTTAGTACAAAACGACGTCGTTTTGGAACTATTTAGTCACATCAACATACAAAACAACGTTATTTTTCACTAAGCTTGTCGGAAAATTGCCATGTCAACGTTTTGGCCGGATTTTCTCGCTATTGGCACTTAACTAATCTATTTTGCTCCAATTTTAGCACTTAAGTGTCACTTTCGTAAGTTTTGGCACTTAAGCATCCCTTTGTGCCAAGTTTTGACACTCTTGGAATATCATTATGTCCTTAAATGTCACATCTGGCGAATCCCACCGAAAATCATATATGGTAACTTTTTTTATTAATTTTGCTTGCTTAAGTGGCTTGTTGGAAGGCTAACTCAGTAAAAAAACTCCACAACAATGTCGTTTTGGCACAATTCAAATTTTAATATAAAATTAATTAAATTAAATTTAAAACTTTTAAATTAAAAAAAAAAAAAAAGGAAGATAAACAACAACCAGTGACTAAAGGGTCAACCCTCACCCCCGTCGCCGCCGCGCCGCCATTAGGACCCCCCAAAGAAGCGGCGACCCCTGGCTCGATCGGGTGAGAGCCAACGACCCTCGCCAAATCTTGGGGAAGGCCACGACCCTCACCCCGTTGATCGGCGGGGCTCACCAACCCTCGCCATCGATCGAGGCTCAATGACCTCGGCCGGCCCTCCCTCCACCTTCCCGGCAATGGCGAGGTGGCGATGGCGGCAAGGGCTGACCCCTTTACTACTAGCTACTGTCCATCTTCCCTTTTTTTTTTATTTGATTTTAATTTAACCTAATTGATTTTTATATTAATTATTTAGCCATGTTAGCAGCAAAACAAAGTCAGTTTGGCACTTGTCTAACCACGTTAGCATACAAAACAACATCGTTTTGCACTTGGCTCACTAGAAAATCGCCACGTCATGGTTTTAGCTAGATTTTTTCGCCGTTGGCACTAAATTAATCTATTTTACTCCAATTCTAGCACTTAAATGTCATTTTCTTAACTTTTGACACTTAAATATCCCCCATGCCAAGTTTTGGCACTCTAAGCGTCCCAACTCCATTAACAAGGTTAATTATGGTCATATTCCTAAGAATATTTTATTTTCAAGAGCAAACTATCCTTACGTCATTTTCTATATTTATCACTCGATGTCTTCTATTTTTAAAATAGGATGTATTTTTCTCCAACTTAGGTTGAAAGAAACTTTGCTCCTCCCATCACCTCATTGGTAGTGTTTTCTTGTGTAAATGTTACACAATGTGACACTCATCCATTCAATCAATAACAGCTAACTCAATAAATGATGCTTTCCCCCATACTTATAAATCGGCCACCAACCCTTTTCACAATCAATGAGAGATTTGGGCTTCAACATCTACCCTTCCTTCCCCATCCCTTCACCAATGAGAGATAACTTCAACATCTCCCCCTCCCCCCCCCAAAAGAAAAAAAAATCTCATACATCAAGATAATCTAAGCTCCAATGCCAATGTTAGGTGGTGTTGGGCCTCTCTCTTCAAAAACTAGCTCAAGGGATGAAGTTTTTTTTCACACTAAACCAATCACTAGCCCCTTCCACAATTAATGTGGGATAACTTCAATAGTCTCCCCCTCATATATTGAGGCAACCTGAGTTCTTATACTAGTGTTGGATGGTCTTAGGCCTCTCTTACCCAATCTAAGAAGATAAAACTTTCTCCCCCACTTATAAATCAACCATCAGCCCTTGAAATAACTTTAACAAATTTTGAAGGTAGAATCATGAGGTTTTTCTTTTTGGATTGCTGCAACTTTTTGGATTTTGATTCTCTTTCGCATCAAGAAGGAAAACTATTGTTCTTGGGAATATAACTAACTATTGTTCTTATGACTATAATAATGCATATATATATATCTTGTACTACATAAGGTTATTTTATTTCTAGTGCAAATAACTTGTTGACTTTTTAGTTGTAAAATACAAATAATTAGACTATGACTCCTCTCCAACTTAATTCTAGATTTATTACTATCAGCAACATTAGGATTAGACACCATACCTCATTTGTCAATTACCTACTTTTTGATGATATCCTTGTCACCGGCAATACTCCTTAATTATTACGGTTTTTGATTACTCAACTCTTATTGTAATTTTCTATTAAGGATCTTGAGCCACTTCACTATTTCCTTGGGTTAAGGCTTATTACTACTCTAACAGTGCGCTTGTATCTCAATCCAAGTATGTTAATGGCCCTTTGCAAAAATTTGGACTTGTTAAAAGGTCAAGCCTATATTTACTACTCTAGCCTTGAAGACTCCATTGTCCACTAATGATGGTGAGGTTTTTGCCTCTCAAACATTGTATCCACATATGGGGTACTCTACTATATGCGTCCATGACCAGTCTAGATATTAGTTTTGCTATGAACTTAGTCAATTCATGCATCAACCAAGATTGCCTCATCTCTAGGCCATCAAACATATATTCCAGTATTTAGCTAGCACATTCACCCATGTATTGCTCATTGAGAGATGTTATCCCACTTCATTGACTGCTTATATAGATGCAGACTAGGTTGGATGCTCTGATACTCGATGATCGGCATCTAGTTTTTGTGTTTCTCTAGGGATCAATCTTGTTTCATGGAGTGCCAAGAAGCAACCCCCTATGGCTCATTCTAGTACAGAGGCTGAGTATCGTGCTATCACTCACTATGTTGTTAAGATTCTTTGGATTCATCATTTACTTTGTGAGCTAAAAATCCCTCTTTTTAATCCCCTCGCCATTTATTGTGACAACATCTTTGCTACCTATCTTACTGTCAACCTCATGTTTTATGCTCACGGCAAACATATTGAGTTGGATTACCATTTTATTCAAGAACAAGTTGCTTTCGGCAATCTACGTGTTCACTATATGCCTACAACAGATTAGTTGGCAGACATCTTCACTAAGGGACTATCAAGTCCATGTCACATGCTATTGAGATCTAAACTCTCAATTATTACACCAACTTCAGATTGAGGGGGAGTATTAGTGTGTAATTTATATGTATCATGGGGTATTTCTAAAATTATTTTCCTATTTGTAACATTATTGTAATTAATCACTCCTATAAATGCATATCATACAACTCTAAATGAGGTTGAACCATCATAAACACTTGTCATTATTTTCTCACTATATAAAAGTAGTACAAAGTTTCTAGAATTTATTTGTCCATCAACTCAAGGCTCAAATTATTTGAGTTTAAGATGCTTCTTTAACAAATGAAATTTCCTTGTGTATGCAAAGAACTCAAAACGTATTTACTATAAAGGTTCAAGGGTAGATAAGTTACACAACTATTTGCGACATTTCCTAAACATGGGGTATCTTATAATTGAAGATAAAAAGTTTAAGCACTTTCATCATCTGTGGAGCTAAAGATGTTGAAAGAATCAAATCAAATGTAATGGAAGTAGAGCGAAAAATAAAGGGTCTTTTCTGTAAAGGATAAAATATAAAAATACTAAGGCCTCGCATGGAAACATTTCTCGTTTTAACTTTTCATTCAGGAACAGAAACAAAAAAAAGTGTTTCTGTTCCGGGGAACGGTTTTTGAACAAAAGAACGCGTTTGGTAACGTTTGTTTCGGGAATAAAAAATGAATAGAAACACGTTTGGTAAATTTTTATTCTTTTTTTGTTTCTTTTAATTTTTTAATATTTTTATTTTATTTTCCATTTTTTCCTTTCTTTTTTATTTTTTTCTTCTTTCGGCCGGTCGCCGGCCTCCGGCGACTAGCCCCGGCGAGGCCGAGCGTTGCGGCCCCGGCGAGGCTCGGCCTCGCCGGATCTGGGCGAGCTCGAGCTCACCAAGCCATGGCGAGGCTCGGCCTCGCCGGATCTGGGCTAGCCCGAGCTCGCCTAGCCAAGGCGAGGCTCAGCGTCGCCCCCGCCGGCGACGCTTCGGCGAGGTCGCTAACCCTCGATGGCGTCGCCGGCCCTCGACGGCCGGTCGCCGCCCATGGCGGGCCGGCGACCGCCAAAGAAAAAAGAAGAAGAAAAAAAGAAGAAGAAAAGAGAAGAGAGAGAATTTTTGTTCTTTTTTGGCTTCGAAGAAGTGTTTCTTTTCTCAGAAACAACTTTTTTGTGTTTCTTTTTTTTGTTCCTATTTCGTTCCGGGAACAAAAAAAAAGAAACGCAACCAAACGCATTTCTATTCTTTTTGTTCCTAGGAACAAAATCCGTACAAAAGTGTTCCAAAACATTTTTTGGAATGTTACCATGCAGGCCCTAAGTATCATAGTCTCGCACCAAAGACAGTTTGCTTATACCAATACACAAATAGAAAGAGAACATGTACAATACCAAAAAAAAGAAAGAAAGATTTAAAGTTCAAGCGTTCAAAATAAACTATTTAGTAATTTTTTTTCTATTAATTAGTAGATAAACTATCCAGTAGCATGCCCATTGAGAGCAGCTTATTATCAAGTTATAAACTATGTCGTCTTGTCTTAGAATGTCTTATGACAACCACACAATCTTTCCTCATGGCACTAATCTTGTAGCATAAGCAATCTTTGCATGTGAAGAGTGGGCAAAGAGTCACTGTCCTCTGAAACCTAGTAAATAATTGTTTGAGGTGCTACCCGTTCGTTTTGAGCTTTTGAAAGCAAAAAAAATGTCAGTCAACTTTCCCGCCAAAGTTTTAACATTTCATATTTAAACTGCAAGCCATAATTTATTCTCATCTTAAATATTTATTTATATGTCACCATTTATATATCTTGAGGGTTTTGAGGGTTTGTTATTACATACATTCGTTATATTTCAAAAGAGTAATAAGTAAATGTCGCTATTTCATTGTGAAAGGAAATATTCTTATGATGAAAATCAGTTGATCCAGCTATTATGATTGATGGAAAATGGTTAAGAATCGAAATCTGGCAAGCCGAATTCATTTCAACTTCTGTGACCTAAAGAGAAAACTTCATTGAAAATAAGATGCAAGGCCAGGCTCCATTAGTCCAGCCCATAACAATTTGAGCTAGGACACGCCACAGGCTCAAGCACCTATTTTGTGTTACACACTGAACAAACTGTTTCCTACTACATAATTTCTTCTGGTCCTAACTCAAATATTAGGACATACTTCACCAACCCTAATTAAGATCAGGGATGGAATCTTTTTTTTTCCCTTTATTTTAGGTTTTGTAATATGGGGACGATTACAAGCAACTGGAGGGCTGTTCCGTGCCAGAAGCTGTGCCCCCAGCATGGGCACAGGATGCTGTGGCCACTTGGTTCCGGTAGGTCAGCTTCACGTCTTGCATTTTTATTCCGGTGCACGGGTGCGTTGAGCTGCAGTCAAACTTCACGGCCACCTCAGTCGCCGATGTCCCGTGGATGTCTTGGTACGTCACGTCGCTCACTCTAACACCCGAAGCCTATTAATGGATAATAAAGAATTCAACCAATAAGAGAATATCTGAGTGTTGACCTTCATGTTTTTAATATGAACTGCTATTCAATTTCACTAGACTCGTGGAATTTTTTAAGGACGGAGCTTTTACCTGATTCGGGCAACCGGAGTTGTCAGGGCAGTAATTCTGATCGATGATGATCGGATTTTGGACATTGTTCATGATGGCGTGCTGGAAGAGGATGTTCCTGGCGTAACTGTTGCTCGGCCTGGCCCACGACTTGATCCTTACTCCATTTTGCGTGCCGGTGAATGTCACCGTATTAATCGTCACATTTTGTACACCGTCTTCTTGTTGCTCCTTGCCCAGACTCCCAATGCTGAAAACCAACCGCATAGAAAAATAAATCTCCAAGTCAACTAATGAAACAATACTAAATTTGGCCGGACATATGATATAAAATAATAGTAGGGCAACGATGGTAAAAAAACCAACTAAATACCTGATGCCATGTCCGGGTCCGCATGCAATATTTTCGATCCAGAGATTGTTGCTGCCAGGGCCAATGGAGACACAGTCATCGCCCGTCCCAATCTTGGAATTGAGGATGGTGACGCCGGTGGAGGCGCCGACGTGAATGCCGTCGGTGTTGGGGCTGGTCCCGGAGGCCGACACCTTCACGCCTTGCATCTTCACGTTCTGGCAGGCGTTGATGACGATGTGGAACATCTGGCTGTTGAGGGAGCTGAGTCCGCTCACTAATATGTTTTTGGAGTTGCTGATTTCCAAGTTCTTCGCCCACACACACCAAAATGACCAAACACTAATCAACCACCATGGTACAAAAAAACACTCAATACTCTTAATATTCAATTATTATACAAAAATCCCATCATTAATTATTATGATGATTCTCCGTGATGCGGGGCATTGGATATCACATGGCTCGGGCTTCGGAACGGAGGGTGGCATGTGGCCCTTGAGTTTTTTAAACAAGAATACAGATCGTTGACAGTAACATAAGCAATCGACGTGAAACTTGAACGCCCCAAAGGTTTTAATTGCTTCTCATGGTGAAATGGAAACCCACTTTCACGTATCTTTCTTGGAATTTCTTTTTTCTGTCTTCTGTTTCTTTAACGCTCTCTTTTTGTTTATTTTTGGTGACGTAGGAGAGCATATTTAAACTCGCCTATGCATGGGAGCTAAAAACATTGGCCATAAGGGAAAAAAGCAGACCGACCAAAAAAAAAGGGAAAAAAGCAAGAAAGAAAAGAAGAAGAAACAGCAAACTCATCGTGCGACAGTATTTAATAGGTAGCAAGTCCGAGGTTTCAGAAGGAAGGAGAAATCACCACAAGTTCACTCTACTTCGTACTCTTGCCAATCCCCATTGATCCCCCCTTTCCCATAAGTATATAACAAGTATTACATTAAATGATGAAGTTGAAAAGGGTTTTATTCAATGTTCGATCTAGATGAAGAAGAATTCTGTGCGTGTTCGTCGTTTTGCAGTTAGTATATATGAGCGCATGTATACATACCGTAGCGCCACCAGGGCAGCTCTTGCCGGAGCTCTTGCAAGCCCAGAGGCCCGTGCCTTGCCCGTCGAGGGTTCCCCCAAGCACGGACAACCCCGTCACGTCCCTGAATATGATCCAGTTCCCCACCTTCCCGTTCACGTTGTAGTCAGAAGGCGCAACAAGCGTGCCGTCGATGCGCACCGTGATGGCCGAGTTCTTGCATGGCCCATTGAAAGAGGCGGACTGCACGAAGAACTGGCCCTCGGGCACGTAGACAGTGGCGGCGCTTGTTGACTTGCAGGCTGATGCCCATGCGCTCAGGAAGGCCTTGCTGGAGTCAGTCTTGCCGTCGGCTTTCGCGCCGAGAGAGACTACGTTGTACTGAACTGAAGCTGCGTTTGCCGGTGATGGCAATTCGGACAACAACATGAAGATGCTGAGGGCAAGTACCAGATAACTTAAACAAGTGGTGAAGATGAGTTCGGCCATCTTCTTGGGCTTTTTGTGTGTGTGTGTGTGTGTGTGAGAGAGAGAGAGAGAGAGAGAGAGAGAGAGGTTGAAGGGTGAGTGTTCTTGCAGTTGTGGTGCGTTGTGGTGGCGGTGAGGTGAAAGGGCTATGGAGTGGGGGTATTTATAGGGGAAATTGAGTCTTGTCCAAAATTAAAATATCAAAAAGTAGAGGGGCAAACAGAACGAAAAACAAAAGGAAGGACAAAAAAAAAGAAGAAAAAACAACAACAACATGTGATTGGGGAGGTATTGGATGATTTCAGTAGGTCGGCCGAAATGCCCCTTTCCTAGAGGACTTTCTGTTTGTAATGTTCCTGCCTTTCTGTAGGAATCCACCCGGCTGAACTCAATGGAGATGGGCTGGGAGGGAGAGAGGTATATTCTCATTCCCCCAAAATCACCAGCCTTCTCTTGATCCACCAACCAAATTTGTTTTCTTTTTCCAAATCCTTTGTTTCTTCTCTCTCTCTCTCTCTCTCTCTCTCTCTCTCTCTCAACCATGCTTTACCAATCATCCACTGCTTATGTACATATCAATCTTATATACTTACTATATTTTGCATCTCTTTTTTTTATGACAAAAAAATAGATGAGACAGAGAAAGAGGACTTTGAAAGAAATTAATTGATATATGACCTTTTATATTATACACAAATTGTGACAAAGATTAATTGCACGAGCGTTCTAATCTTTTGGTGTGTCTATATGAAACATTTATCAAAATCAAATATCATAGGGTTGGCAAAAGATCTCTAAGGCTTATTATAAAATATTTTTTACACACTTTTGTGTCCAAAATGTTCTCACTAGACTATCTTTGTAAATCGATATATTGGACAGATGCAAGGAATGAGTCAGAGAATTCATTCCCTTGGAAGAATATGGTACTTTGGTGAGGAGACTATAATGAGAGATTGACAGTTCCACCAAGATGATTCCAAGTATACTCTCTCTCTCTCTATCTCTCTCTCTGAGGAGACTATAATGAGAGATTGACAGTTCCACCAAGATGACTCCAAGTATACTCTCTCTCTCTCTCTCTCTCTCTCTCTCTCTCTCTCATGTGATATATGTCATGCTACTTGCTTTTCCATCCAATGAAATTCACTACTTTTAGGGTTGAAATAAGAATAAAAAGGCCAATCCATTTACATAACCGTATTCCAAAAATTAAGGCTTGATCACGGAAGAAGAATGGTTACTTTTGGCCTGCATTAGGAGAAATTGAGCTATCCATCATCTACCCAAGGAAAAAAAATTGCAATGGACTCCTC
Organism: Eucalyptus decipiens; assembly: GCA_014182575.1. Classification (NCBI taxonomy): domain Eukaryota; kingdom Viridiplantae; phylum Streptophyta; class Magnoliopsida; order Myrtales; family Myrtaceae; genus Eucalyptus; species Eucalyptus decipiens. The sequence goes on along the minus strand of CM024616.1, from coordinate 221,995 downwards.
ATTGGACACTTTTTTTTTTTTTTTGAGTTGATCGAGGAGTGACGAAATGAATGTAACATGATCCCACGGTAAGGCTCCCAATTTGGAATTTTGGATGGGTGTGATGCCTGACGTCGAATGACTTTGGAATGCAAATGTTGTTATACTATTTTATTTTATGACATTCTTTAAAAGGGCGCATGGGCCATGGTTGGTTGCTTTTGAAGGAAGAGGATGTCAATGTTTTGTATCGTTCTAGTGGTGGACAAAAACAACAATCGAATATGTTTCCAATGGGAAATGAAATAAAGAGATTGATTGAAGACCCATAACTCATTGCCTCAGCAAACCCAAACATCCCGCCGTTTTCCCGGCTGCTCTTAGTTTCGGCTGTCATGCCCGTCTTTCCCTCCTCCTCGTTTCATTCCATTCGTCATTCTTTCCTTGAAATATCATTCATCATTGCATTTGATTTCATGCCGCACAACTCTATCTCCATCTTACACCAATTATGGCAATGGCCATTGATTCTCAAGTGCTTTCAAATCCAGTCACACAAACATTGAGGATTCTTCAATAAACGTGAGACTTGTGAGAAGTATGTAATGAGGTATGCAAAGTCAAGCTAATAATTCATGTCTTTTTTAAAATGAATGTGAAATTACTCATGATAGAATTCATAAAGATGTTGTGATTGATCGGTTATAGTTCAACATCTAGTAAGTAGGGTAAATGTTTGTTTTCCCTAAAGCAAAATATTCATGTACACATTGTCGTTTAAATTAGATTAGATACAGACATAAATTCATGCATCAAAAGATATGATCATGCATTCGGATCTCGATAAAGACAAATGGCTTGGAATCAACTACACGTCTCTAAGCATTGCGTGCCTACGGGCAATCGATACCAGGGGGAAAGAGAAAATAATAATAAATCGTTGTTTGCTTGTCCGTATGGCCCCGGGCTCTTTGGTCCTTCCATGATTTGAAAAGGAAAAGGGTTAGGGGTGTCAGTTGTTACGCTGACTTTCCGGCCTGCAACGACAAACTGAAATAAAACCGAAAATCAATATAATATTCATAATGAAATAGACTTGGAGCCCTAATAAATTTATATTTGTAAGTATGTACGGGGCAAAATGAGAAGGGCTTGGAGGAGCGTGGGGAGTGACGTGACAGGTGGAGGATAAAACGGAGGAAATACCGCTAGGCTTAGCCGCCAGTGTTAATCAAATCTTTGGTAATTTCTCTTCCATATTTTCGTTTTATGGGTAACGAGACCGTAGCCCGTCTCATCAAATGTCAATTCCATATTGTCATTGGTATCCTTTTTTTTTCTATACAACGTCTATTTGCGCCGTGCTTTACGCCACGCGACATGTATCAATCTGCCCAAACGCAAGATGACCCTGGAATAAGCGGGATCGAAGCGCCTGCACAATAAGTCAAGTACCCAAAAAAAAGTTAACCACCGAAGCCCAACCGCTACCATGAAAAAGCAGTAAAACTCTTGACTAAGCTTTGTCAAATGACAAGGATTGATGCCTAAGAGCATTGATGCCGGGCAAATGTGAACAGTTGACGTCCTTACTCTTAAGTTGAATTTTGACATGTCGAGCACTTCTTATCCGTCAAATCGCATGAGCTTCAAATCTGATTTTATTGTCATCATCGCCATGAGATAAGGAGTTTAACAAGTCGAAAAGCCCTACCGAGGTATCCATATGGACCTGCGCAACGATTGATGTATATTGGAGCGGTCATGTTATGAGCTGCTTATTTGTCGTCAAAGACGGCGATGCATGTGGAGCAACCGCTGTTTGTCAACTCCGAAGATTATTATCGTGGGGATTGCGCAACCTTTGCTTCTTGTTTTGGTCGTGAACGAAGAGTGATTTTCTTTCTCACTTTCTCATGCTTCCACATGGCCAAATTAGCATGTCGACTTCTCTTTCAAGCCATCTCATCTCAGCCGATAATGTAGCCATAAAGCAAGGTAGCATCATTTAGCTATACTTATATTCGTTTACTTTTATTCGGTTAGTTGAACGAATTGATTCATTTTAACTGAAACAGTTATGTGGACACCCCCAATCCCAACCCCAGTAAATTCACGGAATATTCACGGTTTGAGAAGGCAATCGATTTGATTATGAGAGGAAGGTTGTCATGTACCTAAACAATATTTGGCTCCTGCCAGAACTGCGATTTGATATTTACGTATAATTTGTAGATTATTTCTACTCATATGCAATAAGTGAAACCGTAAAATTTAACAAGTAAAATGGAAGATGCGAGCTGCTGGCGACGGGTATAAATGAGCCTGCATATGAGTCAAGCCACCACTATCGAAATAATAAATTTAATGGTGGTATGATAGCTGCAATGGAATGTATCTTTGCTAAAGGAATAACTTTTCTTTCGAATGCAATCAACAGAGACCTACCAATTAACAAGTTCATGCACTTGATTAACTTGTTGGTGTTGAAAAGAGATTTGGAGATGTTTTTATAATCTTCATATCAAAATGGTCAAGATGTAAGGTGGTGGCAAGATCGTGGCATCCTCGGCGGCTGATTCTTTGTCTTCACGCACTTGAATGAAACAGACATAATTTGGGTCGAATCATGTGCAAGAACAAACATGAGAGCCACGGATGATTGCTGTTACCCCATGTGATAAGCCTTTCTCTCTCAATATTTCCTCATTCTCTATATTTCTAATCTTTAATCTATTCGAAGAACTCTACCATAACTCTTAGACAAGAACAGTTCACGGATAAGAGGAATCATTCTCCTCTTCGAAATATTTCCTAAGATTGGCAATGATTCGTATCGTAATCATTGAAAGAAAAGGTCAGAGGGAGTGATGAGCTTTATAATTTAGCAAATGCAATAAAATTTAGATCCTCCCCCCACCATCTTTGCGGAGCTCACATGCCGAGATCGTAGACGAATTGATAAATATTATGGTCCATTGCTGATAAAAAAAAAACTGTTGGAGAAGTTAGATTCCACGATGATTTTGGGCGTTGTTTGTTGAAGTCGTTCAATCACCACCTAACAAGTTATGGGGAACCATCGTAATGTACATACCAAATAGTTGCTGCATTCGCAGAACCTTCTTACTTTTGCAATTGAAATTGTTGTAACAAAGTCCAATTTATTTACGAAAAGCATGTGCATGTATGGACAACAACTAACAATGTCACCCGAGTCCGAAGAAGAAGAAGAGGAGGAAGAGAGTTCTGGTTTCACGGGTTCCATGAAGGTTTGAATCCATGAATGCACGATGCCATGTTTCAGGGGTTCCTTGTTTCAGGCAGATTGCGTTGCTAGAGAGAGAGAGAGATGCTAGAGAGAGAGAGAGAGAGAGAGAGGCATGTGGTGGGATATAATGTAATGCAAGCATTGACCATTTGATTTCGGCTAGGCAATTAGGATGTAGGATAGGCACGTGACCGTTCCATTTGCATATTCTCTGCCAAAGAATCGAACGGATCTTCAGTTGTGTAAATGAACATGGCTTTTCTGACCAAAAAAAAATGAACATGCCTTTGTAAACAATAGGTCTTTAATTAGGTAGGGTCGGTTTTCATATTGCAATTGTCATCAACACAAACCTTTCCCCGCTTTGACCCCATAGCCTAAGACACACCTTATCCATATCACCCAAAGTTTTACTTCAAGGATAATATAACATACTTAATAATAGCAACATCGTACTTTACCCTCCTTAGAATTGACCTAGTAATAAGGGCACTCTTGTGCTTCTTGCTCAGGAACATATGGTTGTAGGCATGATTTCTGCTCCCGAGAACTCAGATATTTGTGGATGCCTCATGGCAATTAATTTTTTTTTGCTAGTATTCTTCGGGGAAATTGTCTCAAAAATCTTAAACCTATTCCACTATTACCAATTCAATTTTTAAATTTTTATTTTACTAATTTTTTTTTTTTAATAATTTTTTTGCGAATTTAATCTATCCGATTAATTTTGACAAGAAATAACTGACATGGATGCCAGCAATACTATGTAAAATAGTCAACATTGACATGAACAATCTATAATAATATTTGAAGATTTTTTCATTCTTTTTTCTTTCTTCTTCCTTTTGCCAGTAGCCGGCTAGCCTTGCTTGGGCAAGGGTCGCCATCACTTGCCATAGGCGAGGCACGGCCAAGTGAGGGTAAGCCCCAGCAAGGGCTCCTCTCATCAAATCTATTGAGGCCGGCCCTTGCCCAAGCTAAGGTGGCCTTGCCTGATGTCACTCAAGCAAAGATGATGCCCAACGAGGCTAGTCTACCCAAGGTGAGGGTCAGGCTCGCCTAGCTTGGGCAAGGGCTCCCCTCACTCGGCCAAACCTCGCCCATGGCAAGCAAGGCTAGCCCACCTAACTCTTGGTAAAAGGAAGAAGAAAGGGAAACAAAAAATCAGAAAACATTATAAAAAAAATTAACAATAAATTCAAAAAATATTATTTAAAATTGTCTAAGTCAGCACCAGTTGTCCTAGATGAAATTGCCAGTTTCCACGTCAACGATATTTAGCTAAAATTAGCCAAATGAACTCAATTGGCAAAAAGTAAAAAGGTCTAGGACTAATACAAAATTGAAAGAATTAAAACTGAATTGGCAAAAATATGATAAGTTTAAAACTTTTTGGACAATTTTGTTAGTTTTATTTAGAGTAGCCAATTAATTAATGCACTTAAGTTATTTAGAAGAGAATATTTTATTTTCAAGAGCAAATCCCGATAATATATCTTCACATTGTTGTACACCTTTCTCATTTTATATCCTCTATTTTAAAACATGATGTGTTTTCCTCCAACTCAGGTAGAAGGATCCTCCTCCCATCACCACATCGGTAGTTTTTATGGGTAAATGTTACACAATGTGACACTTCCCCACCCAATCAAGAAAGAAAACTATTTCTCTTGTGAATATAACGAACTGTTTTCATGTGAATGAAACTGTTGTTCTTGTGAATATGTAATGACTATTTTATTTTTTAAATTATGTAATGACTATTGACTCGTGTTATACTACTTAAATTTATTTTGGTTCTAGTGCAAATAATTTGTCAACTTTATAGATAGCCAAATGCAGATATTTGGACCATGACTACTCTCCCAATAAATTCAATATTCGTCAACATCTGCATCCTCGCTATTACAATTAGACACTAGATTACGTCTTTCAATTAATAAATAAAATAATAATAATAATCAAATAATAATAATAATAATAATAATAATTTAATAATATAAATAAATCCTGCTTTTTGGCAATTTCCAATTTCCTCAAGTGGAGGAGTTTATCACATCCCAAAGCCCTTGTCGCATGGCTATACCTTATAACATTATTCATAAGGAAGATCTACCTCTAAATATTCATTCATTTGTGTGGTTATTTAAAAGTACTCATTTTTGGAATATGTAGAACAGGCCGAATCATTACAATTAAGTGCAGATGTGCGCCATATATCAAGATTAACAATTTCATTAGTAATGGGGTGGTATATCCTCGTCGAAAGACAGAATTTAGGGTTCAAGGAAGTAGAGGTCAAAACCACAATCTCAGGGGATCAATTGCTTGTTCCTAAATGGACAAGCAACATACTAGGAGTCAAGAATCCTACGGTGGCCGTTTCCTTCATTCGCAATATTAAGCTTTATTAAATTAAATACCATGGGGTCCTCGCCCTCTCACTCTCACCATGCAATGTGGATTTAAGCTCAAAGTTAAGTTACCTAATCAATATACCTTCAACTAGCTCAACGGGTCCACCCCTAAGTCAGTATAAAGAATAACTACTAAGAACTCCCTATTCGTTCATTGAGTAGCGTGACATCTCTTCTTTCCCCTACCTTAAGCACTTAAATTCAAGCTCCATGTTCTAGAGAGAGAGAGAGAGAGAGTGCATGAATTGAATGCCTAAAGCGAGTCTTTAGACCTTACGTGGAGGGACAAAGTGGGCCCACTGCTTTTGTTCTATTCTAGGTTGCTCAGAAGGCCCAGTACTCTGTCTTTTAGCCCAATCCTGAAATAGGTTCAATCATGCCGGGTGTTCCCACATTCAACAATCGAGAAACGGTAGCACCGTGTGTGGTAGGGTGCATCCCCATTTGCGACTTCAGGTACCTGCTAACCCGTACCTCGGAGCACTGATCGCTGAGGCTGCGGCGCTGCTCCGAGGGTTCCCTAATCTGCACGTGCTCCATTGCAGCAGAGAAACAAATGAGGCCGCCAACTGGGCTGCCAAAGCCCATGAGTCCCGAAGCCTACCTCCGAACTGGCCCTCTTCTATTCCCCCCTCTTTTGGATATTATTTGTACTGACTTAATGGCAAACGGTGCAACTCATTGTTAAATTTATAAATTATGCCCTTTTCAATAAAATAAAATAAAAAAAAAAACCTGTACCTCAGAGCATAGGATGCATCAAATTAGCGTGAAGCGAATCGATGTGCAGACATTTAGGCGAAGCCAGGGTCAATGCCAAGACTTTGTAAAATCTATCAGGAACCTTTGGGAGATTGTTAGGAGGAATTACTAGTGATGAATGTAATATCAGTTGTAATGTTGGTTCCCTCTATCCTATTAGCAACTTCATTATTGGCACTTCTTCTACCATTTTTCTATGGTCTTGACATTGTACTTGATTTTGATGAACTTTCAAAATAATATCTAGTCACTTTATCCAAATAAGAAAGAAAAGAAAAGAAAGATAGAGCTAGAGAGAGCATTGATCACATTTGCTGCCTAACCCTAGATAGGGACAAGCAAGCCCCGATGAAGGTCACATGATCCCCATTGTACACTAAGAAGGATAGTGCAACCTTTCGGGTGATTAGGTGAGCCACTAGGGCCACTCATGTTATCAGATGTCAAACTGTTGTCGATCAAATTTATGGTTTCGAACTTGGCCACTAATCAAGAACGCAATTGGAGTTTGTTGAGGTCAGAACCATGTAGTTTGTCACGTGATCTATTTTGTCCACCTAGCTAACACATAAATCAATGTCCTTACAATGTCCAAGGGAGCAAATGGTATTCACTTTGACCAACTCTCTTCACTCTTTAGTCTTTGCACGGAAAATGCCCCCCAAAAAAAGAAATGAAAAGCGAAAGAGAACTATTCAAACTAATTCGTAACCGATCTATTGAATGGAGACTCCATATAGTGGGTGTTTGACCTATAAAATGAAATGCCTACTTTAATGGATTTGCGAGTCACCATTCATTTAGTAACATGCAATTCAACCTGCTATGCTCACATGCATGTCACAATCGCATCGCCAATATGAATGCGGAATAATAGCGAGGGTCAACCTTATCATTTGCGATGGTGCGAATCAAAGTATGTACTCCAAGAGTACGGTCAGGTTCCATGAATTGTTTGCTTTATGTTTTTGTAAATCAACATCAGCTCTTGCTACATTTTTTCTCAATCAACGTGCATTCCAATTTCCAACCCCCAACACGAATCAGTATATGGTTCCACGCCTCCACGTAGAAAGCGATCCCTTCTTTTGTAGATTTATTTAACCCCACTTTGCGGCAAAACCTAGTTTCTTGACCGCAATTATAATCTATCCAGACGAGGGTACCATGTCTTTTACACACGCAATCTCATAAACAGGATATCCATTTCACCAATTAAATGAATTCATAAATGGCTGAGAAAGCAAAACATGCAAGGGTGTCACTTTTGAACAAACAATTTCCCTACCATAACATCATATTACAAATCACAAGTTCAAATATGGACGCCCTATCTCGTCTTTCTTATTGAATGTTATTCTTGTTGTTCCGTGGACTATTTTCTCTGTCTTCTATTGTCTATTTGATGTGGGTACATCTATATCTTTATATACATTTATAAGGACTTATTTACGTGTGTGTGTAAGGGTGAAGTAAAATGTTACATATGTCATTGGCATATGTCCTAGTACTTAAGTTTCAAGAGAAAATGGTTGGTGAAAGCACAGTTTAAACGGCCTTTACTTAACAATAGAGAAGTCACTTATTGATTCCATTGCGATATAGATTACTTTAGTCACTAGGGTTTCTCGTTGAATGGAATTGAAAGCAAATAAGCACGTTCAAAGACGCCGGAGAAACGCCATTGTTTGTATTCCGGCTCATCACCATGTGACACGTGGCTAACTCTCAAAGTAAAAAATATTAAAGATTTTGTTCTAAGTTCCCCACCACACGCATCTTGCATTTTGCGAATCTCACCCCAGGCATCAGCATACTGATAATATAATGTTGTGGGAATGAATTAAGGTACTATACGCGAATAATTATTGGCTGTGTTCGTTCAAGTTGACGAATTGAATTAAGGAATGATTAACGGTCTGAGAATAATAAAGTAACAGCTCATTGTCGCATGCATTATGCTTCTCACCTCCACAACTTTCATAACTTTATTCGTGTCTCTTTGAATCATTGTTTATTTTGGCTAAGACGTTGACCACTTGTCAGATCACATGCTCACCGGACATATCACCCGTCTAGTTACTTGTACGTGATAACGTGCAATCTTAAATAAACTACTCTATCATTAAACTCATAATTTGGACCCGCATATGTTATATTTCTTACAGCAAGAACAAGGAAGTTGGATGAACCAAAATCCACTGTAAATTATGGCACCAACTGCCTATCTTGTACCACCCAACCGCCTCTCTCTCTCTCTCTCTCTCTCTCTCTCTCTCTCTCTCTCTCTCTGCCTGCCTCGAGTTTGAGACGACATTTATTTTCTCAACATAAAACCAAAAGAAAATGGCTAAGCAAGTCATCTTCCTCTTCCTCATGATCACATGCTTGATCTTGATTAGCCCAACCGAACCGGACTGCAATGTGGTGAGCTACGGGGCAAAGCCGGACGGGGCCACGAATGCAATACCGTCATTCCTGAGGGCGTGGAAGGCAGCATGCGGGTCGGCTCAGGCCGCTACGATTTACGTGCCAATAGGGTGGTACGTGCTAAAGGTGGTAGAGTTCCGGGGTCCGTGTAAGAGCCGGGTGACGGTGAAGATAGATGGGACATTGGTGGCACCATCGGACTACAGGGCATTGGGGAATTCAGGGTACTGGATATTGTCCATACGGGTGAACATGTTGACCGTGATAGGCGGGACACTGGATGCCAAGGGTGCTGCTTATTCCGCTTGCAAGAATTCTGGCCAGAGTTGCCCTCCTGGCGCTAGGGTACGTTGTCCGTATATCGTGTACAGATTAAGAAACTGGTTTCACATATTAATTAAGAATCTTTCACCTCATGTCATATCCATGTATTGTTTAATCCAAGTTGGGCTTAGCATATGCTAAGTTGATGGTTTAGTTAGCATAAAAATGATGATGATGAGAGTCTTTCTGTTGACTTCACTTCTTTCCATGCAATATTTGCCGCTTTCGGCATTGCAGCGACATCATATGACGATGTTGTGGTTTTATGAAACTCGCATTCTAACTCTCATAAAAAGGTTTTAAAGTTTTATTACTCCACAAAATCTTTGACAAAAGAAGGATGTTTTCTTCTCTCCAAAGTGTAGGTAATGACCGTATTGTGGGGATGTTTTTTAATGAGATTGTGCGAAAACTGATTTTGTCGATAATATTAAACTGGGCAATGACATCGTGCTGAGCGGATTGACGTCGATCAATAGCCAGGCGATGCATATTGTGATAAACAGCTGCAACAACGCGGTGGTGTGTAACGTGAAGGCGATTGCTCCGAACCAAAGTCCTAACACGGACGACATTCATGAACAGTCGTCCAATGGTTTCACCATCACTGGGAGCATGCGCCAGAGTGGAGACGACTGCATATCAATAGGACCAGGCACCACCAAACTTTACATGTCTAACATCAAATGCATCCCAGGCCATGGAATTAGGTACTAAAAAGCTTCATCAATGCGCCATCTATGTATACCTCGTCTCTTGATACATGATCTACGATGGAGTCTACCAAACGCCCCGATTCCTGTCCTTACTTATATCACTGTTCGTGCATGGCTCGATCTAATTTCAAGCTTAAATTATTGTGGCACAACATTGGGAGCCTAGGGAGGGATGCGACTGAAGATGGAGTCCGAAACGTGACGCTGACGAATGCGTTGTTCACTGGATTCGACAACGGGGTCCGAATAAAGTCATGCGCCAGGCCCAGCACTTCCTTCGTCAGGAACGTCCTCTTCCAAAACGTACTCATAAAGAACGTGAAGAGCCCAATCATCATCGACCAGAACTATTGCCCCAACAACCAAGGATGTCCTCCCCAGGTAGAATCCACAATTCATTAACCTCAGTCTTACTATAACAAACCAAATTTAGTGCACTAATTTGCCCATCAATCGCAGAGTTCCGGGGTGAAGATTAGTCAAGTGACGTACAGGAACATACAGGGGACGTCAGCGACCCAGAATGCAGTGACGTTCGATTGTAGCACCAGCACTCCGTGCGGGGGGGATCAGACTGCAAGACATTAATCTCACCTACATGAACAAGGCGGCCTCTTCTTCTTGCAAGAACATAAGGGTTACTAGCAGCGGACTCCTCGTGCCGCAGAGTTGCTTGTGATTAGTTTTGCCTAGCTTAAGGGCTTCCAGTCAATTAATGCTGTTTCTAATCGAGGGTTAAAAAAGTGGGTGTGCAAACCAACGCGGATGCACTTGTCTATGCTGCCCCCGTGATTTGAGTGTCGCAGTTAACCCCACTTTTTGATTCTCCCACCTTTCCTTCTTGTTACATGAATCAACTGCAGTAGAACACATTCTCTAAATGCTTCACCCCCTTGTACTCCAATTTATCCTTCTTAAATACTTTTAATCATGATAAGATAGTTTACATCGATATGAATTCCTTTCATATAAAAAAAAACAAAAACCCATTAGAATAGAAGATGACCCGTATCAAGTTATAAGTTTACTCGTGTTCAATTACGTCTATCTCTGTTTTGATTCTTACTCATGATTAACTGATGTACAATAGATAAAGAACAAATTGCTCCTCTTGATGTCCAGTCCAAACAAGTCAAATTATTTATGGTATAACCAACTTCATCTTAAAATCCATTCTTCGTTCTTGTCCTACCCGATCTAACCGGTTCTAATATAATCCATTTCCCACAAGGGTCACTGATCATACTAATATTCATCATACGAGAGATTTGCTCGTTTTAAAGATGCTATGACTATTGACTCCATGAAAATTCTTACACTTCATGGGTAGGTCTTGCCCACCCTTTTCAATTGGGTGGTCGCAGTCTGCTTTGTCGCTTCCCAAGGTATGGAGAGTGATTAATTATTGGGGCTCTTTTGTGGGCCCAAATTCGAATGGAGGGGGCCCATGTTGTAGCTATGACTTGGTCAAAACAAATGGCTGGCTTGGTTGAGTGAACAAAGTAGGAGTCAGCCGTTTTGACTCACTTGACGATAAACTTTTGAATTTTATCAGAAAAAATTGTCCAAAATATCTTAAAGTGATTGTAATTTTATCAATTTAGATAGTAATTGAGTCGTAAACATTTTCACATTTTGTCAATTGAGTTCATCAATCAATTTCGATTGATAAATTACTAACACAAATGCTAACCATCCAATGTAGCACAATCAACAATATTTTAATATTTTGGAAATTTTTTATTCTTTTCTATTTCTTCTTTCTTTCTCTTTTTTTTTCCATCCCTTCTTCTTCTAACAGGTCGCTTGGCCTAGGTGATCGATCAAAGGTGAGGGCCGGTGAAGTTGACCTTATTGGCCTCTGGCAAAGCACACCCTCGAAGATCACTAGTAAGGACGAGCCTCGCCTACCCCAAGCGAGGCTCAACATTGCCATCGTTGGGCAAGGTCAACCTCATCCTACCACTAGGGAGACTTGACCCACGCTAGGTCTAGTGACGGTGGGTCTCGCCTAGCCACTAGTCAAATTGACCTCACTTAGCAACGATGAGGGATAGTTCATGTTGGCGGTACCTTTTTAATGAGTAACCACTCTTACCCAACTAATAATCCATTAATTTTCCCTTGATGATTCACCTTTGAGAAAGTTGCAACTGCAACATCATTTTACAATTTTTTAATGACTATCATTTCTCTAGCAAATCAAGTTATATGATTGAGTAATAATGAATGACATGCAAGATTTTCAAGTATGGAAAATAACGGATGAATTGTCAATGAAGTGATCACTTTAAAAATTATATACGATATGTACGAAAGTGAGCATTGTATAAATAATATGACACTGTCAGTATCATTTTCCTTTAGGGATCTTCAACCCCAGTGTTCACCTTAAGCTAATCCTCTGTTCTTACCATTGCCTTTATTGTTATCGCGACCTACCATGACTCTCCGAAGCCCGTCGCTCTTCTTAGCATCACCTCTCCCTCTCTCTCCCCTCCCTCCTCGACCCAAGATAAAAATATTAAGTGGTTGTATAGTACCACATCATCATATGATGTGGTGTGCATTTATGTACCTAAATTCAATCAAAAAATTAACATTTATAGCTAAAGTGGCAATCAAATAAGAATTAAAAATCAACCTCTCTTTTTTTCCTCGCCGAAAGAAATAACTTAGGGATCGAGGAACTGGAGGTCAAAACCACAATATCAAGGGTTCAATTGCTTAGTCTTACATAGACAAGCGACATACTAGGAGCCAACAATCCTATTGTGGCCGTTTCCTTCACTGGCAATATTAAGCTTTATTTAATACCTCGAGGTCCTCGTCCTTTCACTCTCACCATGCAATGGAAATTCAAGATCAAAGTTAACCTACTTAATCAATAACATTTAGCCTCATACTTTTTCCACCTCTTTTTTTGGCTTCTAACACCCAGCCCCTATCACATTAAATTGATCACATTATCTTTTGTGGATTCCATTCTAAATTTAAGATTATTTCTTACTGTTTTCCCTTCATTTGTTTGGTTTCAATTTTACTAAAAAAAAAAACAAAACTACCTATGCCCCTCTCAAACAACAAACAAATCAGTCAAATGTGAGGCCTATTGTTGATTTAAGACACATTCTTACCTTTTTTTTTCCTTCTTTCTTCTTTTTTTTTTTCCCATTTGGGACAAAATTGGCATCCCACTTTTCCAAAAAGTAATTTATTTGACAGATAACCAACTGGTTATGAAGGAGTTATATTTTTTTCTGCGTTGTCCTAGGAAACCATTATTCTAAAAATAAGTTGTGCACATATAAGAGAGAAAAGAATTATCTACAAGTTTTTATGAATGTACTTGGTTTGCTTATAATTTAAAATAGTCCGTGTATTTTAACTACTCAACTATCATTTTATTCAATGAATGTAATATTCAATTTTATATATAATTTTCATGCATCATTGCATGATTCTCTAAACATCCATTATTATTGTGCAAATTCAAAAGAAAATGCTCCCTTAAATGTTATCACATGGTATTCGCTTTGACAAATTCTCTTCACTCTTTAGTATTTAAAAATGTCCCCGCCCCAAAAAAAAAAAGAAAAAGTTGAAAAGAAAAAGACTATTATTCAAATCAATTTGTATCCTGTGTGAATTTATGGGACTAATACAAATGTTCTAAAAAATTTAAGATGTTAAATGAAGGTGTGATTTAACATCTAAATATCCGAGCACTCCTCACGCATAAACATAAAATGTGAAAATATGTGATTGGGGAAACAAACAGGGGTTTATAAAGGCTATTATAAGATTTAAGTTATTAGACGAATGCGTAATTTAATATTTAATTACTCTAATACATTCGCGTATAAACACTTGAGACTCCATATAGTTGGTGGTTGACCTATATAATGAAATGCACACTTTAATGGACTTGCAAGTCTCCATCCATTAAGTAACATGCAATTCAACCTGCTAATGCTCACATGCATGACGCCATCGCATCGCCAATACGAATGCGGAATAATAGGGAGGGTCAACCGATCCCCCCCATATCACTGCGAGGATGCGAATCGGAGTATGTACTCCAAGAGTACGGTCAGGTTCCATTAATTGTTTGCTTTATGTTGTTGTAAATCAACATCAGCTCTTGCTGCATTGTTTCTCACTCAACGTGCATTCCAATTTCCAATCCCCAACACGAATCGGTTTATGGCTCCACGCTCCCGCGTAGAAAGCGATGCCTTCTTTTGTAGATTTAGTTAACCCCACTTTGCCGCAAAATCTGGTTTCTTGACCGCAATTACAATCTATCCACTCGGGGGTAACATGTCTTTTTTCATACGCGATCTTATAAGCAGAAAATCGATTTCATCAACATGGAATGAATTCGTGAATCACTGAAAAGCAGAACATGCACCCATGTCACTTTCTATCCATCCACTCGTAAACAAAATAAGTTATATGCACTTTATTAGTTTGTTTTGTAACGATTAAATTTTTGAAAAGACGGTTTGTCTAATATAATGTCAAATTACATATCATGAGTTCGGATTTCGACCCCCTCTCTCATCTTTCTACTTGCATGTTACTGTTGTTGTTCCGTCTTGTTTTTCTCCATCTTCTATTATCTATTAATGCGATTACATCCTATTTTCAGTTGCATTTGTAATGACTGGCTTACGTATCATAGGCACATATCCAGTAGCTCAAGTTTCGAGAGAAAGGGATGATGGAAACACTGTTTGAATGCCTTTAACATTACAACAGAGAAGTCACCTGTTGATTCCATGGCGACGTAGCTTAGTTTAGTCATTAGGGTTTCTCCTTGAATGGTATTAAAAAGCAAATAAGCATGTTCAAAGACGCCAAAGAAATGCCTAAGAAAGCGGCTGTTTGTACTCATCACCACGTGGCACGTGGCTCACTCTCCAAGCAAAACATGTTAAAGACTTTGTTCTAAGTTCCTCACCACATGCATTTTTCATTTTGCGCGTCTTATGTTAGTCGTCAACACACTGATTATATAATGTTGTTTTACTTGGGATTGTATTAATGTACTATACGAAAATCGTAATATCAATTGTTTACTAGGCTTAATCCATTATGAACTTATATATAGCATCCTCGTATTTTATATATATATATATAGCCATGAAAAGATGTGTTTTTGGCTTTGCAAATTGATAATTCGTAGGCATTTTGCAGTTAGAACATCCCGTAACCACAACACCACCTATTAGCAACTTCTCGGAAACAACTCCATCGAGCATTGACGCACCGTGGCTTTAGAGTATTCTGTGCCTAAACAGAAATAGTGTTAAAACACACCACAACATAACGAGATAATGCAATATGATTGCAGCACAAGTGCTTGTCAGCACTAATATGATTACGATCCACTAACAGAGCGACAAGCATGACCTCAAGGATATCATTAAATAGACGGACTATATGCTGCGAATGAAATGTGGGATCCATTGTTTTCGCATCGACCATTTGATCAATCAATTAATTTATGGGGAGTTGGATATATTTATTACTGTAGAGAGATGGAACTCCCCTAACTAAATTTAATTGCATTGTCGGCACATTTTTTGAGGTGAAGAGTGATATAATCGATTCCAACGATTAACATGCATCAACTATGTACAACGTTATTCCTGTCCATGTAATAGAAGAATCAAAATCATTTCCCTTTGTTGAGGTAATAACTGATGGTGAAAAGGGAACTTGGGTACTAGCTAGAAAGAAAATTATACATAGAGAAGAAGCTCCATCTAGCTTCTCTTTTTAGGTTAACATCATTCATATTCTGCATGTGCGAGCAGTTTGATTGCTTGGTTTGCATTATTCTTCCGGAAATTGGTAGAATAAATTAAGAATTGAAGGAACAGCATTAAATTCATGGCCGGCAGTTGCTTGGCTCCGTTCAAGCGGACGAATTAATTGAGGAATCTGAGAATAATAATGCGACAGCTCATTGCTGAATGCGATAGGGTTCTGACTTTCACAACATTCGTAAGCCCTAATATTCTCCGTTTTTGTTTATTTTGGGCCGGACGATGACCACTTATCAGATCACATGCTGGCCGTACATATCACCCGCACAAGCACCAGTACGTGATAACGTGCAAGCTTAGAAAAACTATCCTATCATTGAACTCTTAATTTAGACCCGCATATTTTATGTTACTTTCTGCACGTATAAGGAACGTCGACGAACCAAAACCCACTATAAATTACGGCCCCAACGGCCTATCTTGTATCATCCAACTGCCTCTCTCTCTCTCTCTCTCTCTCTCTCTCTCTGCCTCGAATACATATATTTTCTCGACGAAAAATTAAAGCAAATGGCAAAGCAAGTCATCTTTCTCGTGCTCACATGCTTGGTCTTGATTAGCCCAACCGAAGCGGACTACAATGTGGTGAGATATGGGGCGAAGCCGGACGGGGCGACGGATGCAACAGAGGCATTCCTGAGGGCGTGGAAGGCGGCATGCGGGTCGGCTCAGGCCGCTACAATTTACGTGCCGAAAGGGCGGTACCTGCTAAAGGCAGTGGAGTTCCGGGGTCCTTGCAAGAGCCGGATGATGGTGAAGATTGATGGGACATTGGTGGCACCGACGGACTATTGGGCACTGGGGAATTCAGGGTACTGGATATTGTTCAGACAGGTGAACGAGTTGACGGTGGTCGGTGGGAAACTGGATGCCAAGGGTGCTGGTTATTGGGCTTGCAAGAATTCTGGCCGGAGTTGCCCTCCCGGCGCTAGGGTACGTTTGTCTATTGTGTACGGATTAAGAAACTGATTTCGCTTATCATATCAACATGCTCAATTAATTGTTCATTAGCCGAAGTGGTTCTTTGACAATTTTACGAAACTTTCATTCTTGCTTCCATCAAAATGCTTCAAAGTTTTCATGACGACACGAAATCTTTAACTTCTTTTTCTGCGCGGCATATGTAATGAACCTATTTATGGGGATGTTTTCTCACGAGTTTGTGTGAAAACTGATTCAGTCGATAACATTCAACTGGGCCAATGACATCGTGCTGAGCAGTTTGATGTCGATCAATAGTCAAGAAACGCATATCGTGATAAATAGCTGCAACAATGTGGTGGTGCGGAACGTGAAGGTGATTGCTCCAGACGAGAGTCCCAACACAGATGGCATTCACGTGCAGTCGTCGACCGGTGTCACCATCACTGGGAGCACGCTCCAAAGCGGAGATGATTGCATATCAATAGGACCTGGCACTACCAATCTATACATGGCTCACATCAAATGCGGTCCGGGCCATGGCATTAGGTACTAACCCTTCACCAGTGCGCCATCCACGTACCTCATATCTTAAAATTTAAAAGGCCCCAAATTTTTGAGTGCTTAATGATATCACCATTCGTGCATGGGTCGATATATTTTCAAATTAAATGGTTGTGGCACAGCATTGGGAGCCTAGCGAGGGATGCGACTGAAGATGGAGTCCAAAACGTGACCCTGACGAATGCGGTGTTCACTGGATCCGACAATGGGGTCCGGATAAAGTCATGGGCCAGGCCCAGCACTTCCTTCGTCAGGAACGTCCTCTTCCAGAACATAATCATGACTAATGTGAAGAACCCAATCATCATTGACCAGAACTATTGCCCCAACAACGAAGGCTGTCCTCTCCAGGTATAATCCACAATTCATTAACTTCAAAGTCCAACACTACAAACCCAATTTAGCGAATTAATTCGCCGGTCGTTCGCAGAGTTCCGGGGCCAAGATTAGTCAGGTGACATACAGGAACATACGAGGGACATCGGCAACTCAGAATGCGGTGACTTTCGATTGCAGCGGGAGCACACCATGCCGAGAGATCAGACTACAAGACATTAATCTCACCTACATGAACAGGGCGGCCACTTCTTCTTGCAAGAACATAGGGGGCACCAGCAGCGGACTCATGGTGCCTCAAAGTTGCCTGTGATGGATCAACTTTATGCCTAGTTTACGGCCTTAATGTTGTTACTAATCAAAGGTTCGAAAAGTGGGTTTGCACACCAACGTGGATGCGCTTATTTAATCTGCCCCCATGATTTGAGTGTTGCATTAAATTCCACCTTTTGATCTCACCGCTCCCTCCTTTTACATAATTAAAGCGGAGCGGGATGCTTTCCCTTCTTAATCCATTTCCTCATTATTCTCTAAATGCTTCACCCCTTCCGACTCTAGTTTATCCTTCTTACCTAACTTTAATTTCACGAACGTCAATTCACACCTGAAAGGATTCCGTTCACATAAGAAACCCTAATGCTATCTGATCTTTGTTTTGGTTCTTACTCATGATTAAACAATGCACAATGGATGAAGAACAAATTGCTCCTCCTAATGTCAAGTCGAACAAGTCAACTTAAGCTACGTTGAATCGGACTTTTGGGAAAATTTTTCGGAAATCGCAAAAGATTTCAAGTTAAATAATTTTTTCAAAATGCAAATTATGTTTAGTAAATTGTAATTTAAATGTCTTTTATAAAGCAATTTTGGATAAAATAATATTTGCAAAAATTATTTTTGCAGAAGACTTTTCTTTTGTTTAATAAAAAGGAAAAAGAAAATTTAAACCCTTTGGCAGCCAAACAAAGGAGTAAGGCCGCCGACAACCCAGATCCAGCACTGGTGGCTGCCATTTGAGGTCACACTATCTCAGCCGACCACTTGTGCAGGTCACGCAAGATCCCAAGCAGCACAGGCCTCTCAGGGCTAAATCTAGCCCCTCGCTAGCCACCCTTACGTAGAGAAAATAGACAATTATAACAAAGGCAAAACTAAAAACCAAAGAAACTGGTTAGGGCAGTTTTGTAGAAAAAAAGATATACTAAACATAGAGTGGAACTTTTCGAAAATGCTAAAATCCCGAGGTGGGAATTTAGCCTTCACAAGGGTCAGCATTCGATCAAGCGTTGGACAAAGTATTTGCCAAATACTTCTCGATTTTTCCCGTGCGGCCATCGAGCGGAGCCCCCCTAATAAAAGTATTTATGATCGTGGCGAACTTGAGTTATAATCCGTTCTACCTGTCCTATCGGATCCGAAGAGTTCTGACATAATCCATTCCGACACCTCTCGCTGATCATACTGATACCACTGCTGCTGCAAGTCTCACGGGTAGGTTTTTTGTCCACCCTTCCCCTTTGAATCTCCTTTGAATCGGGCGGTCGCAGCAGTCTTCTTTGTCGCTTCTGCAGAGTATTCAATTATTTGGGCTCCTCTGTGGGCGCCCTAATGCGAATGGGAGGGAGGGCCTCCAGGTCGTAGCTTTGACTCGGTCAAAAGAAAGGGCTGGCTTTTGGTTGAGGAGTGGACAAAGTACGAGTCAGCTCTTCTGACTCACTTTGATGATCGCCTTTTTGATTTTCGACAATGTCACGCGAGACGGAGAGAGGATCCCGTCAGATCGAACGGCAGGCGTGTCTTCGGTTTGGTCCGGAAAGGGACAAAAGATAATTTATTTGTGGGCAGGACGCAGATTTAAGTCGAGACTTGCGGGCACAATAACTTCACATTCTAGATCAAAACGTCACGCGAGGCAAACACAGCACCACCTCGAACTTAAATTTCAAACTATGCTTAGAGGTCGCTTTTATTTGGAACATGTCGGACTCTTAAAATCTACGTCGTCTTATAATTCAAGTAAAACAACATTATTTATCACTCGCATGAAGCGTTAGTGATGTGTTCAACGTCTGCCTTCCCAAAAGTGATTTTGACCTCGGGGTCTCTAGAATCTATTGCTATACCTCTCAACCTAGTGGTAGAAATATAAAAATACTAAACCACACATTAAATTAATAGCTTAAACTTTAAAAAAAAAGTTAGTGATAATCGAGAAAATTACCAAAAAAATTCTAAACCTTTTGTATCTGTGTTAATTTAGTCCATCTGATCAATTTTGGCCAACCGACACCAATGAGACCGACCATACTAATCGTCTAATAAACGCTAACATGAATAATTTTTAAATTTTATTTTTTTCTCTCTTTTTTTCCCCTTCTTCTTCATTCTTCATCTAGCCAATCGCTAATGACGACCGACTAAAGGTGAGGGCCAAAAAAGGCTTACCCCTGCTAACCACTAGCAAAGGTGAGCTAGTCACCAACCAAGTATTCTACTTTAAAACTCAAATCTGGGACTACACAATTTGAGCTAGTTCCCATAGAAATTCAGATTGAAAAATCAAGAATGAAGCCGATCACCTAATAGAAAAAGTTTAAAAACAAATCGAGGGTCTCGTGACGTTGGCAAGCTAGATATGGAGACAAGGTTGAGCATCGACCCTCGGCGACCCTCCATGACCTCAAGCGTGCCCAATATGGAGATGGGAGGCGAGCATCAATCTTAATGAGCCTCAACAAGAACACCCTTGACCAAAGCAACCTAACCTCACATGAGCCTTAGCGACATCGATTGACTATCCCTTGGAGATCATCAAGGGTGAAGGCAATCATGGCCTCGCCAATTGCAGTCGAGGCCCCTTACGACGAAGCCATGGTGAGGCTAGCCTCATCCAAAATTGGGTGAAGTCGTGATCCTTGCTGGTGGCTAGCAAGGGTTTTGTGGGCCTCACCCAATGGGTGGCAGGGTCAAAGAAAGGGAAAAGGAAGAAGAGAAAAATGAAAAATGGTTTTAAAAGATAAAATATTGTTAAAAATTGCTCACGTTATTATTTGTCAGACGGCCAATGCTGACTAGAGTCTACATTAATGCCGGCCAGCTAAAATTAATCGGATAAACTAAATTGGGATAGATATAAAAGATTTAAAATTGAATTGACACAAATACAATAGATTCATGACTTTTTTATTAATTGTTCGGATGATGGTGGTCCTATAAAATCTCATGCTTAGTTCACTTATAGAAGCTTAAAGTTGCGATGCCCGTCAATTTTTTTGATGAGTCAATGATCCTCATACTTAGAATTCCAAAACGGATGATAATTCTAGGGCCTTAACTGTGGGACGTTGAATAAGAAGATAATGTCAAATCTGTCGAAAGAGGGAAAAGCAGTCAGACGTAACACTGTTTCCAGGCTCGTCAGCTATTAGAGGCACGACAAATGAATATCAGCGACGTGGCCTTGTGATTGTTACTTTCCAAACGGATTGAGGTCATGGACCATGCGCAGCACCCGGCCAAATCAAACCGAAAAATTAGGTAGACGTCAACCAATCGATGACGATGACCCTTACCGATCGATGACGATGACTCTTACGACGGATGACCCTCCTCGTCATATTCCAAACGTGCGCGTCTTCGAGCTGCCAAATATATCCAATCTTTTCGTCCCTAGGAATTTGACCAAAGAGGCGATGGCACCATTATCACGGTGGGGAACGAAGTGGCCGAAGTCGCATAAACACGCGCCGCACTCCCAGCTAATGCTCCAGATTTCATGGCACTCGCGAGTCCACAACTCCTATTTTCCGTTGGACATCTTCGACCTCGTGAGACACAGGGAGGGCCCCTTCCCCGCGTGATGACCTCGCAATCTTCTCTTCACTCCTCCTCCTCCTCCTCCTCGAGAGAAAAAGAGAGAGAGCATAGCGATTAAGTGCTGAGAATGGGTCAACCATCTTTTTCCCATTTTGTTCTCCTTCTGGTTTGTCTCCATTTGAAATCGAAACCTTCTGGGCCTTCAAAATATCTCCCACTAGGCCTGAACTGGTGTACCTGGTCTGGACATTCGATTTACCCAAACCAAATGTAGCACACCCTCAAATTGGCTCTCTCTCTCTCTCTCTCTCTCGTATGAGATTCTCTTTTCTTTCTCCATCACATTCGTTCGTATCGACGAAACAAAAAGGAGTGGCAACATTTCAATAGCCAGCAAGGGACCCAGGAATTAGTAGCATCCACTTTAGGACAGTCCACCTTGAGATGTTTGCTGTGGGGTAATCACCTATACGTTTTCGAAATTTTGCTGATCACACAACAAAAAGAGCTACTGATTGTTGTTAGAAATTATGACATTTTTAATATTAAATCACTCATTACGCGACTACTAACTTTCAAAATATTTCCACTATTCAATATAGTCTTCCGGAGCTCGAAAATTTCTACCGTTGGTGATGTCTTGTTCTTCCTTTTAATTTCGGGGCTTGTTACTTTATCAAATTATTTGCTTTACCAAAGTCCACTAGTTATATAAATTTTTCAAATGGACAAATTGATTGCAAATTAATATACTTTTGCCTTAGTAAGATGACATGTCATTTTTTCTTTAGATTCTAGTAATCGATTTGATAGACATTTCCGTTCTTCAATCGTAAGAGGATTAGATTGTAAGTTGTAGAGCTTGAGTGCATAATTCACATTATCTTTAGGATAAAAGCCACTAAAAAAACCCAAAATATACTCATCGTGATACTCCAAACTTTTTTTGTGATAGAAAGACCCTCAAATTTATACTCGTGTGATCAATTTATTCCAAACTTATACTATGAGATATGTTTATCCTAAACTTTTTTTGTGATACAAAGAAACCCAAGTCTTGTATTCATATTATACATATAATCTAAACTTAGGCTCGTGCTACACTTTTACCATTTGTCAAGATTTTTTCCTTTTTCCCTTTTTGCCCTCCTCCTTCGTCTTTATTAATGCTCTTACCATGATCATCGCCATTATCCTCACCCTCACCCTCACCAAAATCAAGGGGAGAAAATGAACGAGGAGTTAACAAAATTAGAAAAAGAAAACAATATACGATGAGTTGACATATTGTTGTCACTTAAGTGCCATGTTAGCATCATTTGCTTTTTGTCATCTAGATTTTAGCAATGTTTGTCGACGGAATTTGAATTTAGGATAAATATATCATATGAATATAAATTTGAAATGAAAATGTTATAAAAAATATGAGTTTGGGGTTA
This sequence comes from Eucalyptus decipiens, assembly GCA_014182575.1. Taxonomy (NCBI): domain Eukaryota; kingdom Viridiplantae; phylum Streptophyta; class Magnoliopsida; order Myrtales; family Myrtaceae; genus Eucalyptus; species Eucalyptus decipiens. Next base: position 199,183 of record CM024616.1, on the reverse strand, counting down.
TTGGTGTCATAGAATTTTTTTTTTAAGATAAATATGTCGCACCAATATAAATTTAGAGAGTATGGCATAAAAAAATTAGATAAATATGTATGTGAGGATAGTTTGAGTACTTTTATGGCTTTTTTTTTTAAAAATATGGATGGCTTAGTTCAATGAAAGCATGAAGATAAGTTTAGGCGGCCAATACCACCGTCCATGTGTTCTCGAAGGTGCTTTATTTGATTCCCTCAGTAAAGATAAAGAGGCGACACGTCCTTGGTGTCTGAATGGAGAATTACAAATGCATGTGCCCTTTTTTAACATTAAAAGAAAGAAAAAAGACACAGTACACGCTGCATGCTGAAAATAAAAAAGAACATTAGATTACCAAAAAAAGCGTCACATCCCAAAGTGGGGAAACAAGGCAGAAAAAGACACACATCTCTCTCTCTCTCTCTCTCTCCTCTCCTCTGCGTGTGGGATCTCACCACGCCATGATGGAGTCGGAGTTGCTTGTTGCGTCAAAACACAATGATATGATTCATATGAACGGTGGACGTTGGATTCCTTATCACCTTTCTCTCTCTCTTTCTCTCTGCTCTCTCTCTCTCTCTTTCTCTCTCTGCTGTTTTCTGTAAATATCAGCAGACAGCCTTCAAAGCAATTTTTCCGAGCTAATAGAGTACGAGTTCCGGACCCAAAAAAAAAAAGAGTACGAGTCCACTGTAATTTACATTGCGACATCAGCAGCTGCTCCAATTACGGAACATTAGATTCCCTTTTTAGATTCCCTTTTCTTCGGGTGCCCACCCACCCCCTCTCTCTCTCTCTCTCTCTCTCTCTCTCTCTCATTCCTGGGTCTTCCGGGAAACGCAGTGGGTGAGCTCTCGATCTCATCAAGCTTTCATCTTTTGATTGGGGGCCATCTCTCTTTCTCTTTTTCCCTTGATTGGGTGTCTCTGTCGTCGTCGTCGTCTCGGTGAAGCGGGTTAAAGTTTCCGCCTTTTATCTGAGAATCGGACGAGTTAGCATTTTTGTCGTGTGATCACTTTCAGAGGAAGAGGATTGGGTTTTAGTTTGTTGGAGATTTAGAGAGGACGCACAGCATTTGGGGGGTGGCTGAGTTGTTGTTTTTTGATCTCTGTGTTGTTTGGGATTCAGCACGCGCTGGACGGTGAGTTGTGTCCGACGATGGAGAAGCCGGAGAACTCGAGGGAGAAAGAGAGAGAGGGTAAGGGGATAGAAATGGAAAAGCAGAAGAGCTTCGGCAGAGGGATAGAAATGGAAAAGCAGAGGAGCTTCGGCAGAGGGTTGATGGAGAAGCAGAAGAGCTTCCGGATTGCCATGGAGAGACAGCTCAGCTTCATCTCCTCCGACAAGAAGAAGCCCAGGAGTCGCCCGGCAAGCGCGGCGATTCCCCTCTCCATTTGGCGGCTCGGGCTGGCAACACCGGCAGAGTGAGGGAGATCCTTCAAAATTGCGGTGCCAATGAATCCAAAGGCTTGCTGTCGAAGCTGAACCTGGAGGGCGAGACCCCGCTTTACGCTGCGGCGGAGAACGGGCACGTCTCGGCGGTGGCGGAGTTATTGGAGCATTCCAATCTCGAGAGTGCATCCATTGCGGCTAGGAATGGATTTGATGCTTTCCATATCGCTGCGAAGCAGGGCCATTTGGGTATTCCTTTGTTTGATCCCATCTTTTACTGTTCTCGCAATTGAATGATCCATGTCATAGTTTCTCAGGGGGATGTGTCTAAAGCTCAAGAATGAAACTAAAAACAGGACGCAACAGGAAGTTTTGCTCTGTAATCCATCTGATCTTTAACCTAGAGGATACACAGTGACAGGGCTGGAGGAAACCCTGACATAATTCCTTCCTATCAGCAAACTCACACTTTATTCGCAAATTTATGGAGCACCCCACTAGGACCGAGTAATTCTGTGGTTGCCCGAGTGATAGTTTGCCGGTTGGTTTCTGCAGTTCCTTGTCAAGCATGTAGCTTTTTCCTGGTTTCACCAATAGAAATCTGCCTCAATCCTTCTCATGTACGGTTATTTGAACTGTAAATAGTCTGGAACATTAACTGTCAGAGTTCAATTTTCAACTGTTTCTGGTCTATCTTGTCCTCTAACTGCTGCTTCATTCAAAGTCGAGTGTGCCTGGATGTATGCTCACTTACTCCCTTCCCATCTTTAAATGAGAGCGAGCTTGGTTGGCCCTCTTGTATCTGCCAGTAAGTAATTATCACATGACCCTTATTACTCGTATCCTGTTCTGAAGAAATGATTGAAATATTCCCTTCTCTGTCCACGTAGTCATCTTTATATCATTTAGTTGATTCGACATTTGAGTTCTCTTTACTACTGGGTTGCGAAATTCGTTACTTCCTTTGAGGAGAGTCATGCCAATGTGCAAGTGCTGAGCAGTCATCTGGTCAACATTTCTATCATTTCATCATCGTTTGAGTTATTTAATGACGAATCCTCTTGTAACTATCTTTTTCTAGCTGTATTTTGCTACATGCCTGACCATATGTGTCTCACTTAATTGGATCTTACCATTGGATTCGATTTGCTCTAGACTATAACCTTCCTGACCAAAAGAAAATTTCTTGCAGAGGTGTTGAAGGTACTACTGCGTGTATTTCCCAACTTGGCAATGACCACGGACACTTCTTGCACAACTGCTTTACACACTGCCGCTGGTCAGGGTCACACGAATGTGGTGAATCTCCTATTAGAAACCGATTCAAACCTCATCAAAATTGCTCGGAACAATGGTAAAAGTGTGCTGCACACCGCTGCTAGGATGGGTCACTTGGAAGTGGTAAGGTCCCTGTCAAACAAGGACCCAAGCAGTGGCTTTAGGACAGACAAAAAAGGCCAAACTGCGCTGCACATGGCTGTGAAAGGGCAAAATGAGGAGATCGTCCTTGAATTGATAAAACCCAATCCCTCGGTTTTGAGTTCAGAGGATAATAAAGGAAATACACCACTGCACATTGCCACAAGGAAGGGTCGCATTCAGGTTTGTACTCTATAAAGCAAATCAATCTGTATTCCAGGATAAAGACCACCCCCCCCCTCTCAACACCCCCCCAAAAGAACTTTTTTTCCTGGCCAAAAACCACCTACGTCACAGGACCTGGTCAATGCTCACACTGCCAAACAAATTTTGGTTTTAGGCAATTCGTTCTCAGAGTTGGTATGACTACACATACAAATTTTCCGCCTGCATACATCGAGGAATTCCATCATTAGATAGTGCTATTGTACATGTGTTTTTTATCGCATTGACTCAATCCTTGAGAATTGGATATCTTGCAATTAGGATTTGCAAATTCAGATCAAAATAAAAGCACTGGCAGTCAAGATGTCAAAATGTGATTGAACTTGTGTTTAGATCAGGAGAACCTGTAGTGTCACTGCAATTCCTTTGCAAATTATGTGTTTCACTTCATATGACCAAAAAACCTCTAACTGTCCCATCATTTCCAACAACTTTAGAATGCAGAAAGATAGAGCAGCAGGTCTCTAAATCTCTGCCATTTGTCCTCGTGAAAGATGATATTCAATTTTAGATATAAAAAATGAAAAGAAACACTCACAATTCTTTGTTACCAAGCAAAAATCATTTTGCAAAGTGGTCCTCAAAGTATTGAGTTTTCCCTGATTTTAGTCATTTCACTGTGGGTCTCCCTTGACTTATATAATTCATGGTTCAGGGATGGGAGATAGGGTACCCCATTGGTTTTTATAATGATATTTTACTTGTTTTCTTACAACCATGTGATTTGGCTGACTAACAGGATGTTTTATTTTCACATCTGAATTATTCTTATTTGCGAGAGTACTTCTACATTCTGGGTTTTCTTAATTGTCTGTCTAGTATGATGTATCTTTGCTCACTTTGTCAACCATTTGCATTCGAGCCTATTTGTTGAAAAAAAAAAAATATATATATATATATATATATATATATATATATATGTTGAGTAATCGATAAATAGATTCAGTGCATAAATCATTCAGACATAGGGGGAAAGAACAAAAGTGTGCTTACATTTTACTATGAAATGAGATTCAGTTTCAATCGGATAGTGAGAATGTGGATTCCTTACTTTTTGCTAAATATTGTCATTTCCATGTTTAATGCTCACAGATCGTGCGGTGCTTACTATCAATCGAAGGCATCAACCTAAATCCAACCAACAAGGCTGGGGAGACCCCACTCGATATCGCAGAGAAATTCGGAACTCCCGAACTCGTCTCTCTGCTAACAGAAGCAGGTGCCTCCCATTCCAAAGACTATGGAAAACCTCCGAATGCTGCAAAGCAACTTAAGCAGACAGTTAGTGACATTAAGCATGATGTCCAATCTCAACTCCAGCAGACACGTCAAACCGGTGTTAAGGTCCAGAAGATAGCGAAAAGGCTGAAGAAACTACACATTAGTGGCCTCAACAATGCCATTAACTCAGCCACTGTGGTTGCTGTTCTAATTGCTACCGTAGCCTTTGCTGCCATATTCACTGTACCTGGTCAATACATCCAGGAAAAAACCAAAGGTTCTTCCGTGGGTGAAGCCCATATCGCCAAAAAGACACCTTTCGTTATCTTCTTTATCTCTGACAGCTTGGCCTTGTTTATCTCCCTGGCCGTCGTCGTGGTTCAAACATCGGTGGTGGTGATTGAGGAGAAAGCAAAGCGGCAGCTCGTGTTTGTGATTAACAAGCTCATGTGGCTTGCATGTCTTTTCATCTCCATTGCATTCATCTCTCTCAGTTACGTTGTAGTGGGTTCAAGTCAAAGGTGGCTCGCTGTATGTGCGACCTTGATCGGGAGCTCCATCATGCTTACAACAATTGGGTCCATGTGCTATTGTGTCGTTATGCATAGACTGGAGGAGAAAAAGTTGAGGAACATAAGAAGGTCAGAGAGCCGCTCTTACTCCATGTCCATGGCTTCTGAACCTGATATACTCAACAGTGGAAACAAGAGGATGTATGCGCTGTGAGGTCGACATTTCAGCACGTGCAGAGGCCTATCGTATTAGACATGGATATTAAGTAGATGCATATGGTGTATGGATTAATCATGTGAGGATAATGTAAGCTGATGTGCAAGTTAAGTCTACTGTTGTGTGATGATGATAGGAAACTACCGTGGTGATTGCAAGATGCGCGGGAGACACAGACCGAAAGAGATATTGTTCTGTGAGGCAATGACATGGAATTGAAAGCTCAATATGGAGTCAATTCATTTTAAGCTGGCTCTGTATGTGCAGCGCTATGTAGAGTTGCCTTCAATAGAGCCCTTCATCTATGTTCTGCTATGATGACTACTACGTAAGGTATGGCAGGTAGCGACATTTGAACCATCACAGAGGAGTTGTGTTAGATGGGACCGTGTAAGCAGGCTCATTAGAGCTGGATGGGTGGGTGTGTGAAGCTGAAATATCAATCATATCCTCTGGTATCATCTTTCCCAACTTCCAAGTTAAACGGTCACTATGAATGACCGACGAAATCATGGGAACCAACTAAAACTCATGGGACTGTCGCGCGGACCCCCGACTCTGCACTACAAACCACGAAATGCAAATAGCATTTTTCTTGGAAAATCCAGTCAAGCTTTAAGTTATGGGATGCTCAAAAGATGCTCAAAAGCTTCAGAGCCTGGACTTTTATTTCTTCTAGTCATGTTGAGGCTTTTGTGAATGCAAGCTGGAAATCATCAGTGACTTTTGGGGAGATGCGTTTTCTTGGAAATTCGATCCATGCGTAACACGGCTCTTGGGGAGAATCGTTTTCCGAACTTCAATCTATGCGTAACACGGCCCAAATAGGCTGACGCTGCCTACTTCCCAATCCAATTCTTTAACTAGTGCCTAGTGGAGCTGATTCTTCATGACAAATCAAATTAGGTCAAATATCTGTTGCCCGAGAGCAATGGCTTGAAAAAACCTGCTTCCTCTTGGTTTGACTTTCATTTCATTGATTTCCCTTTCCTCGATTGAAAATATTACCTTTGTCTCACACTTCCAAACTCTACTTTCCCATGATTTTTATTTAAGATACTCCGGAGTCTTCGCAGAGAGGATATAAGGGCCTAATTCATCGGTTACAAATATAAGGAGAGACGAAGACAAAAATAATCTCAGAAAAAGCCATTCCGCAAACCCTTATACTTCTATGTAACGTTCATGGACTGTTTTTCTCTCTTTTCACTTCTCGCTCTTTTTACTTTTGTATTTTCCTTTCTACATGATAAAAGCCTGAGAAAAGGAATATAAAGAAGTTCTGGACTGGTACATCGTCTCCAAAAATATGAGAGAAGCTTGTAGTAGAACATATCCTTTTTTAAACCCAACCTGGCGTGAGCTCACATGGATATCAACACCACACACAAGACGGTGACTACTGATCCCTGAGTCCCCGTGGCAGTTGAAAATTCTATCGCGTAACAGGGTCATGTGGTACTAACTGAGACTGGCTTCCCACGACCCATAGCGAATCCTCTTGTTCCATCTGGCATGCGAGGTCCCGGAGGCTGCTTCGCCACAGTTGCAGTCTCATTACTGGTGACATTGTTCAAAGGAGGAGCCCCCAAATGGTTTCCCCGATTATTCTGATGGTATTGGCCTCTTCCACGTCCTCTTCCTCGGCCTCGGCCCCGCCCTTTCCTCTGCCCGAACTCTCTATCGGTGGCATTTTCCTCCCCCTGCATCATCATGGAATCCAAGTTTTCAAACTGATCCTCAACCAGAAATAGTGCTCCCATACAGAAGTCAAATCAAAGCTCCGAATTTGCAGGCATTGTGTCACACTGACAAAGATTGAGTCAACACTCACCATATTCCCCTGGAAGTGAGCATCAGATTGCTCAAAAGACTCTTCAAGTTGTTTCTCTGGTTGTTGCTCAGATATAGAAGCATCTTCTTCTTCCCACGGCTCTTCTCCATCATGTCCCTTCTTCCCCCGTGCTTGAGAGGGTTTTGACTAGGAACAGGAAAAACCAACAAAGATGAATTATCCCAGTTTGGCAGAGTGCATTAAAGCCAAACAAATCTTCAATCAAAATTTTATTAAAGCTTAAAGGCATGCACGTAACACAAAATGAAGTGAAGATCCCCAGTCTTTGTCATTCAGCTTTCAGCAAGACCATAGCAGAAATTACCATGCATAGAATGAGAAGTCGAATATAAATTCGAGGCTTTGAACTGAAAAATGTTTAACTAAAGAAAATCTGCCATCCCACCTGCACTGACCTAACACTGATCTTACAGAAAAAATGTTAATCTTTAACAGTCATATTCATTCGAATTTTTTTGCACCACATACTGTGAACATGCAAGTGGCATCTATCCCAACAAATACAGGATGACAGACATTAGACATCTTACCGGAAAATGTCAGTTTTAACAGTCATTTGTATTCAAGATTTTTTTTTTTGCATCAAAAGCAGTCGAGTGGCGAGTGGCATTTATTCAGCCAAAAGACAGGATGAGCATACCCTAGATTCCTAAATGGAAAATGTCAGTTGTTATCAGTGACTTTCTATGCATGATTTTATTTCTTTTCACATCAAAGACATTGTAGCCAAAAAAAGGGACAGGCAGCATTTGAATATGGTCATTTTTACGTTTATGAAAATGATTGTCTACCAATATTTTTACCGTAGATTTACTTAAATTTGCAGACTAATGCTTTCGTGCAACTAAAGAAGAAAAAGAGGAACAAATACCCCGCGTCTATGCATTAAACGGACCCTTAGGCCACTTCTCCAGTTCCCCTCCTCATTTAGTTCTTCAACCTGCAATAATAGGACATGAACATTTTAATTATAATGAGAACATTATGCATCATGATGCATCTTATAGTTAGAGGGAGTACTCACTGCTTTCTCGGCTACATCGATGGATTCATATTCCACAAAAGCATGCAACTGCATGAAATATAAAATGTCAGATATTAAGGACCTATCTGGATTGACTTTCACTTTTTGCTTAATCTAAAACTCACGCACTTTGATTCTTTTTTCAATCTGAAACTCCTTAAACTTTCACAGCCCTTAAATGATGACTCGTACACTCACATAAGATTTTTCATTATAGGTTAAAATTAGAACAATATTTAAATTTTGGCGGAAAATAAAAAAGTGCCGTTTGCTTTTACTTAAGTCCAACCACACAAGCCCTAAACTTTCATGAGCACACTTGACCATAAAAGAATACTGATTGTGCTTGATCAAAATTCAACGAAATAAACTGCAGATGGTTATCTTCGTTGATATCCAATAGAAATGAACACAGAGACAAAGCCCACCAGACACTTCATCAATCCATGATTCTAAACTATAGAATAGAAACACAATACGAAATATTGCATGAAGTTATGATGGAGTCTCATGCAACCAAAATAGAGGGCCTACCACTACAGTGATTAGAGTTTAAAAAAGACGAAAAAAAATTCAAGACAATGATAAGGTTTGAAAATCCTCGTTCATTTCCTGAGAGAGCTGCAAATACCTTGTTAGTATAATGCATGCCATCAGCCTTTCCTGATCTGGGTGCTGAAGAAGCTCCACCATTGGAAGCTTGAGGCTGACAGGTACGAATTGCCTTCACACTAAAAAATATGGCTCAATCAAACCATAGTGTAAGGAAGATGGGCACTTTATTAAAAGAAAAGTCACTTTTGCAGCCTCGATTTCCTATAAAAAGATTTTACTACCTCCCAACTGCAGAGAAAAGTTTCATAAGGTTCTGGTGGCAATGATCCTCTGGTAGGTTTTCTGCAATGACGACTCGTGACTGCATTTTCAAATAGAGTAAATAAGACTGCCTGAACAATTATGGCCCATCAAATCACTTGATAAAAGGAAGCAAACAACAAGAGACATGGTGGTTTCATCCATGGCAAGAACTGGACATTAGAATACAAAAAAGGGACCGTACACCAATTATCTAGTAAATCCAATTGAGCAGAACAAAAACTTAATCCGCTCCACCATCCATTACCCAACCAGAGAGCAAATTAACAAAATCTCCAAGCAATGGCCCATACTCAAATACTAAAAGAACAAAGCTGAGGAGAACCACAAAAGTAAACGTACTTGCAGCTCCTCCATGTCTGAGTCAGTCAAAGGATACCGCCGTTTCACTTTCTTCCCATCCTCACTAACTATCTGAATAACACAGCAAGTCAGCAACAAGTAAGTTAGAAGTGAAAAAAATAAGAAATAAGATCAGAAGAAAATTAAAGTGCTTCAGTAGAACATGAAATAACAATGGAAACTCACAAGTTTTGATGAGTTCTGCAATATAGAAGCAAGCTGGGCATTGCTAGTGATGAGGGCTTTGATCTTCTTAAAGGAAGCAACAACGGATATTGGTACTATAGAGAGATGGAAGAAGCTATCAGTACCGCATCACTTCAGCCAGAAAAGAAGACTCTCTAGATATAAGGAGCTCCTTCGACAATAAATACTCAACAAAGAAGCTAAGTGACTGTATGACAAGTTCAGAAGAATGACTTATGGCATATAAATGTCCCAGAATTAGAGCAAGGGACTTGCATATAACATAATAATATGGCCATAAGACCTAAAATTAGAGATCTTACCATATCCTTCAGGATCTTTGCTGATGAACCTCATCAGGTGGTCGGTGGTAGCCAAGTTTATATCACTGAAATAATACTCCACCTACATAGGAAGCATTTAAAGCATTAGAGTAACGAAGGTGAATTCCCCAAAGAGTTTGAGATGCTAAACAATCGTGTGTTTGATTTGGGAGAAGAAGTGAAGTGATTGTGTGCAAGGATTGAAACCAAAATCCAATTCTTCTGGGCAGGAAATTCCCACTCCTAAACCCACAGTCCGAACTGCATGCAATGGGGCATGAAAAAGTGAAGCCCCTAAATGTCGTCAGAACGTATGACTTAAGTATCGCCTCCATACACAGGAATTATCAAGAACAGACAAAACACGTTATAGAGGCCTACTAGGAAATGCAACTTTTGTTTCTACTTGTTAACTTCCACAGAACGACACCCTCCGTATATCAAATGAACATAACTAAATTAAACGTTACAATGCACGTGATGCGCTACATGCAGTCAAACCCACGAGATTCACGGGGAACAGTCGGCCAGGTATAAGCTATTCAGATGGATGCTGTAAGGACCAATTTATCATAATTCATAAACGAAAAAAGCACAAGAGGGAACACTTCCTAAACAATTAGGCGTATGATACGATTGAAGGAGCATCACCTTATTAGCAAGGTCATACTTAGTCCATATCGCACAAAGACTGCCTATTCATATCCCATTGATCTGCAGACTGACTTACTATTGTGAACTTACGTCCAAGCCGACCAGACATAATTAAGATTTTCATGACAAGAGCAAGATCATCATTCATCGGGCAAAGAAATAGTGACGCGCAAAAATGCACCTAATCAATCGGGGTTCGAGTGAATATGCAACCTTTAGTGATTATCACAAGTAAATATCTAAGTCACTGGTGGAAAAGTAAGGCCGAGAGCAGAGAAGTAGGTCAAGATTTCAACTCGATCGGGCTTGATGGAAAAAGAGGTAATCAGAGATCGTTCCATCAAAGAGGTAGCAGTACATGGAGAGGGCCAATGCGGGGCACATGCCAAAAAGAATTTTCAGAGCATTAATCGTGGGTTAGGGAGTGTCGAGAAGGCGATGGCAGGTAAGTAGAGATGATTCGAACTCGGAGCGAAACAGTGAGGAGAAGAGAGAGCAATGCGAAGGGAGAAAGAGTACCTGATTGAGGACCTTCTGGACGGCTTCATCGGAGATACCGTTCTTGGAGGGGGGACCACCCTGATCCTGGTCGGCGGGGGCGTGCTTCTGCTTGTGCTTGGGCTGGTGGTGGGGGTGGGGGTGGTGGTGGTGGTGGTGGTGATTGTGGTTGGGATTGGGGTGATCGACGCCGCGCCCCTTGGGGAGGGGGGCGTCCTGATCTGCAGCGTAGTACGGACCGTGAGGGTGATGGGGAGGGGGAGGAGGGGGCTGGTGGTGGTGGGGGTGGGGGTGGTGGTACTGGACGGGGTGGGGAGGGTGGGGGTGGAAGTGGTTCTGCATCGGGAGCAAGTGGAAGGGGGAGGAGGGGTGGGGGGGGGGGGGTAGACGTGGTGGTGGAGGACGGCGGGGGAGGGGGAGGAGGGATGGAGAGGCGGTGCTGGTGCTGGTGCTGGGGGTGCTGGTGCTGGGGAGGGGGAGGCGGAGGCTGGAGATCGGGGCGGGAGGGGGCGGCGGAGGAAGCGGAGGAGGCGGAGGGAGCGGAGATGGCGGCGGAGGGAGGGAGGCGGAGGAGGCAGGAGGAGGAGGAGGAGGAGGAGGAGGAAGAAGAGGAGGAGGAGGAGGAGGAGGAGGAGCGGGGGTGGGGACGAACTCGGGGGCGCGGGCGTTGAGGCGGCTGAAGGAGCCGCTGCGGGAGAGGGAGGGATCGATGGTGAGGGAGGGGGAGGGGAGGGGAGGTGGGGAAGTGGGGGGGAAGTGAGATCGAGGATCGGGGTGTCTAGGGTTTCGGAGGGGGGCTCATGCGCCATGATTCGATCGATCGATCGATCGATGAGATTTGATCTGAGATTTCGATTGGATTCCAGCGATGGATGGATGGATGGATGGATAAGGAGAGGAGAGGGAGAGGGAGAAGGAGAAGGAGTGAAGAAGAGGGGGATGATGATACGGAAGAGGGGTGGGGGCTTTCGCTTGGCTCCGATGAGATAGAGGAGGGGGACTAGTGTGTGGGCACTAGGCAGTCGTGGGGGTAAGGGAGGGAGGGAGGGAGGGAGAGAGGGAGGCAGCGAGGCAGGAGCTTCAGAGGAGCTCACTCTTTTTGATTGGGTGCCTCTCTCTCTCTCTCTCTCTCTCTCTCTGATACACACGCGCAGACAGAGAGAGAGAGAAGGAAAAGGGAAGAAGAGAGAGAGGGTTGTGGGGAACTTGTTCAGGATGGGGAGGAGGGGGGAGGAGGGAGGGGGCGATGGTGATTGGGCTGTCCGTCCCAAAAAGGCTTTTTCGTCTTTTGACTTTTGGGTTTTATACGGGAGGGGATGGAAGGCCGGATGGGGAGGAGGAGGACGGCGACGGCGACGACGGCGACGGCGACGGCGACGATGGGATCATCTCCTTCCATCTTCTCTTTCCCTCTTTGATCTTTGATTTGTCGAGGGTTGATGTGGGGGCCTCCCCTGCACATGCTTAACTCCCTTCCTTTTCTTTTTCTTCTTTTCCCTTTTTTTATCTACTCACATTTATGATTACACAATCTTATATCGATTCCATGGAAAATACTGCTAAACTTAATGTCAGTTCGTTTTAAACCTATCGCGGAAAATGGTCAATTCAGTTCTAAAATATTTTTTTTAAAGTCGTTTTACAGGAAAATCCATTCCAAAATTAACTTACGTGTTTAAAAACACTGAAAATATTTCGGAAAATATTTTAATTGTTCGATAAAATTTTTGATTTTTTTTTTTTCGCTCCCCCATCTTCGCTTGGCGGCGGCGCGGCAAGGGCCGTCGAGCTCGAGGCTTGCTAGATCGACGAGCGCAAGTTTGAGATCGACGAGCTTGAGATTCACTTGGTTTGATGACTAGCCAAGAAAAAAAAAAGATGTGAAAAAAAAAAGCAAAGGAAAAGGAAATTAAAAATAATTCGCATTAAAAAAAAGAAAATTAAAAATAATTCGAATGAAAAAAGAAAAGAAGAAAAATAAAAGGGAGGAGGAAGTCAGGATTTGTAGAGGTGTGAGAGAAGAGAGATCGCAGTGAGGAAAATATTTTACACTTTTCAAACGTGGAAAATATTTTCCCCTACCGCCGCTTTAGAACCGTTCTTTTTCCGTTTGATGGAAAAGCTCGCATTTTCGATCAAGAGGCGAAGAAGATTTATTTTAAAAAATTCCACGTAAGCGTTCGCTGCACGAACCATTTGGAAAAATTGACGAAAAATATTTTCCAAAAATTATTTTCCGACTAAATTGGCGAATAGGTTTATGACTTTTTTGGTATTTTCGTTAATGTCAATATATTCCTAAACTTTCGACCTACTATCAACCAATCTTTCCAACTAATTTAAGCCATATATTACTAGTGCAACAATTTTTTTTTTTAATAATATTTTGATTTTTCTAATATTTTCTTCTTTTTCTTCTTCTTCTTCTTCTTCTTTTCCATCTCTTCCTTTTGTTGGTGATCGGCCACCAACCAAATCTAGCAAAGCCAAAATTAATCGTTTTGTAAGTGTAATAAAAAATTTTCCAATCATTTGAGTATTGTAATCTATGCACTTGATGATCGGAAAAAAAAAAGTTATGATCCTCAATTGAGAATCATATGAAAATTATGACACTTATAATATCCTTATTTTTTTGTAATGTATATTTTCAAAATTTCTTTCTCTATTTATCGATCCATCAAATGAAAGCTTGCTCCGCTTTAGTTGAAAAATAATGAAAAATCAAAGTGGGATGCAGTAAAAGAAGTGAGATGTCCTAAGATATATGAAGGATGATGTAGGTTTAGGCTTTAGAGACTTGATTACTTTCAACAAGGAAATGTCGAGGAAGTAAGTTTAGAGGTTGATTCAAAATCCATTCACTTTGTGGAATTAAGTATTGGGTTAATACCACAAAAAACCATAAATTAGTACACTTATAATAAATTTTATCCAAACCAATTTTTTTACCATCAAAAACCCCAATCTGATACAATTTTGACAAATTTACCATAAACTCATATACTTGTGACAAATTTAGTGATGGCCATTGGCTAGGGCTTAGCGACCCTAATTGACTTTCGCCCCATCATCATTGGCCCTTTGTAATGATGGTAGGCGGCAGTAGTGGTAGGGCCATAGAGGCCATCGTTGAATGCTACCCTCTCCCTTTTAAAAAAAAAAAAAGTTTTTAAACTCAATTTAAAATTAATATTTTATATTAAATCAATTTTTGGGGACAAGCTAGCCACGTTAGTGGCACGTGGATTATTTTTTAAAAAAAAATAATTGCCATCTCAACTAAAAAAAAGTCGACGGAAAATGCCACTTCAACATTTTAGTCCGAATTTTTCTCCGTTAGCACTTAAGTATCCATTTCTTCTCCAATTTTAGCACTTAAGTGTACATTTTAAAGTTTTGATACTTAAATGTCTACCTATGTCAAGGTTTGACACTTGGGGTGTCCAGCACTCAATAATTGACCACATAATTGATCGACAAGACTTAGCTAGTTAATCGATAACTTAGTCAAATTGCAAAAATATCACATTTGGGTTAAGTTTCGCCATTTCTGCATTTTCACCTAACATGACACTGACTGCGTTTAGTTCAACTTTAAAAATGGGCCTTGAGGAAATGCAAATATCTTTGGCTTAAAGGATTTTGGGAAAATACAAATTTTGTTTGGTAAAAATTCTCCCTAAAACTATTTTGGCTTAAAGAGTGTTTGACATTTTTTTTTATAAAGTGCTTTTGGATTTTACTCTTCTTTTTTATTTAAAAAATATTAAACTCTTTGCCAACTTTAGTAAAGGTAAGGGTAGTTTTTGAACAATGAGCGGTAAAACTAAAAAACTAAAAAAATTAATGATGGTAGCTTTGAAAAAAAAATTAGTTTATTTGACTAAATACTGAAAGCTCAAAACTAGCCATTATCAGTATTGCATTTTTGGCTTTTCCAATGTCAGCATTTGACCAAAAGCCCCTTGGATAAGCTTGCCAAACACCACAGTATTTTCTATGAAGCTTTGGAGGCTGAAAGCTCCTTGAGAAAACTGAATCAAATGCACTTTAAGTCTTACGGAAATTGATTAATAATAATCTTGATACGTAGAGAGTCATCAATTCATGTCACAAGAACACCACAATTCAACACACTACCAACAGAACTTTCACACATGACAATACTTACAGATTCAAATCAAGTAAACACAATAACTAAACATTATATTATCAAAGCTTTATCACACTCATCATTAAAGTTCAAATCAAGTTAACAAGCACCGACCAATCATGTCAAAACTACTAAATAGATCAACCTAACTTAACCCCTAGAGTCTCAATTATCTTGATTAAAAGACTTGAACTCCTCAAACCTTTAACCACCTTCAAATCAAAATAAACAAGAACAAACATTAACAACTCTCAATCTTTGAAAAAACAACAAAACTAACTTGATAAAAAGAAATTGAAGTCCAAGAACTTTTACCTTTGTAATACTTGAAAGATGAGATTAAAAGCTCAAACGACTCAAGTAAAATAAACTGTGGAGCTTAATTGAAATTTAAGGGAAACTTTTGTTTGTTATTTTGGAAGGGAAAAGAGAAATAGCACTTGAAGATAAGAAGGTGAAGTTGCTCTTCGAAGAAAGAGAAGGGAAAATGAACTTTTTCTTCCTCATTTACTTATTTTCATGTATAACCTCAACCCATGTTAATTAACAAGGGCATAATAAAATGCATGGATGAGAGCATATTATTTGAGTCGTAATCATTCGAGCATTAATGAGAAATATAGAGAAGACTTTGACTTTTATTTCTCATGAGTTAAAAACAATATATATTAGTTAACTAAGGTTAAAGGCCATAATGACATTAGGGTTAAAAACACTTGGTGGAGAATGAAGTATATGTATAAAAATTAAAATATTACAAGTGACATAATTTGAGTAGCTAAACGAAGATAATGATAGGAGTAGACATTATATCACCCAACTATATGCATGAATAAGAATCGCTATTTGATTTGTAATAATTCAAGCTTACAATGATGACATCTTAGGGATAGATTCAATGGCACAAATAAAAGCACGTGGGTTAAATGCTTGATGAAAAATGAAGAGATGTGTTCAAGGAGGAAAGTAAAAAGTGGCTAATAAAGTAATGGTTGTGAGAGAGGGAGAGAATGATATGATTAACGATGCCGTATGGAGAAAAATGAGTCTTATTTCTATATAACACAAGATTGCCAACACATTAGATAAAATGGAAAATTAAGGATGTCACAAGGATCGTATCATCAATAGACAAATAGATATTCATGGCTCGATAAGAACTGAAGCATGGCTTGTGAATTTCAACCACACCTCAGTTTCCATCTAGTTCCTCCATAGCTCAATATCTGAATCCCCAGCATCCCATAGACTATGCACTACCGATAAATCGCAACTTCAGCGGATGGGAGAACGTAAAACAGGTTACATTAGAGCAGCGAAGGATTTAACTCACTTCTGGAGACCTCCAACCCACGGTGTAGTTAAAATAAATGCGGATGGGTCGTTTGTAGAAAGAACCGCTGAAGGGGCCATCTCCTGCTGTGTCTCGAGACAACCATGTCAATTTGATTGATTTGCTCAATCGGCGAGGATCCTCTCAGCGGTCCAGGCGGAAGCAACAACGATCATCAAAAACCGAATTCACTTTGAAGACAGAGTTGAACTGCAGCTGGAGTTTGAAGCAGATGAGTTCAATCTGATAAAGGCAACAACCAGAGCAGCAGATCAAGACGGATGGGAGGTCAATGCACTTATCATTGAAGCCCAAGCTCACGTGAAGAAGTAACAGAATCTAAAGTTAGCCCATCGCAACAGAGGATGTAACAAGGTTGCCGATTGGGTTATTAAGGCCCACGGAAAAAAGACCTTGCCCTCAATTTGTGTTTCGTATCTCCTCTTTAAGCCTTTTGGAGTTGCTATGTTCAGAAGCAAATGTTGCCTGCTCTCATACTTCTATTTAATGAAAGTTTACTATGTTTTGTGACCGCTATGTATCTATCCATTATCTTAGATTGAGCCTGCATTCGTTTAACGATTATTATTTTGGTCCCGCAAGCTTGCTTCGATTATAGTAATGTTGAACAAAAGTCAATTGGGGGAGCTGCTTTCTGGTTGTTATATACATTTTCTTTTCCCGCAGTGGTTGGAAATAAATTGGATATCCAAGAGTTGTTATGAGCCAAATGAAGGGTCGAAATCTGAAGTGCGGCCAAGGTTTCTGGTTGGAAGAAAGCGTCATCAATCAAATCTCACGCTCTTCATCGAAAGTCAAATGATGATCGAACTTGCCGTGTTAGACTCAGCATGTTCCGACTTGTTTAGTAAGGACGCAAGGCTAACCAAAAAGGATTCGCCCATTTTTGTGCCCACGCAATCGGAGTTACCAAACCCAACGAGCCAACACCTTCCCCGTTCTTTGACTTCAAGAACCTCGGGTACAAAATGAACGCACTGCCATTCTTGCATTTCTTCAGAGACACTTGCATCTCTACTAAAATGGAGGGTCTGATCCCTATAGTGTGCAAGGTGATCAAGCGAAGCAATGGTCGGAGACGCTACAGGTGTCTCTCGTCAGGAGCCGTGGCGCAACCTCGCAACCAACCTGATTTCAATCCTGATGTCGTCCTTGGAGACGATCCTCATGGCTATATGACGCCTCAGTATCACGTCAAGGAGAGAAATGGTGGCCCCTGTCGGTTCAAGTCGTATGAGTGCTCTCCAGCTTCTTTGGAGGAATACGAGGGAAAGAATGAGGATGATGATGGCGTTTTTCGTGGACAACCTCAAAGTTCAAAGCAAAAGCTCGTCCAGTTTAGGAGCCAACAACACAGGACGTTCTCTTGCCTGACTGGTGGTTTCTCACAGTAGATATGGAGTATTTTCGCTTGCTTCTCAGGGTTTGAAGAAACTTTATACATGACCCTAGTCTTCTTCAATTGAAGCCCACTTGATGTCTGAGGGTAAAGAAATTTTGTTCATGCAATAATGGCCTCTGGTTTGTTTAGTAGGACAAGCAGGTCTTGAGTGTCCTTGTATTATGGGTGATGTTTCACAAGAATTTGGCTTGTTAGGGATTGAATGATCTGTTATGAAGTTTAGAGTCTGCTACATCTGATGCAGTCGTTTAGCCTTATAATATGCGGTAGCTTGTCTTTCGTCACTGTCCGTATGACACAAAATGACTTGCTAATTGTTAATTTTGCTTCATTCCATTGTCAAAGTAATAGTTACATTACAGCAATTTCACTCATTTATTCATCAATTCACTTGGAAGCAGGAAGATCTAGATTGGCTTCTTAACTATATTTGGTGATCATGATAAAATTTAAGATATAATAAAATTTATCCTATCATGTGTTTAGTACATACACAAAACAGGATAACGTCGAATATAAGAGGAATGTAGATCGATAAAATTATTTCACGAGGAAGGATTTCTAACATCCATAATATAAAAGTTATTTTTTTAATAAAAAATTCTTAAATTAATAAAATTAACATAATAGTTTAATTATAATATAAAAATTAAATAAACCAAAAAATAACAACAATTTCGTTTTCTATTTGTTCCCATTTTAATTTGTATATTTGAATTTCTTTCTATCTTATAATATAAATTCAATGCATAAAAATATACATTTAGTATTTTAGGATATATTGGTACATTCCACTATCTAATAAAATTTTATTATAGAATGATGGAAGGGGGAAAAAGCAACAAAAGAAGAAAAGAATTAAAAAAAGAGAGTACAAATAACAAAAGGTAGGCAAATAAAAATGATATAGGCAAGAGTGCCATGGGAGATTCTTATCATTTCTATTTGTGCAATTTTTAGGTTTATTTACATTGATATGCCATCCAAATAATGGACAAGATAGGTTGTGAAAATATCTTATTTTATTACTACGATTTATCAATATTTGATAGAATTTATAGCAAAATCTCTAAATATTATATTTGGTCTTATCATGGCTAGAAATCCAAGACAAAGCATGGTAATGTTTCCGTTTCTCCCAATTTCTATTCTTTTGTTCCCCGAAACAAAAAAAGAACAGAAACCCGTTTGGTAACGCTAAGTTGTTTTTCTATTTACAAGAATAGAAAGTTAGCCCAGGAATAGATTTGAAGCAGAAACGAAGAAAAAAAAGTTATTTCTTGTTCCTAGGAATAATTTCTAGAAATAAGCTAATTTTCTTTTTTATTTTTCTTTTATTTCTTTCTCTTGCCATGGCCACCTTCAACTGCCGATAGCCTTCGCCGTCGGTCCAGCCACCGCCACTTCTTCGCCGGTTGCCGCATCATCGCCGCCGCCATCAACCACCAACCGCCGCCGCGCCGCCGCCCGCCGCCGCTCCTCGGGCAACCGAGGGGGCGGCCGATGGGTGGTGCGGCGGCGGCAGCCAATGGTCGTGCAGCAACGATGGCCGGCGGTCATGCAGTGACGGTGGCGACCGGTGGCAGGCGGTGGTTGGCGATCGCCGATCCATGGGCAAGAATAAAAAATGAATAAATACAAAAAAGAAACGGTTGCGTTACCAAACGCATTTCGATTCTTTTTCTATTTCAAGAGTAGAAATTTTGTGTAGTTACCAAACATATTCTTTTACTCCGAATTTTTAGGAATGTCGACTCATCCTCCGAAGATTTTTCTGCAAATCGAGATTTTTGGCGAAAAATCAAAGTAAGATTATTTTGGACCAAAAAAATTATAGGGCCGTTTTTTTTTCGCATTTTTGGGATTCAAGTTAGTTCAATTGATAAGGAAAAATCATGAGAGGGATGATGACACCTTGAGCTGAATTTAGAGGCTTTGATTTGAGTTCAATTGGAGAAGAATTGAATTGAATTGAAGGCAAATGTACAAAATTCGTAGGCCAAGGGGTGATCAACATTTTGGACCATTTGGGAGACTTCAGGAAGAAGCTTGGGAGTGGATAATGGCTAAGGATGATGGCTGAGCAAGTGGGGCATGTGTGATGAGTGAAATGGATAGGTTTGTGGACGTTGGAGGCCAAATGGTGGTCTCCCTTCAACTGACCAGCCATCTTCTTCCTCATTGCTCCTCCTTTATCCATTGTTGAAGCCTTGTGTGAGCTCAAAGAACCAAAGAATAGCCAGCTCCCCCATCTTTCTCTCTCCCCTCTTCAGCTAAAGCAAATTCGCAGCCCTTTCTCCCTATTTTCCCTTTCTTTCTATTTTTGCTCCAACTGACCTTCCTCCAAAAACAAGAGTTGATTGTTGGCTTTTCATGCGAATTAGCTCCCGTGCCATCCACCACCATGTCGAGGAGGTCCAATCCGTACGAAAGAACCTGGCCTCTCGCCGGTCGAAGCCGTCGGCTAACCCGCCGGCTGGCCGAAAGCAGCCCCTCGCCGGACTGCCTAGCAGCTTGCCTGGTCCGCCTATTTTGCCTTTGCAGCCTGTTTTCTCTCATTTCGACCAAGCCTCCACCTAGCCTAGCTACCAGCAGGTCCCCCTCGACCTCCAAGTGTCGCCGGTCACGCCAACCAAACCCTCGCCAAAACTCCGGCCAAGCTATTCAATTCATTTTCCTCCTCTGCTGTTTGATTTCTAGAGTTGCATTGAGAAGCAATGTTTGTGGCTACTGTTTTGAGCTTGGGACCACCTTGGATCTATGGTTGAGGTCCCCGAGTGTAGCCTCCATCATCGCCATCACGTCCGTGTCTCCGGCCCACTTAATGGGTGAGTTTAGTTCATAATCCATCGATTAGTGCCTAAACTTGCTTAGGGTTGGTTTAATTAGTGTTAATTATAGTTTAGGAGATTTAATTAAGCTATATTAGTCCTAAGATAGGTGGTTAGATGAATGGCTAAAATTAGTTTAGCTTAATCTTGCTTTATTGGCTTAATGATGCTTATGTGTTTAATTAAGTTTGTTTAGCTTTAATTGATTTATTACTTGCTTTAATTAGTGTTTTTAATGACTTTTGGATTTAATTTATTAGTTATTTAATTATGAAAATTTATTGTTTATACTAACACTGTTCACGTGCACTATTCACGCAATAATGTTCACAAAGTACTTTTCACTCGCATTGTTCACCCGAGAATGAAAAGTTATCTAAATTCATGTGTTTTGACCTTATGAGATGATTTGAGTGAGCATCCGCATGAATTGAGTGATTTTCACAAAAATGGCAATATGCTTTGTCCAAGGGATACCGAAATGGATCGCCTTTAGGGGAAAATGATTTGAAATTGTATTTGCAAGCATTGTGCATTGGTTAAATGCTCAAAGATAAGAAGGGTGTCTTAGTGGGGTGTTTGCGTGATTAAAAGTTGAACCGTCACCCAACAGGAGTTTGGGGGCAATACTCGGCGGGTGTCGGAAGCTGGTCGCAGTAGATTCTGGACCGATATCCCTTTTTGAGAAACCATCTAAACAAGAGTTCTAGATGTAGCCATGCCCGACGGGGTGGGACGAAGCCCGATCTTTTTATCGGTAGCCTAGCAAGAGTTGGATAATCGCTAACTGGAAAGTTGGTTATGGCTGGGAGGTCATAAATAAGTGGAACACATATGAGTGTTGAGATGGTTAAGTCTTATTATGAGGTAAAATTGTATGGCACGGTATGTGACGTGTGTCATAACGATTTTACTTTATAATCGAGACCTGTGTGATCGATTGATGCATGATAGGTGGCGCACTAAAGTGTTAGAGCATATGAGAATCATGACATCATTGGTTTCGGTTATGCATAAGTTGATCACATTATTTATGGCACGCATGCATGAATCGATGACGTGCAGGGTGTGGCAATGGCCAGATGAGATCGCTTATAACATGACTCGTATGTAATTGATGAACTACATCATCTAATGGCCATGTGCATTGCGTGTATTGTGTTGAGATTCAACATGCAAGGTATGGCATATTAAGTAAGGTTATATGCAAATCAATTTATTTTATTGTTGGTTGTTAGTCGTGGTTTGTTTGTGAAGTGGTTATGAAGAGATGCCCCGAGTTGAGTTGGTGTACTAATCGGGATTTATGGGGTGAACTTGTGGAGATATTGTCTTACCCAGTCGTGGGTTTATCTTTTCAAGTTCCTAGTGTGAAGAACCCAGAGCTTGAGGCGGAAGGATCAGGAGCATGGATGGCTAAATAGTTCTTTTTGGAGATAGACCTCTTGTGCATAGACCTTAGAGTTAGCCTCTATGTATAAATTAGTTTATTTATAAAAAGTATTTTGGTGAAAATGTTATCATGCTTTTCTATCCCATATTTGTGTCATTTGGGGATTTTATTATACGCTTCCGCATGCGCAATTAAAAGAAAGGGTCGGCAACACGTTCTGAGACATCACATTGTTATCGACCACCGAGGAATGTGCGCGCGCTCGAGGTTCGAGGCGTGACATTTGCTATTCATCTGCTATCGATGTTATAGTGCATGAGATATCCACATGCTTGATTCGATGATGAGTCATCCTCCCATATAAGGATTAGTGATTTTACTTATTGAGTCTTCAAGCTTAGAGATTGACAAGACAGAGAGCTTGAGAGCCAGAGCTCGCTAAGGATATGGCGATCGACATAGTGATGCCTTTAGCAAAGTGCATCCAAGTGTAAGAAGACACCACGAGAGAGAGAGAGAGAGAGAGAGAGAGAGAGAGAGAGAGAGAGAGAGAGAGCCAATGTGTGATTCCGCCTTTCTTGGTGTCGTGTGGGGAGCACCCATTTCAGTTTGAACGAGGTTTTTGGGTATGTTCAAGAGCATAGTGAAAAGGGAATCTGAGAAGAGTTGAAAAAGAGTGGCTATGTCAAATTTGAAATCTAGTGAGAGATCTTCATTTCAAGGAAGCAGCGAGGAGAGAACTTGTGCATTTTTTGCATTTTCATGGGGCGAAGTGAAAATAAGCTATATAGCACCAACATGGACACAAGACACATGAGACGACACGACACGATACAATACAATACGCCAACACGTCATTTCTCAAAAATAGATATTTTCGATGTTTCGATACGTTATATATTAAAAATTTATTTATATATAATACATAAAAATAAATAAATATTAAAGGCTCCTAGAATTAATATACACTAAAAACATTAATTCAACATTTATTAATATCATTTATTATTTTAATTTGACAAATTCAATTGCATTCCATTACAATAATAATACATAAAACTTAAAGGGAAAAAAAAACGTTGTTTAAAAAAAAATGCTAAAGTGGTATTTTTAAATTTATTTATTTATTTATCATATATGGCATTTTTCATTATTTTTTTTTTTTATAGTAAAAGACTTTTAAAAAAACTAAAATAATTAAAAAAAACTAAACTAAAAAAGAAAGAAAGGGGCACAATCGGCACGCCGTTGCTATTGCCCTCGTCGGTGACATGCCCGCCATTGTCAAAGGGGGTCGGTGAGGCGATGGAGGGGACCTTGGCCGGCCTAGGCAAGGCTTGGGCGAGGCTCGCCTAGATAGGCATCGCCCAGATCTAGACACACCTTACCGGCCCTTGCCTGGCTAGCGATGGCCTTGCCTAGGTTGGTGAGGGCCACCCTCCCTCCACCACATAGGGCCCGCGAGGTCGCCGACCCCCTTCGACGGTGGCAGCAGTAGCAGCGCTCAACCACCGACCCTACATGTTTTTTGTTTTTGTATATTTATATTTTGACCTTTCAAGTATTAATTTTTTTAATTGACCCCGTGCATGTTGGAATATTATGTCGGAATTTTGGATTCATGTTTTGGACAGAGTTGACCAAATGTAGAATTTTTCAACACTCGTTAACTACGTGTCGGATACAATACGAAAGCTTCTATAGAATATCGGTGCTTCTTAGAAAATAAGTTCATTTTCTTTTACACATGGACTTTTTTCTTTCATAAAAAAATCCACATATATATTAACATTTAATTAAAAACCCCACATAAAAATTTTAACTAGATTTTATCTTCAGATACACTTAAGTGATTTTTTTCTCCAAAGTGGCACTGAAGGGATTCAATAAAAAATTTTACACTAAAATGGCTTGTACAAAAGTTATGAAATTTCTAGAGCCTATTTGATAATGTGCTTGATAGTGCTGATTTTATTGTTTTGTTTCTCGAAACAAAGAAAGAATAGAACCCGTTTGGTAATTTTTTTTATTCCTGAGAACATATTAGCAATAGAATCAAGAAGTAAAAAAAAAAAAAAAATACTTATTTGCTCACAGGAACAATTCTAGAATCAAGTATTTTCTTTTCTTCTCCTCCTCCTCCTTCTTCTTCCTCTTCTTCTCCTCCTTCTACTTCTACTTATCCTCTTCTGCTCCTCCTCCTTTTCTTCCTTCTCCTTCTCTCCTTCTCCCCATCCTCCTCCTCCTCCTCCTCCTCCTCCTCCTTTTATTATAAGGTCAGTGTCACCTAGTCATGGTGAGGCCAACCTCGCGATGGTTAGGTAAGGTCAAGCTTGGAGGCTCCCTCAAGGCTGGCAATTGACTAGAGAAAGAAAAAGAAGAAAAGGAAAAAAAGAAAAAAAGAAAAAAATATAATAAAATTACTATAAAATTAAAAGAAATTCTAAGTCATGAAAACAAAAACAAAATTAAGAGTCGTATCAAATGTATTTCTATTTTAGAAAAAGAAATTTTGTGCAGTTATCAAATGCTTTTGAATGTTTAGAAACTCATCTAGGAACAAAATCAAAATAAATCATTTATGAATAGAAATTGTTTCCAAAAGCATAATAGTTACCAAATACACCCTTAATGTCTTTTTCCCAAAATTGAGAAGGTGGAGGTCTCTTTTGGGGCAATGACAATGATGGGGGCAACCGGCAAGTTCAATGGCAACGAAGGCGGCCTAGGCCACAGTGATTTAATGGTTGAGTGGGAGGGAGAGAGACGGGAAATTGTATCTAGAGTTAATTGAGCGGATTTGATCTGGTGTGGGGGAGCATGAACAAAGCGTATCACGAGGTGTCATTTTATGCTTGTAGACAACGGAACGAAGTAACTTAGAGGACGGCGGACCTTCATCCATCCTCACCGGCCTCACGCAACTCACCTACCACCTCACATATGCATAACCGCTAGGATGGTCACTCCTCCTTCCTCTCTAATTCATTTCAATTATCGTCCTTCCAATGTTGGAACGGAGTTCGAACATACCATAAACTGATAATATGGATTGTAGAGTTAATTACAGGGCAGATGCCTTGGACTTTTACCTAACTATGTATTAATATCCATCTATTTTATAGGATGAATAAGACCAATGAAGTAATGAACAATTAAGAAAACGATAATTTGAAGGCGGAAAACGTTTAATCACTGTCACGTTACAACATTAATCGATCAGAAATTCCCAAACTTGAACGAAACATTTTCACATCCTAGGACGTAAACACATGCCCTCAAATAGTTCAAAAGTAGGAGTTGGATTCTCGAGAGTGGACGCGAGCTTAACTCCTGGAAATGATGATGGATTCCATGAGAAGACATATCCTCACTGGGAATAATACTTCAAGCACGGACTTTTTCAACTTGCACAGGCATGAGCTCCTGTTTACCTTATCCCACGTCTCTTGTCCAATGAAAGGGCTCTCTGTGGTGCCAGTCATTTGATCCCAGATCCTAGGATCAAATCAATGTAAGTATCAATTTCCGAAGATGATACAAGAGGCTCAAAGTAGGTACATTTACTGAGATTTTTGTTTGTCTGTTTGCTTTCTTCTTCCTATTTCACATATTCACTAAAGAGCAAGAGCGACATATTAAAATGTCTCACCTTTATTTCGAGTTCACTTTATCTCTCCGTAGCTCTTCATTTACCGGATGACTTGAGCTAATGATGTATTAAATTGATAAACGAATGTGTTGGGACGATTTCCTTTTGTCATTCATCAATTACCTTGACGGTACTAATGCAAGGATACTTGCTCAAACGATCACCATGTCCCTACATGGACATGAAAAGTTACTCTCCGAGAAATAATTGCGTCTGAAAATACGTTGCATCAGATATGTTTTAGCCATCTCAAACTTGAAATTACATTCTTTTTATTTATTTATTTATTTATTTTGAGATAAATGCAACGAAATTTATCGGTGTAGTATTTCATACGCGCCCACCCTACGACTACAACGAGCAGAAGCTTGTACAGGTACGCTTAAATGGAAACGAGGGCATACACGGGTGCCGCCTAGAGTTGTATGCGGAGGGAAACTCCGACAACCATGTGGCGTCTAAACTAACGATTCATCCTGGTGTAGAACATCATCGTTTTGCTGAACGAATTCATCAACGATTCATGTCACCGCATGTGATCTTATAGTCCATCCAAAACAACGTGCAAACTCAGAGCATATGGCAGATTTCAAACCGTCATTCAGCAGACTCGTCGCATCCAAAACCCAAAGAGAAGGACGCACACATCGCACGGTGTAGTCAGAAGGCGAGAGAAAAGGAAAGAGAAAACCAAAAAGGAGGCACGAGAAAGAGAAGCGACGCGAGCGCAAGGCAAACTGACCCCGAGAGAAGCTTGTGGTGTGCTGAAGGGAAGCTGAATGAACGGTGCAGAGGGAAGTGCCTCATGGAAGTGTCCGTTGATGGTCATCTAATCCCGACCCCCAGCCCCTTCATTAGTCACAAGATCAACGAGATGAAGGGATTAGATGGCCATCAACAAAGCATCTCCATGCTCTGCAATAACGCGAGCCCGGAGCCAAGAACCCTCACCTCTCCCCTTGTGCTCTGAGCTCCAATGGAAGATGGATAGGGGCATATATAAAACAGACAGACAACAGAGAATGAAGGCTTTGTCTACACTTGATGGGGGAAGAAGCATATTCTCTCCAGCACCTTAGGAATATACCCCCCTCTCCCTTTCCCTCCCCTTCCACCGGCTGTTCTTACTGGGGGACGGAGGTAAGTCTGATCTGGAAGACTGGGCCGTTTGGTTTGGTGGTTCTTTCTAGGTAATCATATTGATTCTGATATGTTTCACGAGACTTACTTGTTCTCTTATTAACCCAATTATAATAATTCCGACCGTACTAGATATTCCAAGAATCGTTTCTTGATGTCGTTTTCAGTCAATAACGTGCCTTGATTAACCATTCGTGCTGAGTCAAATTTTGAATATGAGATTTGTTTACCGAGTTCGTCACATCAATTTTATATGGCAATGGTTAGGGTGTGGGATTAAGATGTTTATGCTGAACTCTAGTACCTTCTTTTTCTTTTTAATCGGAAAAACTAGTATTATTGAATAAAAGAGTTCTTAAGCATAAGAGCCCAACAAAGCGGGATCACAGCAAAGTTTACCATAGAGTTATGGGGGTGGGTTTACCCGAAATTCAATCAAATCAACGCCGTATGACAGTGTTCTACAAATTTGGGTTCGGCCCGAACCGTCCCGGGCCTAACTCATTCAATGGGCCCGGGGCCCGAATAATTTGGGTCAATGCTGAATGCAGAAGATCATTCTCTTAAAAAAGAACACAAAATATAAAAGAATAGAAGGGGCGAATTCACAATTTACGGATTGGTGTTATGCCGTTGCCACCTCAATCTCATCCTTGGTTTCATCATCGTTCCTGAGGAGTCTTCTTCTCCTTCTTCTTCTTCATTGCTGGCCTCAACCTCGTCTTCTGCGGTTGAGAATTGGACCAGTCTTTTTTCTTGTCGGTGAGTTCTTCGTTCTCCTCTTTCGCATTCGCAGAAGCTTAAGATAATGGAGGGTTTTGTAACGCCGCCCTCCCTCGCCAACTGTTGTCAATACCCTTCACTCTTAGCCCCGCAAAATCGCTTCTTGCTCTACCCTTCTCGAATTTGAATTTGAATTCGAGAAGTGGGTTTCTCCACCCGAAACCCGAGACGGGTCCTTCGTCAAGAAACTGCTCGTGTTTGAGTGTGAGTAGGAGAGATGATGATGATGGTACTGCCACCTCCACTGATGTTAAAGATGACTGGGAAGTGGAGTTTCTTGGGGAGATTGACCCTCTGGGCTTTCAAGCCCCTAAAAAGAGGAAGAAACGGGCCAAGTCTAAGCTGCTGCGGGACACTGATACTATGGAGTGGTGTGTGAGGGCTAGAAAGATTGCTCTCAAGGGGATTGAGGCTCGGGGGCTTTCTAGTACTATGGAAGATTTGGTTTCCGTTAAGAAGAAGAAGAAGAAGAAGAGAAACAGCGGTAAGAAGCTCGGGAACAAGTCGAAAACCGATAAAGAGGACGTGACTGACAGCGATGAAGAATGGGACGTGGATGTGGATGAGGATGTGGAATTGGAAGACATCGAGGATTTGGGTATCGATGGTACTGATGGCATCGGTGACTTGAGGAAGACTGTGAGCACAATTGCCGATGGGATGTTCCAAGAGAAGAAGGGGAAAACTATGGCAGAGTTTCTCCAGAGGCTATCTCAATTCTCGGAGACATCGTCGGACCGCAGGAAAGAAGTTAACTTGAACAGAGAAATCGTGGAAGCACAGACTGCTGAAGAAGTTCTTGAGATAACTGCTGAGATGATCATGGCAGTTGGGAAAGGCTTGAGCCCTTCCCCTCTGTCCCCCTTGAACATTGCTACTGCGCTACATCGAATCGCCAAGAATATGGAGAAAGTCTCAATGATGAGCAACCGCAGGTTGGCATTTGCCCGGCAGCGGGAGATGTCGATGCTAGTGGGTCTTGCAATGATGGCCTTACCAGAATGCTCGGCTCAAGGTATATCGAATATTTCATGGGCATTATCCAAAATTGGAGGGGAATTGGTTTACATTTCAGAAATGGATAGGATAGCAGAGGTGGCCTTGGCCAAGGTGGGGGAGTTCAATTCTCAGAATGTGGCAAATATTGCTGGGGCTTTTGCTTCGATGCGACATTCTGCTTCTGATCTCTTTTCGGAATTGTCTAGGAGAGCATCTGATACCATTCACACTTTCCGGGAGCAGGAGCTTGCTCAGCTGTTGTGGGCCTTTGCTTCTTTAAATGAACCTGCTGATCCTTTGCTGGAATCTCTGGACAATGTCTTTCAGAATCCCAACCAATTCAAGTGCTGCTCTCTCGAGGAAATTGGTAAGAATAATGAAATTATCAGCAAGGGAGACATTTCGGATCTTGAGCTGGATGGAGTGCTGGACTCTCCTAAGCTGAACCTAAGTAGAGATCAGCTGGGTAACATAGCTTGGTCCTATGCAGTGCTTGGACAGCTGGACCATGTGTTCTTTTCCCACATATGGAAAACTTTGTGCTACTTCGAGGAGCAGAGGATCTCAGAACAATTCAGGGAAGATATCATTTTTGCTTCTCAGGTTCATCTTGTGAATCAATGCTTGAAGCTGGAGTACCCACATCTTTGTTTGTGCCTTCCTGGTGATCTCAAGGAGAAAGTGGGTCGAGCAGGGAAAACTAAAAGGTTTAATCAGAAAGTTACCTCATCATTTCAGAAAGAAGTTGCGCGTCTCCTTGTAAGCACTGGCCTTGATTGGGTTAGAGAATATGTCGTTGATGGATACACGTTGGATGCTGTGTTGGTTGATAAGAAAGTAGCGTTGGAGATTGATGGACCAACCCATTTCTCAAGAAATAGTGGTGAGACTCCCTTTACAAATTGAAACATCTTCTTTTTGGATCTCGGATCGATTTTTTTTCGCTTTAGTAGTGCTACTGTGTCATGCAGGAGTGCCCTTGGGACATACAATGCTTAAGCGCCGGTATATTGCTGCAGCTGGTTGGAATCTCGTTTCTTTATCTTATCAAGAGGTTTGTTTCACTGATTTTCTGAATGGTAGTGGAACATTAGACATTTATCTTCACAAAAAAATAATGGAAATCCTTGGAAAAGTGAATTAGAAATCCTGGAAACAATGGGTGGTGCTGTTAAAAAAAAAAAAAATCCAGATTCATAGGAGTATAGAGATCTGAACAACATTCTTAAAGAGGTCTGAACATTGCTACTTCTTTCCATGCTATCTGGAAGATACTGTACTGTTTGTAGAGATACTATTTGACTACAAGACTGGACTGCATTGGTCTATTTCAAGATTTATATCTCAGGAGCTGATATTGCAAAATGGCTTTCTTTGTTGTTACCTGTAGTGGGAGGAACTACGGGGTGAGCATGAGCAGCTAGACTTCCTGAGGGGACTTATCGAAGATCATATATATCGAGCCGAAATTCACGCTGTGTAGACGCCTCTGCAGGCAAGACTTTCATCAAGGTATTGTGTCAGAAGTTCATGCTGTAGTGTCTAATTTAGTCCTGGATATAACTTTCTTTACTTAAAACATAACCTCTCTAATTTTTTTCTATTGGACAAGAGATGTAGTCTAGATATGGATAATTCATAATTTTAAGGTGATGAGAATAAATTTCTCGGCATCCCTTCCCTGCCTTCTTGAATCGTCAATGAATGAACCTGTTGGAAGGCTCTATATGGGAGTAAACTATTGTGATCCTGCATTAAAAATTTGAATGGAGGAAGGACTTTTATTTTAGTACTCAATGCCCTTGTTTATGACTTATGAGGCTTGGTTAGCTAATTTGAGCGTTGGATGTGCAGAGCTATCTGAAGAATAGGTACGGTAGTATTATTGGTGCCTTGACATTAGGCAAAAGATTTTGGCTCCGCTCCATGAGACATGATTGGGGGGACAGGGACCAGTTAATACCATTTGGAGAAATCCTGTCAACAGGCAAGGATGAACGGCCCACCTTAAGAAGAATAGAAGAGATGGCGCTTACAACAACAACTGGGTATGTCAACCTAGTGTCTTCCATCTGACTCTCCTCCTTTTCAGCAGAGAAGGAAGTCCTGAGATTAGATAAATAGTTTCAGTTTCATCTGTACATGTCCGAGTGCTGTATCGATAACTGGTTGATGTCCCACCATCTGCATGTGTTGCCTAATGGCATATGTGATGCTTGCGGGACCAGACAAGGCATTGGCAGGACGAGCCTGAAGAATTATCCTTTTACTAGCCGTGGGAGGGAATGCACGGGCTTTGGTGTCGGCCCTGCGAGTCATGCTGCAAAGGTTGCATTGTTCTTGCGTGGCCGCTTTTACCAGTTAATATGCAGACACCCACGCGCATATTGTATTGATTTGTGATGGGGATGGACTAGAATTTATCGGATTGATCGTGAATGGGGAGAAAACTAACTATTGATTTGTCCTACGTCGGCTTGTGGATGATAATTGCTATGTCGGATGATCGTATTTCTTCCTTTCAGGCCAAATACAACCGTCTCGACCAGGCCATCGTGGTCTAGACTATATAGACTATAAGGTTGGGGATTTAAAAAATGCGCGACCAGGATTCAGCATTTCAAGCTGATGAACCCTGAAACTAATTGCAACGAAATGGCCAGAAAGAATGTCTGTTCAAGACTGCGAGTGAGCTCAGAGCTAAGCTCACTTTGATGGAATGATTTTTGGAGCCCATGAAGGCTCCGATTATCTTGTAAAAAATGATCGGTTTTAATTTTTTTCTAAAAAAATATATATTTATTTTTTTACTAAAAAAATCGAGTCTTTAGTGGGAGATCATTTTAAAAGGAGGATAAAGCAGGACAGATCAGCATGCCGTGTTGGTCCGTGTGGGCGAGCGAGTGGTCGGCAACACCGCAAATGGCGGGACATTAATGACGTTAATATCTTGCTATCCTCTCCTTCCTTCTTCAACTCTCTCTCTCTTTCTCTCTCTCTCTCTTCAAAAGCCAAGATCGATCCTTTTGCACACGCTCAGTCGCTCCTCGTCTCAGATCCTGCGAACCGCAGTATTCCTCCTCCTGCTCCTGCTCCTGCTGCTGCTACTGATCGCGAGATCATCGACTCCGAGGTGCGTACTCGTCTGTCTTCCCCGTTTGATCTCTCGACGTCTCTGCCTCCGCCACCTTCCCGCGACTTGCCGCTGCGATCTCGCTCTGTCCCTGCATCCGGATCTGCTTTCGGAGTCGAACTCCTCGCGATCTCTACCAGAGACCCCGTCCTGCTCTGCTTGTTCAGATCTCATCACGTGATCCCGTTCATCGGAGTGTGATAACTCACTCGTGGTTCTCCGTCGATCACTGCATTCGCATCGTCTGCTGATGCAGCCTGATTCCCGTGTGAATTCACGTGTGATCTGCCCCTGTATTCTCCTTTTTCTACTCGTGGATTACTTACTAGCCTTTCTTAGATTATTATTTTTTTTTTCTGTGAGAACTGCGACGATCAGGTTGCCTCCCAAAATTCTGTACCTTTAGAATTATCATCGAGTAGAGTAGACTGGCAATGACGAGCCCTCCAGGCTTCGCTGCCGTCCTCGTATGCATGTCGACTCGCGGATCTCCGCACTTGTTGAGATAGTATGTGACTTTGGAAAGGGGACTGTGCACGACCGTGACGCAGTTGTGATTTGCCTTCTTATAGTCTTGTAAATATGCAGAGTAGATATGTCTATTTTCAAGTCTGATTTTGGATTTTTTATTTTTTTTTTATTTTTTTCCTTTGCGTATTTCCCTTTGTACTCTCATCGAGGGTAGAGTTGCAGTTCAAGGGTTTTGAATCGCCACCGACAGTATTTTGTGCAACCCCTAAGAAAGATTTGCTTCCCAAGATAGACCTTGATTCAGCAAAATGTTGCCTCGACCCCAAGTGATCATTCCCGTGGCATTTTCCATTAATTTTGCATTTCTTCTTAGTCAAATCCTTTCCTTATGATTGTTGATTATACCCTGTCACTGTTTATCCTAAGTTTTGTATCGTGATTTGCGTGGAGCGCTTTTCTTTTTGTGATTAATTTTCTCATAGCTTATTGTCTGTTCTCTGTTTCGTCCGATCTTTGTTGATTCCTGACTAGAGTTTTAATTGTCTCATAACCTGTTCACATTTGCCGTGTGAATTGCTCCAAGTAAGGCATGGCGTCTTCCGACAAACCTGAAATAGTGGATAGGGATGTGAAGGAGAAAGAGAAGAAAGACGATAAAGATGAAGATAAGGGCGGTTTCATCGAGAAGGTCAAGGATTTCATTCAAGACATTGGCGAAAAGATCGAGGGAGCTATTGGATTTGGCAAGCCTACTGCAGATGTTGCTGGGATTCACATTCCCTCTATTAATCTCGAGAGGGCAGAAATAGTAGTTGATGTTCTGATCAAGAATCCAAATCCTGTTCCAATACCTCTTATCGACATAAACTATTTGATCGAGAGTGATGGTAGAAAGCTGATTTCTGGACTAATCCCTGATGCCGGAACTATCCATGCACACGGAGAGGAAACGGTCAAAATTCCAGTTGTTTTGATTTATGATGACATAAAGAACACGTATGATGAAATCAAGCCTGGAAGCATCATTCCCTACAAGGTTAAGGTTGACCTCATCGTTGATGTGCCGATCTTGGGAAGGCTAACTTTGCCACTTGAGAAAACTGGAGAAATCCCCATTCCTTACAAGCCTGATATTGATGTCGAGAAAATAAAGTTTCAGAAATTCTCATTTGAGGAAACTGTTGCAGTTCTTCATCTAAAGTTGGAAAACAAGAATGACTTCGAGTTGGGACTTAAGGACCTTGATTATGAGATTTGGTTGGCTGATTTGAGCATTGCAAGTGCAGATCTCTCTGATTCTACTAAAATCGACAAAAATGGGATCGCTAAAATTCTGATTCCCATAACCTTCAGACCTAAAGATTTTGGTTCTGCATTGTGGGATATGATAAGGGGGAGAGGCACAGGTTACACCATGAAAGGAAATATTCATGTGGAAACACCTTTTGGAGATATGAAATTGCCCATCAGCAAGGAAGGAGGAACTACCCGCCTAAAAAAGGAGGACGACGAAGACGACGACGACAATGAGGTAGTTTATCTGTTGCCTTTAATTTGGAGTGCATTCAATTTATGCTCTTAATGTAAAGCAGATATTGAATTTGGATATAATTTCTTTCTCCAATGGCACTGAGCTTCTATGTTTCCGCAACTTATACCACGCAACTTATACCACTTATCATCACACCAAGAAATTTTCCTTCTCTATCTTAACTTGCTGTGAAACAATTAAATGTCCTCTTCTCATCCTTCTCAATTCTTCCAGAAAACTGAGTGTTGTGCACCTCAACCCTCAAATTCTACCTCTGGAATTGTACTCTTGCATACAGAGAAACTCCATCTGATGCTAAACTCTTACATTCAGTATGTGCACGTTTTTGTTGTCTTCCCACTAATGATAGAATGTCTGGCAAAAGAATGAGTATTTACTGGCAAAAGTAAGTGCGTAGATTGTGCCTTTGTGGTGGTACTGCACAAGTTTAGTCTTATCTCTATCCCTCCATGTCTGTGTTGCTGTGCTTCTGAAGTAGCTGCTTATGGACAACTCTTAATGGAACTTGCTACTGTTGCAGGATTGAAAGATGTTCCCAGGAAGATATTTATCCTTGTCTGGCAGAGTTCTACTTGAATGAGAGAGAATGTGCACTTGAGCTGTCAGCTCCTGCTCTTGATTTATGTACTTGTTATATCAGTTTCTAAATTTGTTTATCTATGTGTTTGTTGCTAATTTCCGAAATATGCTGCACCGAGGCACTGTTTCTTCTTGCATAGCCACTCTGACAGTTGGTGTCAAGACGGCATTGGCATGTATTATTATGAACTTCTATGAGGGTGTGTGGACACATGACCAGATGATCCTGTTTTTCAGACTATATTCAGCAAATGAGATGCTATTAGTCACTGTCGCCGTATCTGTTTTGGATGCTAATGAATTAAATAGTGTTTGCTACATAAGGAGGGATGGTGTTCTTGGTTTTGGGTGATCATATTGAACTCATGGAGATGCTTGTGGCTGTTGGTTTTCGAGGAATTCGTCAGGAGTGCATAATGTCATAGCTGTGACAATTTTGGAAACCAGGATTCTCTCTGGTCTTGCTACTTATCTCTAGGGGTGAGCATCAGTCCTAGGTTAACTTTGGACCAGTCCATTCCTGCCAGTCTTGGTTTGGTTCCTAGAAGGACTAAGTCGGTCTTTAGTCCCGAAGTCTCTAAACAAGTACTGTATAGGTTGGTTCTCGATCCTGAGAATTTAGGGTTAATTCAATCCAGACTAATCTTGATTATATTATATAATATATTTTAGATATATTATTTATTATATATCTAATATATTATTCTAAAGAGCAAATCCTTCACTTGAAGAACGTTACCCTAACTTAAACGGCGTGAAACGATATTAAACAATACCAAATGGCATCAAGTATTCTTGTTCTCCTTTCGTTTTTATCTTCTTCTTTTTTCTTTATCCTTTTCAATTTTTACTTGAAAGAAATAGCTTTTCGCTCGTGAGCAACCTTGCCCTCCTCATTGCGCCATGCTCACCCTGCTCAACACTTGTCGCTCGCTGCTCACCTCTCTTCTCTAGCCTCACTTGTGAGCAATGCTTGTCGTTTGCCACTCACCTTGAGGCTTGCCTCCGTTTGCTCGCCTCATGGCTTGCCCTCGTTTCATGGCTCTTTCTCGTTGATAGATATGTAATTTGAAATAATAGGTTTATTTTTTAGAGACTATAAAGAATAAAACAAAAAAATTATTGGTTGGTCCGGGATTGACCCTAGAATCAATCCGATCCTTACCGGGTCAATCTTTGGTTTCAAAAATTGGGAATCAACATTTTGTTGGTTGGTCTTTGGGTTAAGTGCTAGACTGGTACAATCCTAATCATGATCACCCCTACTTATCTCTATTGAAATGGGAAAAGTATCTATCTTTGACTCTTTAGGTAGGTCTGGTGGAACGGAGATCTTTTAATCAGTTCTGTGTGCAGCTTCTGTTTTACATTCATATTCTCAGAATGTAGAGACAATGTGGAAAATCCTGACCTCTTCTCTATGTCGTCGGTTGTGTTGCTTTATTTGATGCTTGTCCAAGCACCAGTTGATATGAAAAGCAGATTGATTTCCCTTTGTTTTATACAATTTTGCCGGTGGGTCTCCGGGCCACATCAGTTATTTCATGTCGTTTCCTCTCTACTCAGCATTGACTTCATACACATCTGAAGAAGCTTTCCCTTACATGGGATGACACAAAAATAAACTACGGATTCGGTAAACCCTGCTGATACTTGGCAGCTGAGAATAAATGCGCTGTAAGCTACAATGACAAATCACTCTAAATCATATTCAAGTTAGGATCTTAAAGAGTAAGGGGGCTAGATTATTTGATTCACTATACAGTACGATGGGCAGGAAAAATATGGAGCATAGTTAGTTCTATGCAGCTCTTCAACATCAGCAGTCGACTTCCAACGGTACACAGTTCTTGCCCTCTCACACAGAAAGAACAGAATCTAATGTTTCCTGATATTTCTGACATGCTGAGCTCTGCCAATTTGTTCGAATCACTCCATTTTTCGAAGCATAGCTACCGCTAGCAATATTTCGAAAGAGTAGGGTAATCAAACCCACCCCCACAAAACCCAACTTTCTCCCGGTTAGTTTTGAAATCGCCACAATTCTGGAGAGGGTGGGAGCAATTCCATTGGATTTTACGGGAAAGTGGCATCATCTCGACCACTCCATTAGCAACTGTCCTGTTGATATAAGATCGATGGAGTTTGCTGCCGACTCTTTGAGCCAGTCTGCCTGTCCGTGAAGCTGACGATGATTTCTACAGCTACTGACTCCGTTGCATTGTAGTCCACCGTCAAATGTTCCCACACAACACCACCACCACCCCCCTGATTGGGGGGGACAAAAAAAAAAAAAAAAAGCAAAAGAGAAATTCCCATGAACATGCTGCATGAATGTCATACTTGTTAGAAGCGCTGCATGTGATGCTGTCCAAACGAGGAGAAAGTAAATCAAACAACTCTTATCAATAAAGTAGATAACACCTCATGAGTATGTAAAATGTGGTATTAATAAATAACGAGCAAGTAGATGTAGACATTAATCTCAATTCTTCAACATCACTTGTTTTTTTCGAGAAATGCTCTTGAAGTTCAGGAAGATGAGCAGAGTGAAGAACTGACAGCCTTACCGCGGCCGAGGGCCTGGGAAAATTTCTGTGGGTATAGAGAACCTGTTTCTGAAACACATTCGTTTGCCCATTGTTTCTTTCAAAAGAAGATGATTTGGATTCTTCATTTGTATAATAACAACGTTGAGGAGACAGCAGCAGATGGGATTAATCATGTTTCTTAAATCCATGGCTTGATATTCAATGTTGAGCACTTGACGTTGTTTACATGCTCAACAGGGATGACTGCACACCCCTCTATTACTTTTGTCCTCTCAATCTTTTCTAAGGACAGAAAGTCAATACGCGTGCTTCAACATAAGAACCAATTGTTAGCTCCTGAACTGCTATTACGCAAGGCCGTAATATTGCGGATCAATAATTCGTCAATTGCAGTTCTTTTATTCATCTCCCCTGTTACGGATCAACACTTTGATGAAGAGCAGCCAGCAGCTATAAGAAAAGTCATACGAATCAAGAGATTGAAACGATTAAATTGAACGAATACACATCTGAATTGCAATGAGTAGAACAATATTAAAGGGACGAAAACGAACAAAAGATGATGGAGGAGGTGGACTCAACATGTGAAGGTGCATCGGGGGGAACGAGATCCAACTTGGCGTGTGCTCGTTCCCATCTCACCTTATCATAATATGCCCTTTGAGTATTGAGGCCCACCTGACATCATGTGCATCGGAAGACGTCAACCGAGGATTTAGGGTGGATTAGGGTTTCGATCTTCAACCAGAAGACAGACAAGACAATTACCAATTTAAGCAAAGTATTCCTTTTCCCAACCGCTCCTCATCGTAGAAACTACAAAGTGCTTTTCGTAGAAGTTGCGAAGATTCTCTTATCATGTGCAGAATAGAAATCTAATCATTTCCACGGTGAGGGGTGGGTTGCATCCCGAACACTTTGAGGAACTGGGACTGCATTGAAAGGTCAAAATAAAATTTAAGTATAATAAAATTTACCATATTTTATATTTAGTGCATATTCAAGATAGGATAAAGTCGAATATAAGTGAGATATAGATCGAATTAAATTATCTTGTTGAGAGATGTGATAAAAGGTAAATAGGTTTTTAACATCTATAATAAGAAAACTATTTTTCTCGTATAACAAACTTTTTAAATTAAAAATTAAAATCATATTTGAATATAATTAATATTTGAATTCGAATATAAGAATTCGAATAACAAAAAAAAAAAAAGCAATTTAGTTATTTTAATTTAATCTTATTTTTATTGAAATGTTCAAATTTAATTCTATTTATAATATAATTTTAATAAATATCAATTCATATTTATTACATATTTTAGGTATTTTAGTATTTAATGTATATTAGTACTGTTTACTATTTAATAGATTTTTATTAGAGAATGATGGAAGAGAAAGAAGAGATAAAAAAAAAAAGAAATTAGTTTAAAAAGATAGGAAAATAAAATAAAATAAGCGAATGATAAAAAGTATGTAAGAGTGTCGCAAGAGATTTTTACCATATATGTTTATAATTTTTTTTGTTCATTTATATTAATATACCATTTATACAAAATAATGCATAAGATATAATATTTGATTTTATTACTCTAATCACCAAATGTTTGATAGAATATAGCCAAATTCCTGGATTTCATATTCTATTATATTCAAATATATTCTGATTAGAAGTCCAGACGATGGAATGTAGCAAGGAAAGGAAATATGATCCTCATAGTAGATGTTACGTGGAATTTACTCCAACTGCTAATGTTAACTGGTGGGTTATTCAAAATGATGAAAATACTTCTTTAGGAAGTTACCATTTACTACACCATGTGTTTTCGGATGTCAGCCTGAACCTAAAGCATGCAGCTCGTGGGTTTGACTTCTACTCGCCGCTGTATCAACATGGAAAATGCAAACACAAATACGTATGAAGGAACATACATTGAATGAGATTGGGTCAGTCGTAGGCTTTGCTTTTGCCTTTTTTTTAAGAGAGAGAGTCCAGGGGAGAAGAACGGTGGGGAGTGGGACAGAGACGGGACCAATTGACCATCACCCGGAGCCGCTGTTTTGTGCAAAACAGCCCTCACGTCTACTTGAACTTTAAATATGCAATGCATTCACCCACTCTCTCTCCTCTCTCTCTCTCTCTCTCTCTCTCTCTCTGCGCTCAACTATTATTTTCTAAAGCGAGAAGCCACATCTTACAAATGATTTTAACTTTTGCAAAAGCCACCCTCCTTAAACCCATTGTCATTGTTCTCATTCTCTTGGTACAAGGACACAGGGAAAGGATTTCAAGAGGGTGTTCCTCGTAGAACTTCCAACTGATTCTTCATCTCATACCGAACAAGGTATCTGCTACTGACACTCATTTCCTCTTTTTTACACCTCCATTAATAGTACGGACCCCACGTTGATGTCTGATCCGTTGTGATGTTCCGTAGACCAAAAAAGGAAGAAACCAAAAAGAGAAGGAGGAATTTTATACTGTTTCCATAGATCCCTTCTACCCCCGACCAGCTGCATGTGTATAGTATTTGTTCTTGAATTTCATGACCTCGATGTTGGATGGTTTCTGGCGACAATCAGGGCTCTCTGTTAACTCCTTTGAATGGCAGCATAAGCTTTGCATACCAATCATCGTAAATGCTTTGTATTTCTGGCATTACTCGTAAGTCATAATCGAATTGCATTAGGTGAAATCAAGGGAAGCCAATTCTTTTTGTGATCTCCATCATCATCATCATCACAATAAAGAATTTTACTGAAATTTAGGGATAGGATCGAGCCATTGAACCGGACTCCTCATCCTATGAGAAGTTCATAATCTACGTCCATCTTCAAGTTTCATTTGGGTCCATCATTTAAGTGCAACGAAGATCCTTTTTCATGTAAAAATTGTTAATGGCTGACAGAAATTTTGGTTTGATTCAGATTTAGTTTCAGTCAGATCGAGTGGTCAGGGACGCCTTGGAAGCTTGACGAGTGTTGAACTCGCTAACATGCGAAAGTAGCAAAAAGCTATAATTATCGGCCAGCAACTCCAACGGAATGGACACGAGAGAAAGGAGGACATCTACTTCAATTCCTGGAAGGAAAAAAACCGAACATAGCAGCAGCAGTTCCTTCTCAATAGGATGTGGGAAATTTCCACGAGCGACCACATACTTCAGCTTGGAATGGATCCTCTTGCTCATGTGCCTGACGGCGATTCTGCTGATACTGCCCCTCGTTCTTCCGCCATTGCCTCCCCCTCCTTCCATGTTGCTGTTGCTCCCTATTGCCATCCTATCTGTGCTCGTGATATTAGCTTTCACGCCTTCTAACATTAGAGACTTGACTTATGCGTATAGCTAAATCCAATTTGAATTCGTCATGCTCTTTTCATTTCCTTTAAATTTGATTTTTGAAGTGTTAAAAGAGGAAGGGAATTTGAGGAGAAGAGACTTCTTTCGATCTACCATCAATTTTCGGCTTTAGTTTCTGTACTAGTGCTCATCATACTACACAACAGTGTATATACGGTCCTTTCATGAGCACCTTTCGAATAAGTACAACAATTGTGCTCTCCTAAGGGTAAAGGAAAACGTGATTTTCTTGCATGAGCTCGCATGCATACGTAAGGATCTGTAGATGGTTCTACTGCAAGCACCGTCCAATAGAGAGAATTTCTTCACAAGCAACTCTAATCCCAAAGTACGGTTAGATACACTCAATCGTCAACAATATGTCAGCTAGTAAAAGGATAGACGGTTAAAATCAATCAGCCCAAAAAGTGATGATTGATGCGGTTCGTGAAAATTTTCCCTCCTCCGATAGCGTTCAAAATAATAATCTAAGAAGCATGGGTACAACCGTCATCATAAGGTTCGTCGAGTAAAAGGATTGTCGTTAATAAGACATACGAACTTTCGCCATTATAAAAGACTCCTCACTTTGTCAGCCTTCCACAAAGTCAAATCATTATATACAAATCTGCAAGCTGACATGGCATTAAGTTAACAAAAGAAAGGGAGATCCCATGGTGATAAATGAGTAACACCATAGACACTAAAACTGAAGCACCAACTTATGCATGCACGGGAGAGACCCACCCAAAATGATGCATCTTCAGAGTCTCGATTTCTTCGCAAAGTGACTGTTATTGCAAAACAGAATATGCTATTCGGAAACCTAATCCTTTAACACTCTTTGCTGCAAGTTCAGCTGCTTTTCCATGACAACTTTCTCAACAATCCCACCACCTACTGTAGCTTAAAAGTCCCTTTAATTTAGTTTCCTTTCCCTGTCCATCTGCCTGGAGAGTTTGGCTTTGGCACCAAGTAATCATCTTCAATGACTTACTGTCCCAATATCTCGAGTATGCCCACCAAAAGATAACAATGGCTTTCCTAATAAAACAAATGCAAAGTCCTGGACAAGATTATGATCAGTATCAAAGCCACTGCCCATTGCCTCATAAGCAAATTGATACTGGAACGTGAAGGAAAAAGACCTATAATTAAGCAATTTGGATTCACCCGCCACAAAGATGAACCTTGGGAGAGCAGTCGGGATGGGAAAGACAGGGCCTGCCTCCCTGGTGATTAGTGAGAAATGCTGCTTATGTACGACTCCGCTCCATAATGGTATCAGCAAAACCATATAAATCAAAGTTTGAACCATGATCAATGGCATTACTAGATGAAAATTTTGGCAGGCCTTTGAAACCTTCTAATGAGGGGCCATAGCGACCAGTTCCCACAGATGTATACCTCCTGAGATTTCTTTGCTCTAGCTGGTCCCGATATGCGCCATCCCTGATCACATATTGTCCAATTGAAGCATCATTACTACTACCTACAAGTCCAATCCTGTCGGCCAATCTGTCTCTAGGGAAAGCAGTAGATGCACCTGCAGTCATCATACTGATTCCAGCAGAGATTCTACCTCCAACTCCAGAAGAATGCAAGGCATTTGCACTCTCCATTGGGGATTTCAAGGAAGTTTCTGGCAAAGACCCTCCACCAGATCCATGAGATACCAATGATGCAGCAGGATAACTGCTTCCATGCCGGGAGAGTCCACTGTCAAACGAAAATATTGGCTGTGAACCATCATCATACGAACTCCTACCAAATATACGACTATTGTCCTTTTGCTCTTGGAAACCCATGAATGGACGAGAAAAGTGGGGTGCCACTTCAGGTGAGAACTTTGGGCGTTTAACCTCATGACTCTTAAATGTTCTCGCAGGTTCCACAACATCAATCCTTCTCTTGGAGACTACCTTCTCCTTCATCTTCTTATCAATGTCAGCAGCCTCTTTCTCCAACTTCACTATCATTTCCTTTAATTGCCATCCAGGAAGTACTTTTGCCGGGTCCCAATTATGATCTTCCAAACATTTCAATGTGGATTTTAGAGCAGTCAATTGCTTTTGGGTAGCTGCCTTCTGCAAAATATTATGATAATGAAACATCAATAAGGAAGCAAAATGAAGCAAGATCCTCAACAAATATCCATCAAAGGTGCAAAGAACAGAATTGGAAAACCCACCATAGCCATAGTTGAACTATGTGCTCTTTTACTATTGTCACATCTTTCTTTAGCTTCCCTTAAAAATGACGTCAGAATTGTCTGAGGGGGGAACTTATCCTCTATACCGAAACCAATGGAGACATCAACAGCTTCAATGTTCATCCCAATCTTCATCATTTCCTCTAAGACATCTGCAACCCATTAAGAAGAACATGAGATGCTTTCAACAATTTAGGTCAGCATGATAGTCTCCAATTTATTTTTTTCAAGTGTTGGCAATCCTTGATAATGACTGATATGGCACAATCAATCATAAACTTTCAAATTTCAATCTTTGACATATTAGACAATTGAACGTTTGGAAGTAACATTTTTCTCACTTGGGAAGCTACATTGCTTCAAAGCTATCCAGCTATTCCCTTTTCAACTGTCATTCTCCATGTCATTGACGATATATTTTTCCAACCAAATCAACATCTCATTACATTTACAAGTGCACCATCCACAAAGATGCAATGAATATCAGTAAGAATCAATGCATTGATAGCATAGCAACTATATTCACTTAGGCTGAAGTGGACAATTGTTTATGGAGTTGAATGACTATGCAGGTCTTGAAGATTGTGCCATTTAGATGAACTCCATCTCCCAAACTCCTCCCTTTTAGGCATTGGTTCTTTGTTAGTACAAAGGGGCAAAGTAGCCCAGTGACAATTAGTAAAATTCATTTGACACTCAGAGAAAACATTATGATGTCATGGAGCCAAGCCACCGCTCGTAAAAGCTTTTATTATAACCTTCTTTAAGGCTTGGCAGAGCGATCAGTCGTGGTAGACATCCTTGTAGCCAAACTATGTGTGCATAACTTACCAAAAGCAGGCATTCCAGGTTACATACATAAGGATATCGAAAATGGTGACTAGCGTTTCTTCCTATATATGTTAGGCTGAATGTGTTTAGGGTAGAATCGGCATGATTGGACATATCTGACTTCACAGTTAGATTTTGTGGAACATCAGACGATAGTTGTGGCTTTTCAATTTCATGAGGGTTCGCATCAAGTAAATCCTTCATTTCCATCTTTTTATATCATTGTCATCAAGGTTCTAACCAAATTAACAAAAATCTGTCAGACGGTCCATTGCTAGATTCACGATTAGCCAGCACTACAGTAGACTTCTAATGTGGGCATCTAACAACAAACATGAGATAAATAGGCCGAGACCAGACCAAAAGAAAGTGGTCACAAAGAATATCAGATTAACATGGGTGAATTCAACACGGAAGTGGGTTAAACCTTTAAAATTAAGAGAACGAGCAATGAGTAATTTTTGCAACCAGAAGGCTTGTAATATAATCAACTCTAAAGTATAAGGATATACATAACACAAGCCATTTCAAATGGTAGTTCGTCTTAACTTAATAAACATGTATGGCAGATTTTTCCTGCCTGTTTTCAAATGCTATAATTTTAGTGGCTACACATATATCTGATTTTTCCCCATTTCGTAGAAAGAAAATCATCAAGGTCACGAAAATGGATGAGAGCGAACAATGAGAGGAGGGCATACAGCAAACGGAGGACCATACAGCATTTCCCAAAAAAAAAAAAAATTCTTGATCAGGTTTAAAGGGGTAATCTAGATAAACATACTTCCAGAAATGACTGAGCCTCTAGTAAAATAAAATTGAGGAACAAGATGACCAAAAAGTATAATTTGCATTAATGCTTTGATTGACATTGTTGATTCGCTGTCTTGTAAATGAGTCCCTTTGGGCTTTGAGTTCTTTTGTTAAATGGGACAGCATCCCCTTGGTGCCTCAGTGAATTTCTCTTAACTTATCAAAAAATTAAGAGATGGAGAAAGCCTCTCTCAGTCTTTGCCCTAAAATTACATAAATATCCTAATCTACATGATTCAGTCCCACTTTTCAAGTTCTAGCCTTGATCCTTTTGACCTAGAACCTCCTTTTCAACTGAAATGTGATTTGGTCTTCCATGCTTTGAAAGGTTACCCACATTCAGTTTAACAGCTCTGCCCATCTAGCAAGGAACTCCATAGGCATCGACTAGATTATGCTTCTTGACAGAATAATTTGGGAAGCTGCTTGCACTGAATCTTAGGGAGGGAGGTCTAAAGCGACAATCTCATCAAGACCCACTTACTCTCTTTGCAGAAATCAATTCAAGGTTAAGTTTTTCTCTTGCATTGATCTTTTTATTTAAATCCAGTAATAGTTTTGTCACAGTTGTCCCATGTGATTTGTTTCAATTTTGCCACTTTTTGTGCTGGTGTTTTTAAGAGCCTTGTTGCTTCCCCACATCGGACCACACAACCATAAAGAACGAAAAGAAAATATTTTTTTCCCAAGCAAAGAAAAAAGTGAAGAATCCTCATTCCAACTCTAGCCGAAAAGGAATTCCATTAATAACTGGCCGTGCATCTCCTTTTCTGTGGTAAAAAACGCAAATTGAACTAGGGGTTCGCAACGTATAGAGATGGCCAGTTTTAGATGACTATTTTAGATCAAACCAAAGATCTGCGCAAAAGCGGACAAAGATTAAAGTACCGAATTTGGTACAAATACTCATACAGACAAGTCTAAGTATTGCACCCACTTGTTAAACTAGAGAAAGCATCAATAAGTAAAAAATGAGGAAGCACCAACAAGTACCAGGAATCCGGGGCGCAAGAATGGGGAACGCGGAAGTGCGTCGC
This sequence comes from Eucalyptus decipiens, assembly GCA_014182575.1. Taxonomy (NCBI): domain Eukaryota; kingdom Viridiplantae; phylum Streptophyta; class Magnoliopsida; order Myrtales; family Myrtaceae; genus Eucalyptus; species Eucalyptus decipiens. Next base: position 154,196 of record CM024616.1, on the reverse strand, counting down.
CGATTTCCTTCCAATTGCTAAGCCGGAGCAAATGCGCAATATCTTCAGCCTTAAAAACGCTAGGGATGCCGAAGGAAGCAATGAAAAGGAGCAAACCGCGGGCATCGCTCTCGCCTGCTCTGGAGACCCCGCCCTCGACGATCAGCCTCTTCCTCCACGCGATGGCGGACGACTCAGCCTCCACCTTGACCGAGAGAGCGGCAGGATCCTGCTGCACGCCCAGAGAATCGGAGAGGAGGAAGAATTCGAGGGCGAGGATGGCGGCGTGGCGGGCGGAGATCATGGGGGAGTCGTGGGTGAAGGCCTTGCTGCCCTGGAGATAGAACCCTCCGACGCAATCGTAGACGAGTTTGGGCACGTCGGGAGCGCAGTTCTTGAGAGCGGGAGGGACTTGGCGGCGGAGGTCATCGACGTCGGACAAGTGGGCGACGAGGTAGCGGCGGAGGCCGCGGCTGCACATGGTCTGGCATAGCTGCTCGAGTTCGGACTGCGGGGCGCTCTCCTCCGGCAATTCGGGGGCCGATCTCGCGTCCTCCTGCGAAGGCTGAGGCGGGGATTTCGATTGATCGAGCGGGGCTTTGGTATGGGAGGGTTGATCGGGGTTGAATTGGAGGAGGAGAGTGCGGGAATCGAGGGCGAGGTGGAGGGAACGGAGGTGGTCGTCGAGGTCGTGGAAGCGGAGGCGGAAGGCGTCGATGGCGGAGGAGAGGGAGCCCAGCTGGGCCACCGATCGCATCACCGCCGAATCCTCTCGGTGCAGCATTATCTCGGAATTCAATTTCCCAGTGGCTGCAACTGAAACCCTAAAAAAAGTTTGGAACTTTCAAGGTCTGGTTTTTTTTTGGGATCTTGGAGGGGAATTTGAAGCTTCGTTTTAGGGATGAGGGATGAGGGACGAGGGATTTGGGATTGGGAAGGGGGAGGGAACTCAGGAAGGAGGAGAGGAGAGCAGTTTCTTCTTCTTCTGAATGGCGCGTTTTGGTCTTTTGCTGTTGTGGTACTGCTGTTGTGTGTGCTACGAATAATGCGACGGTTGCCTTTCTTTTTTCTTATTTTCTTTTTTGTCAAAAAAAAATAACTTATGGTGTTGGTGATGAACCAACAAAAATTATTTAGTCATAGGCATGAGGAAATTATTGATTATTTTATACAGAGATAATATATATATAATTTAATTTTGATTTAATATATAATAATGATTTTGACCATTAATATTTAATTTATTTAATGTGATTTTTAATTTATATTATCTCACTATCGCGAAAAATTACGTGGAACAACTTCAAAGATAACAAATCCCACTGCTAAAATTTTAATGAAGGAAAAGGGAAATGGGGACTCAACTCAGAGCAACAAAGGTCTCATAGCTCATTCTATAATTGCAAATCCGCAGCAAACTCTGAAGCCCGATCGCAAACTAGGGGTTGAAAATTTAAACTGGCCGAACCTAGCTCACAAGGTGCCTTTTTTTTTTTTCTTTTCTTTTTTGGTCAAAAAATAACTAATTATGTTGGTGAGGGGATAAAAATGATGTAGTTAAGAAATGAGGAAATTATTGGTTATTTGGTACAAAGATAATATGTATATATATACACACACGATAATGACATAAATTATCTCTAAATTTTAGTTCAATACATAGTATGGTTCTTGAATTTTAACTTAATGCATGATATAATTCATGAACTTTCAATTTATCTTACATGATATTTGAACTTTTGAATATATATAAATTGTCATGTACCTTCTTAATTAACCTTGGCAATACAACGTTTAACATAAATTGGAATGATTTATGACCTTGTAGCTGTAAGCTTTAGTGCATCTTTCCCCACCCTCAACTCTTGGTTGGTGTTCGTTCTATCTAACTCTACTTGTTAGATTCCTTCCTATCCTAAACTTAGTAGGAGAGAGGATCTTGGGCAAAGAATTCATTTTCCATCTAGAAACCACTTTGTGTAGTTTCATTAGTCTGATAATCTATCTCATAATTTCGACAGCCCCAAATGAGGCATGTAGGCTTCGATGGGATGACTTGAGCGTACATTACATTAATTATCCATAAGTGCCACTAAATTGTCGATTTTTTTTTTTTTTTTTTGGGATAATATCGCCATTGAATAGAAAAGCATGATCTCGATTATATCCTGTATTAGTGGAAGACATCATCAAGTATGTTCTAAGATATTCCATCCATGTATTGTTACATAGGTTTTTTTTTTCTTTTTTTTCATATAATGGTTAGGTGGATGCCTGATCAACTTTTCAGCATCTTCACCATTTCCACTTATCCGGACATTAGGCTATATCTCTTTGAGGGCTCCGGTTGTTAATCCATAGGGGGACACATCTACAACTAAAGGTCACAGATCTCATAAAACGCTGAATACGTGCCTTCGTGAGAGTATGCACCGAATTTGTGCTGATGGACGTAAGTACTTGCTGTTTTCAAGAACGTTCATGTTCTGGGCGAAAATCACGTGGGCCTTCTCAATCTTTGGTGTCTGGTCTGCAAGATTTTGAATCTTTCACGCACAGATACTGTGAACCCTTTTGCTACTCCTCAACTTAACCGTGGCCAGAGCAGCAAATCACCAGTTTTCTGCAGAGTTATTTTGGTAAAGCGGATGATGACGACGGGCAATCTCTCTAACCTTAGTTGCTTTGCTAATACCTTAAAACACTGGCTCACGGAAACGCAAAACGTAGTCCATGCGTCCCCAAAATATCCACTTATTTCATTGAATATGATTAAATGTCCCCGCAATCAAATATACAGTTGAAGAATTGCTCATATACAATATACACAGTAATTTTACAGAAAAAAAATGGGATTAGACAATTCATCGTGTAATGATTCACTTAAAATAGGGATTTTTTGTCGGACAAATGGATATGCCTATGGGATCTGTTCGTAACAGACGGATTTCCTGAAGAGTCCACATCGATGACGGCTGTGTCACCTGGGTTGTAACCTCCAGAAAGGATAGCTTCGCTCAATAGGTTTTCAATCAACTGGGTTACCGCTCTTCTAAGTGGCCTCGCACCATAAACTTGGTCATACCCCTGTTGGCATACGAGGTCCATGATTGATTCAGACACCTCCAATCCAATACCCATCGACATCAGCCGCTTTCTCACGTCTTGCAACATAATGTTCAAAATTTCGAGCATCTGGAAGAGAGGCAACAAGATGGATTCATATACTTACAGTACAAAGTAGATTTTACATTGCAAGATCAAAACAAAAGTTTGCTGAGCATGGAATGCTATTAGAGGAATAGAGAGACTGGCAAATGAAAAGATTAAACATCTAACCTGACTCTTCTCGAGGGCACGGAACACAACCACTTCATCTATCCTGTTGAGTAACTCTGGCCTGAAATATGCTTTCAGTTCTTCCATCACCAGTGCCTTCAATCCAGCATATGATGTTGACTCATTATCTGGACTCAGAAACCCAAAAGAGCGCCCACCTTTCGCAATTGTACTAGAACCCACATTTGACGTCATTACAATTAATGCATTCTTGAATGAAACTCTTCGTCCCTGTGTATCACGAGAAGATAATATGTTAGGAAAGAAACTTGTCGCTCATTTAAATTAATACCCTCACTGTAAGAATTATTGCACTTTTCAGTCCCAATATGAAGTCCAGAAGTTCATAAATCTCGATTGTTTTCTATCTACAAGGAACAAATTGTTAGCAAGCACGAACCTCAGAATCTGTGAGGTGTCCATCCTCAAACAATTGCAGAAGGATATTGAATATATCTGGATGTGCTTTTTCTATCTCATCGAGCAACACTACTGTGAAAGGCTTTCTTCTGATAGCTTCTGTGAGAGTACCACCCTCTCCATATCCTACATAACCTGGAGGTGATCCAATCAATTTGCTTACAGTATGCCGCTCCATATACTCACTCATGTCCAATCTCAGCACAGCTTCTTCCTGATATAATAGAATAGGGGCAAAAAGTAGATATGTCAAGTGAAAACTCATCAACCATCATGAGTTGAGTTGGATATAGACATTAAACAGAGACTTTTTAACATAGGAATGCTTAAAAGAAAGGCTCTTCAGCCTCTCAACAGAAGGAACATATCCATCCTCCATTTTTACAAACCCATGACACCTGAAGAATACTTATCATAACAGCAATCACTACATACAACAAGGGTGATTTACTAATAGTGTGCAGCAGGAATGTAACTATCGACTTACATATGTTTGCAAACCTACTCAATCTATAGATCAAGGTCATTAGCCAAGAAGCATCTCACTACCACTGAAATTGTTCAAGGCATTGGGTAGTCTGATAAGCTAGATTAATGGAAAGGAAAAATCACTAGTTTAAGTAAATTGTGGCTTATAGCCTTTGTAAAGGCTATCATTCCCGACCCCAAGTGCACTAGTGGGAAAAATATCATGACACTTCACTTTTTCTTTTGGCCAGTATGTAAAATTTCACTGCACTAAGCAAAGTCATTTGCAGTGCTTTTTGCTTGTTTTTCCCTTTATATTTTATATTTTTGCCTTTTTTCCACATGTGGGTCCCAATTGGCCCAAAATCAGCACCACGTGGCCTCATAAATATTTTAGGGCTTGACTACACTAAAAGCACTTATCCCACCTCAAAATCAAGCTCCTTCAAGGAAAAGGCCGAAAAGATAAGATTTATGTTTCCCATTAGATATTAACAAGAGAGAGGCTCTCATAGAAACTAATGCAGCAACTTACTGATCCAAAGTAGCATGCAGCCAGAGCTTTTGTTAATTCAGTCTTGCCAACTCCAGTAGGGCCACAAAAGAGCATCGCAGCAATAGGTCGGTCTGGATCCTTCAAACCAACCCTGGATCTCTTAATCGCTCGAGAGATGCAAGAAACAGCCTCCTCTTGACCAATGACCCGTTTTCTGAGCTGCTCCTCAAGACCCACCAGTAGCAATCTTTCATCCGCAGTGAGCTTCTGAACTGGGATTCCTGACCAGAGCGAAGCAACAGCCGCTATATCATCAGGTCCGACGAGCGTAGGCCTGCAAAAAATCACCAGGGGAAATTGTAAATGAACATCAAATTCAGTCTGTGAAAGGCACATTACAATTGCTATTTATGTATCCAATTTTTTTAAGGAATTCGTACTCATTATCATTTGATGTTGAAGGCAAAGCAAAGTCTGAATCATCCAAATTTGAAGAGCCATTTTCAACCTTCATCCTGCTCCCCTGAACCTGCTATTCTTACCGAAAGAAATAAGAGCCATGAACTGATGAAGAAGCTGGATAGATACAGAAGCAGTGCCCTTACCACTTCATGCATAGCCTGAACAGTACGAATTTCTTGCCAATAATCATCAGGTGACTTGGAGAGTATGCATGTCTGTTGTTCCTTTTTCCTTTTGAAGGCTTCAATATGAGCCCTACTCCCAGCCTCATCAATGAGATCTATTGCTTTGTCAGGGAGGTATCGGTCAGGAATGTATCTTGCTGAGAGTTGCACAGCGGCATTTATTGCTTCGAAAGTAAATATGCATTTGTGGTGGGCTTCATATTTATGGCGTAAACCCAACAGAATCCTAACTGCATCCTCCTATGAATTTATTTCAACAAGTCAAATAACATTCTAAACACAATTGTCAGCTTCATGAAGTAAACTTCTGTTAGACGAAACCTGGCTTGGCTCATTAACAAGTACAGGTTGGAATCGCCTTGCCAATGCTTTATCTTGTTCAAAATGTGTCCTGTATTCATCCATAGTTGTTGACGCAATGCACTGCAGAGAAAAAGAATAAAAGGCATCTTCAATTGGCAAACTAAAGGGTAGTTAATACACCAAACTTGGTTTTAAAGCAACTACACCTAAAGCATACACCACAATATAAACTAAGAACCCAATCATGGGTCAATTGCAAGCCAAAAGCAGCAGACTGCCTTGATTTTAATTGACATGGAGTCGAATTATATAAATATACTCAAGTTGAAATTTGGATGAGATGATAGGGAGAGGAGCTTCAATCTTCATACTTTCAAAAGTGTGCATTAGATAGCATAAATCCTCATTTGTACTAGTAGGAAAAGTTCCAGGAAGTGTCATTTCAAATTCACTTGTGTCTTGGGAGATCACTCAGCTATAAGTTGACTAAGGCCATAACAAAAGATAGGCTTCTAAGGAGAATGCCAACGTCTTCTACAAATAATTTGGTAGGATTAACCTGAATTCAACCATTGGGCTTAGTACTGATTCATTGATTAGACTGCAAGCAAAGAGTAGTTGATTTCATCTCTTCAGATTGACAATGGGGAACAATCTAAAATCCATCAGAAGAATTTTCTAGCTTTCTGGTGTAAAAGACTAAGTTAACACCAGAAGGATAGGGCATTCTCACTAATACAACATGGGTATGTAAGAAATTTAAAGGCAGAGAAGGTTCCCACAAGAAAGCATTACCTGTAAATCACCTCTTCCAAGTGCAGGTTTCAATAGGTTGGCAATGTCGAGACCAGATCCCTTATTTCCTTTACCAACAGTGCCAGATCCAATGATCGTGTGGACCTCGTCTATGAAAGGATGACATTTCCTGTAGGTGGCGATTTCAAAACTATGAGACACTAAAAGGACTAGTTGCTCAACTAAAGATAGCTCACTCATAACTTAATTCACCTGATCTCAAAGTTTCTTTCAGTAAAGCAGTGATACGAGCCTCCAACTCCCCCCTCTCCTTTGCACCAGCAATCAATAAACCTATATCTAAGGACATTATGCGTTTGTTCTGTTCAAACAAGAGAGCTCATCAAACTTGACATAAATAAGTCAGTCTAGAAAGTGTTCTCAAAGAGTTGATAGTTACATGTAAATCATGCATGTAAGCAGAGACGCACCAGCAGAAAAGGTGGAACATCTGCATCGGCATCGGCAATCTTAATTGCTAAGCCTTCAGCAATGGCCGTTTTCCCAACCCCAGCTTCTCCAAGGAGGATAGGGTTGCTCTTGGTTCTCCGACAAAGTATCTGAATGATTCTCTTAACTTCAGTATCACGGCCAATCACAGGATCGATGAGTCCCTCGCCGGCTCGAACAGTGAGGTCCACGCAGAATTGAGCAAGAGCACTTTTCTCTGGCAAAGAGCAACCAGAAGTGTTTTTATTTTTAGCCAAGCATCCTAAGTCATTGTTTGGCCGATATACAGAGAACATAAGCAAAAGAGTATGGTACCTCTGTTTTTGTCAGCGGATTTAAGGGCAGAAGTCTTTCCAGAAAAGGGTTTGTTAGGCATAACCTTAGAAGCTGCAGCAGCAGAAGCAGAAGATGGGACTCTGCCGTCTTTTGCGAGCTCCCCCTGAAGTCTTGACACTGCCGCTTCCGCCAAATCATTAAGGTTTGCTCCCAATCTGCAAGTGACGGTATCACAAAAACCCTCAACAACATAATGCGTTGCATCAGAAGCACATTGTTCTGTGCCTAATCAATTACTGCATCTACACATACACATACATATGGAAAATGCTGCCATACACGAGATAAGAAAGGCCCATGTCAGTACCCTCCGGCCACAACACATTGCAATATGCTCTGGCTGGGATGATCCTTTCACGGTAACATACAACAACCAGAGAGTCAACAACTCGGGAGAGGGAGAGAAGGACCTCTTGAGAACTCGGGAGGCGCTGCCATCGTCGACGGTGAAGAGCCCAATGGCGATGTGCTCGGGGGCGATAAAGTTGTGGCCCATCGTCCTCGAGTACTCAACCGCAGCCTCGAAAACGCGCTTGGTGCTGATTGAGAAGGGGACGTGAGCAGGGGATGAAGACTTGCTGCTGCTGCTGCTGCTGCCGCCGCCGTTTTGGGGTTCGTCGGGGACAACACCAGTCTCGATCGCATCGTCGTGCTGATGATGATTGTGCCAGATGGCGAGGACGGCGGCGCGGGCATCGTCGAGGGTAATGGGGGAGCCGAGGAAGCCAGGAGGGGAAGGGTGATTGCTGTGGTGGCGGACGTGATCCTCGGCGATGAGGCCGAGGAGGAGGTGCTGGGGGAAGACCATGGGCTTGCCCATGGACTTGGCTTCCCGCTGGGAGAAGACGATGGCCTTGATGGCCCTCTCCGTGAACCTCTCGAACACCGCCCTCACCTGGAGGAGCCGGTGCTTCTTCTTCTTGGATATCCGAAGGTGGGGCGGCGAAGATGGAGGTCTGGCGGCACCGAGGGAACAATGGTGGAGGACGGGAGAACCCCAGAAGCCGGAAACGGGCAATCGGATGGGAGGCATCCGGCTCCGGCGACAGGGGGCGGCGGCGGCGAAGAAGGGGGAGTGGATGGAGAGGGGAGAGGAACACGACGTGGACACCTCCATCACCATGGGAATGAGGAGGGAGGGAATTGTCAGGTTAAGGGGGAAGAGATGGGTCAACTGGTCAACCGACTCTCTCGCCCTGTATCTTCTTCTTCTTCTTTTCTTTGATGAATCCAGGTGGTGGTGCTATTATTATAATGATTGTTGGGGGGTGGTAAGAGTTGGGATATGCTTCGCCCTTCCTCCTTTCCAGATTGATCGTTATTCCCTCCTTTTGAAGAATTGAGTTGAGAAGGAAGGGAGGGGGAGGAGAGAGGAGCAAGTAAAGAATTGAACCCAACACCCCCTGAAAGAGGAGAGAGAGACAGAGACAGAGGGAGTTTGGACGTTTCAACCATGAGGAGGAAAGCCAAGTAAACACGTCATGGTGCCAAATGCAAATCTTCCACGCTTCTTCTTCTTCTTCTTCTTCTTCTTCCCCTCCTCCTCCTCCTCCTCCTCCTCCTCGTGTTTCCTCCCACGTGCATCTACTAAGTTTTGGACTTATTTAACCCGAGTCAACTCTTGCCCGCCCACGCACATTGCAGATATTTTCCCCCGAAGAAAATTTCAAATTAACATTTTCATGAGAGGGCTCACTACACATTTTTCTTTTTTTGATGACTTAGGAATCCCATATAGGCGACGGTTGGCCGAGCAAACCTGAAGTCACGCTAGTGAATGACCCACCACCCCGGCATCACTTAAGACCTCAAGTTGCGTACATTGAGTTTCGAACCCTTCCATTTTGGGCAGAAACTTCATGAAGGCTCTTATCAAATATAGCCACAATAGACATTGGTGAGGGCTTACTACACATTATTCCAAACAAAGTCTTAAAATATCCGATCCTATCTTAAATAAGGACCGAACTATTCACGTGCCACCTTTCAACTCAGAATTGAGTGCATTTTCATCTATGGGCTAAGTCCTTTCTTTCTTTTTCTTTATTCTTTCCTCTCTTCATCTTCTTCGTCATTTTTTAGCTTTCAATTATACGACCACTTGAGCTCTAAGCTTTTAAATCTTTTACATGTAATATTGATACGGTTGTCCTGTTTACAAATTCTATCATGTGAGGATAAAGAAGGTCCAAAATTTCAACTATAAAAGATTTTGGTGCTTCTCACTTGTCTAGATGATGGCCAATAATCATGCTTTGTGGTTTTCTTTTCCTAATGCCCAAAACTTGATGGACCTTATTTCCCAAAACACGGTGCTGCTTTCATTCTTATATTTTTAAATGCATTGAGTGAAATATGCGTAGATGAATACATCATTATAAAAAAAAAAAGAAAAAGAAAAAACAAGATGACAAATAGAAGACAAATATAAAAATAAAAAAGAAACAAAAAAATGACCCTAAATAAAAATGCCATCCGCCATGGCTCGGAAGCCCTTATTGAGATAAAGTAAGCCATTTCATATTCTCATTTGATGTAAATAATTGCTTTTTTTTTTAAGAAAGTGATATTATTTTAGGTCATTATCTGAAATTTTGGCTACCTTTTGGCATTGCTGGGGGGCAAGCAAATTCTTGTATTAGATCCGGTTCCCAATGAACGTTGTCCCGAGATTTGATTCTCCAAGGGACATGTGCGACACGTGCAAGGGGTGGTGCACGATGCCCACGAGCAAATTGTTTTTAAGTAAAGACTTGAGCTAAGGGCAGAGGCTCCAACTGGAGATCATCTAGAACTTGGGCATTGGCCCAAGCCATTGCCTTTTGGGCCTTGGCCCATCTAACTAGGCCCTAATCAATTCTAATTATGGATAGGGCATCCATGGTCAGCAAGCTTTTAGGCGCAGCGCCCTCTCCACGCGGTCATATTCGCTCTACCCCCCACATAAGCCACAGCTAGCTAGCTAGCTAGCTAGTAGTTTGCATGAAAAAAAGTTGATTTTTCTTTCAATGACAAACGACACTTAGTAAAAGGTTTTGCCCATCGATTAAAGTCTACTTTCCATTGACCAACTTTAATGTAGAGCAATGGATGCATATATACTCGTGGTTACATAATTGTATCCATACGATAAAGTCAATGAGGAGTAATTAGACTTTTGTGTCGGTATGAAAGATAATTTTTTAGAATAGTTTTATAAATTTTTTCCTTTTCTTTTTCTTCTCTTCCTTTTTTGATTTTTCCCCACCCGGCCTAGCCTAGATCTTGGTGAGGTGGCTCTGCCTAAATTTTTACCAGGGATTTAGAGATGGATATATATACATAGCCGCGTTTGCAGTCTTTGTACCACAAAATCAAATTTAGGCAAAATAAATTTATTTTTAATTAACAGGGAAAACGGGCTTTTATTTTAGAATGCGGTCTTAAAACTTAAAAAAGCAACCCAAATACTGGCAAATCCCAAATCCCAAATCCAAACCCAAATTCGGCCCAAATAATCCAACTGTAAAACTAAGTAGCCCAAAAGACAAATAAACAAGAGGACGAGAAACCGCCGAAAAGGCTCCTAGAGAGAGAGAGAGAGAGAGAGAGTGCTACGGAGAGCAGCAGCCTCCCTGAGTTTGGAACACGCCGAAGCGGCGGAACCTGAATCCTCTCAACCCGCGCGCCTCCCCGATCGCCGCCACCACCCTCTTCCCTCGCCCGTCAGTCTCCGTCTCTCTCTCTCTCTAGAGATTTTTGTTAGAAGCTAGGGGAGCTTGGGCTGCTGAAACTTTGTTTCGTCCGTGGACTTTTGAGATCTTTTGGGTCGGTGGCGCATGTTGTGTTGTGGACTGTGCAGGAAGGAGGGGGCGATTCCCGATTTTGCCTGTTTGTTTCCACTAAATTAATTTATCGCTCTTCGTCATTATGTTCCTGTGTCGGCATATGTTTCCTTCAGCCTCAGTGACCCGTGGCTAATCGTATTGCCTTTCTGTCTACGATCATCCCGTGCTGATGAACGTCCACCTGAAATTCATTGGCATATAACAGAACAATTCCTCCTCCATGCTCGAAACAAGTTGAGTATATGTTTTGAGTCTTAATATCGTTTGGGTAATAATTACAAAACAAGCAAATAAACATGTTTTGGATCGAGATAGGGTCGAAACATTCGGCCCGGAAACACGTTATTTACTCTAAACAATGAAACAAACATCTCACCCAAACACAAAACACTCCACACCCAAAGCCGACGGCTCTGCCTTCTCGCTGTCTCCTCTCGTTGACGACTGCGCCTTCTCTGCTCATCAACTCCGCAGCCGCCGCCGTCGACGACTACGCCTCCTCGTCGACTCCGCCGCCGCCCTCTTCTTTGCTCCTTGCATTCTAGGGTTTCGCTTCGCGGTAAGATCTCCATCACCATGGGAGGAGGAGGGAGGGAATTGTCAGGTTAAGGGGGAAGGGCTGGGTCAACTGGTCAACCGTCTCTCTCGCCCTGTATCTTCTTCTTCTTCTTTTCTTGATGAATCCAGGTGGTGGTGGTGGTGGTGGTGGTGGTACTATTATTTTTGTGATTGTTAGGGGTGGTAAGAGTTGGGATATGCTTCGCCCTTCCTCCTTTCAATCTGAACGGAGAGAGAGAGAGAGAGAGAGAGAGAGAGAGTTTGGGAGTTTCAACCATGAGGAGGAAAGCCAAGTAAACACGTCATGGTGCCAAATGCAAATCCTCCACGCTTCTTCTTCTTCTTCTTCTTCTTCTCGTGTTTCCTCCCACGTGCATCTACCAAGTTTTGGACTTATTTAACCCGAGTCAACTCTTGCCCCCCCAGGCACATTGCAGATATTTTCCCCCGAAGAAAATTTCAACTCAACATTTTCATGAGGGGGCTTACTCCACATTATTCCGAACAAAAGTCTTAGAATATCCTATCCCGTCTTAAAATAAGAGCCCAACTTTTCACGCGTCACCTTCTAACTCAGAATTGAGTGCATTTTCATCTAAGGGCTAATTCTTTTCTTTCTTTTTCTTTATTCTTTCCTCTCTTCATCTTCTTCTTCGTTCTTCCAACGTTCGACTGCGTGGCCACTTGAGCTCTAAGCTTTTGAATCTTTTTTATTTATGACTACTACGACTGTCCTGTTCACATACTCTTATCATGTGAGGATGAATAAAGTCCAACATTTCAATTGTGAAAAATCTTTTCAGTACTTCTCACTTGTCTAGATGATAGCCAATTATGCTTGTGGTTTTTCTTTCCTAATGCCTAAAACTCGACGGACTTATTTCCCAAAACATGGTGCTGCTTTCATCCTTTTCTTTTTAAACCATTGAGTGAAATATGCGTAGATGAATACATCATTATAAATAAATAAATAAATAAATAAATAAACAACAACATAGAAAGAACCAAAAAAGAAAGAAAGAAGATGACAGAGAGAAGAAGAAGAATTAAAAAAGGAAAGAAAAGATGACCCTCAACGAAAAAGCCCTCGATCATGGCTTGGAAAGTGATATGTAGGGGGCATGTGCAAACTCAAGCCCTTAGTTGAGATGAAGCAAGTCACTTCAAACTCTTCTTTGACAAAACATGTTGGACCATCTTTGGAGAAAGCAACTTTATTTTAGGTCATTATCTGAAATTTTTGCTACCTTTTGGTATGGCTAAGTTCGTTTGCGAGCAAATTCTCGCAAAGAAAGTTGTCTCGAGATTTGATTCTCGAAGGGACATTTGCAAGGAAAAAAGTACCAAAAAAGTCATAAACCTATGCATTGACGTACCAATTCGGTTAAACTTTTCAATTGAACCAATTCAATTCTAAACATTTTACTATTGGTACCAATTCATTCCATCCGGCCAATTTTGGCTGGTCGACGCTAATGTGGACATCGGCCGGTGGCCGACGCTAATGTGAAATTTTTTATAATTTTTATAATTATTTTTTCGATTTTTAATTTTTAAAAATTTTCTCTTTTCTCTTTTTTCTTTTTTTTTTTCGTCTTCTTCCTAGCGGTGGCCGGTGAGGGCCGTGAAGACCTCGCTGCCGCCGGCGAGGGCTTCGCGGCCCTCACCCGGCCTCTCCTAGGGCCGCCGGTGAGGAGGCCGCTGGATCTAGGCGAGGCCGGCGGCCCTCGCCGGCCCGCCGGCGAGGGTCGTGGCCCTCGCTCGGCCTCACCTAGGGCCACGGGTGAGGTTGGCCTCGCCCGGATCGGGGAGCTAAGCCGCCTCGCCCACGGCCTTGGGCGGGCCGAGCAAGGGTCGCGACCCTCGTCGGCGGCCCGCGAGGGCCGCTCGGCCTCCCGAGTCGCGCGGGCGGGCTGGCCTCGCCCGCATCCGAGCGAAGCTGTCACGCCGGCAGCCGATCTAGGCAAGGCCAACCCCGCCCATGGCCCTAGGAGAGGTCAGGCAAGCTGGCGACGGTTGCAGCCCTTTCCCAGTGGCCGGCGAGCCTCACTGGAGGCTTACAGGCCAACGCAAGGAAGAAGACAGAAAATAATAATAATAATAATAATAATAAAGTGATAAAAAATTCAAAAAAATCATAAAAATTGCCATGTCGGCATCCAACCACCGGCCGACATCCACGTCAGGGTTGGTCGGCCAAAATTGGCTGGATGGGCTGAATTGGTACCAATAGTAAAATGTTTATGATTGAATTGGTTCAATTGAAAAATTTAGGACTGAATTGGTACCAATGCAATAGGTTTAAGACTTTTTTGGTACTTTTCCTCATTCTCAAGGGGTGGCGCACGATGCCCGTGAGCAAAGGAAGGGCCTTGCAATGATTGTGTTTTAAGTAAAGACTCGAGTTGAGTGCGGGGGACTCCAATCGGAGATCATTTAAACTTGGGCAGTGACAATAGCCATTCCCATTTTGGGCCTTGGCCAATCTTACTGAGGCCCCATCAATTCTAATTATGGATAGGCGCATGGTGGAGAAGTTTCTAAGCGCAGCCCCCTCCCCACTTAACTTTCGAAATGAAGGAGACTAAATATGAATAAGAGGAATAAATCGAAGAAGATCCTTTTCCTTTCTTTTTTTTTTGGAAGAAAATGAGGATCTGGACAAAATCAATTAAGGGGAAGATATTTGAGTGAATGAAAAGTAAAAACAATGGATGAATTCAATTTTCAAGAGACATTTTATAAAAATAGCCAAGTTTATAAAACTTCTTATATAGATAGGAAGAAAAATAAAGAAAATTCAAAGTTAGAAATATTTAGAGAAGATCCATTTTTTACTATGGTTTGAAAAAACAAGAAAGATATTTAAGAATTATTCGAATTATTAAATAGAATATCACCAATCCCCTTTAGTCCTACTCGCTCTGCCCCACGTAAGCCCCTGCTAGCTTGCATGAAAAAAGTTGATTTTTCTTTCAATCGCGAACAAAAAATTGGGAAAGATTTCATCCCATGGATTAAAAGCCTATTTCACATGTACCATTGATCGAGTTTAATGTAGAGCAATGGATATGTATAATTGTGGTTATGCAACTGTATTTATTTGATAATGTCAATGATGAGTAATTACACTTTTGTGTATTTGAAAGATGAGTAACAGTGATGTTTTCAACCGTTAATGAACAGAGTATTTCTCTATATTGATTAGGTCTGTTCGTTTAGAATGATATTCTTCAAATAGATTAAGTCGGAAAGAGAAGTAGTAGTAATGACCCAATATATACAAATATATACATATTAATACAAATATGTACATATGCACTGTTATAAGATATCCACCACTGTAGCTAGGGCAACAGACGAAAGTAAGGCGGAGCTCATCACTTATTCCCTATCTGGTAGTCCTTTGGAGAGCATAGCTTGTTGAGTAAAAGAGGGAAATAGGTTCACGTAATTACATACTCAGGATCACATATACATGTCATAAGCAAAAGCAAGGAGGAGAAAGGGCTGGCTCCATGAAGAAGGTGGTAAAAATCCCTTGGCAGATGAGGACAGAATCGGCAACGGAGACGGAGAAGCCGAGAACGAGAGTAATGAGCCTTCAGGGCGTGTCCCGATGCAGCATTGGAGACAGACCAGGTAAAGATTGTCCACCAAGCAGCAATAGTAAGTTGGATTTTGCCCGCACTGCTCATCGACGTTCTTCTCCGCGTCCGCCATTGTGATGTTCACAATATCGAATGCCTTCTTTCTTCTGTTCCACCGTTTGTAGAATCCATAAATATCCTTCCCTAGCTGACCGTATGCTCCCAGCTCTCTCCTCTGAATCCTGTGTACATATGTAAAAGAAATCAATGATCAAATTTCCTTTTTCTTGTCATCGAAGAGGGCCCTTGTGCTCGTCACTTCTATATATCTTCTTCATCTATGTTACCAACATGAGCAAATGAAGAACTGAGTAGGAAAATTATCAAGTTCGTCAATCAGGAAAGTTTTTTCTGGAACTTACGCGAGGGCATTATCCTGTGTGGCTACCGCAACAGAGGACGTGCTGAGCAGCATAATGCACAAAGAAAAGATGCAAATTCCCACCACGAAGTCATTTTTGGAAGCCATATATATGCATGATACTGTTTGGAAATCGATACGAATCGCCTTTATATATCAACTTGGGAGAGAGCATCGATCGCCGGTCTACATGGGGAATGATTCATATAATGCACATGCGTATGTTGAAAAGATCAACTAGTTGACATTTATTTTACAGTTATTATTTGCGTGAAGATAAGCATGAAGCAGATAAATAATCAAAGTAAGAAATGAATTCACTGACGGGGTCAAGGCACTTGTTAAGAAATAAATTTATTGACGTGATCATGGCGCTTGTAGCGGCGTAAGTCAATTTGTTTATGCATGGTAGAGAACACCTTGAAACTTATAAAATAAGTGATTGGTTTATAGTAGAGGGCATACTTAGGAGGAGTAGTTATGTATGAGTAAAGATGGTAGGTGAACAGTTAAGCATAAAGAAGATGAATCCTTGTATTGTGAGAATGAAGTGTTTTGACGTGGTCATGGCGCTTGTAGTGGCTTAAGTCAGTTTGTTTATGCATGGTAGAAAGCAACTTGAAACCTTTTAAAGAAGTGACTAGTTTACAGCAGAGGGCATACTTAGGAGGGGCAGTTTATAGCAGAGGGCATACTTAGGAGGGGCAGTTGGGTAGGAGTAAAGATGGTAGGTGAATAGTTAAGCATAAAGAAGACGAATCATTGTACTGTGAGAATGAAGTGTTTTGACGTGGTCATGGCACTTGTAGTGGCATCAGTCAGTTTGTTTATGCATGGTAGAAAGCAACTTGATACCTGTAAAAGAAGTGATTGGTTTATAGCAAAGGGCATACTTAGGAGAAGCAGTTGGGTATGAGTAGAGATGGTAGGTGAATAGTTAAGCATAAAGAAGACGAATCATTGCACTGTGAGAATGAAGTGTTTTGACGTGGTCATGGCACTTGTAGTGGCTTAAGTCAGTTTGTTTATGCATGGTAGAAAGCAACTTGAAACCTGCAAAAGAAGTGATTGGTTTAGAGCAAAGGGCATCCTTAGGAGGAGCAGTTGGGTATGAGTAAAATGGTAGGTGAATAGTTAAGCATAAAGAAGATGAATCATCGTACTGTGAGAATGTAGTGTTTTGACACGATCATGGTGCTTGTAGCGGCATAAGTTGATCTAAACATGGTAGAAAACAACTTGAAACGTAAAGAAGAAGAGTGATTTGGTACAACAGGGGGCAAATTTCACATGGAGAATTTGGGAATGCAGGACCAAGTCTTGGTGAATTGTGGGAGGGGCTGGTAATTTGAGGAGGATGCAAGGGTGGTAGTATGCATGTAGAAGGGAATGAGGTGATGGTGATGGATTGGGGGAAGCTAGCTAAAGGACTGGTTTCTGTGAAAGTTGGCTTGCGGTTAGGATTGATTTTCTCTCGATGGTGGGTGGGAGTTGAGCTCTTATTTGCAACGAAATCCCCATCTGGCTGTCCTTGGGCTAAAAGTTGTGGGCGCTAGACAGTACTGTGTTTCCTAGGCTGACACCCCCTGGCACTAGCAACAGGTGAAACGGCAAGCAGGCAGCCAGTAGGCAAAAATCTCTCCCAATCGAGATAATTCCAGTCTTGACTATTGGGACTGCTACGATGAGACTTGCTGGCGGCAAATCTCCTTGTTGATACCCTAAAATGCCCGGGCACGTGCAAGGCACAAGAAATAGAAAGCTCTGAGATAGTCACCACAGCCATATTTGGGCCATAATTTACTTTGGCCCGGCCCATGAATATCCATATGAGAAAAGATGATTAAGGATTTTGAGGAATATTGGACTAAGTTTCGACAAGCCAAGACATATAATATCATGATGAAGTAACGAGCACATTGTGTCGAAGCCCAAGATAAATGATAAAGATGCAACCTTGGCGGTGAAAATAGGCAGGAACAGTTAGAAGGACGCTAAACTTGAAATGGGAACAATTAATACTAGCTAGGCAAGTCACAATACAATTATCGAACTAATATAGATAAGGTGGTTCAGCTTAAAACGTGGAGCGATTCTTGAGGAGAAAGTAATCGATCATTGACGGTTACCAAGTTAACCTATAAATACCACGAACCATCCAACAAAGAGGCTCCCAAACAACACACAAAACTATTTTATATTATCTTTATCTTTATTTAGCTTTAACCTAGCTGTAGCTTAAGATTTCTGTTGTAGATTCAATGCCAGCGAGTGTATCTATCTCGAGAAGTGTTGTCGATTAGATTCCAATACTAACCCATTGTCCAGCATCATTGATTAGATTCTAACGCTGTGTTCATATATATATATATATATCCGAGAGCAGTGTCCAATAGGTGCTATTATCACTATCCAACGTCATTGATTAGATTCCGATATTGTGTTCTTATATCCATCTCGAATTGCGGTCTACTAGGTCCCGTCTTTGCTGTTCAACGTCATTGATTAGATTCCCACGTTATGTCCTCAAACTTAGTAGAAAGTTGTGCTTCATTGCGCATCTTGTCCATATCTAGCTTTGTCAAAAGGTCTTTGATATTGTATATACTACTTTAATTTTAATGGGCTTTCATTATTACATAAAGTGAGTCTAGATGATCTCATTAATGAGATTTCAACATTAATTATCATTGGTATTATACGTGCAACAAGCTAACAATTTCTTTAGTTTTGAGATTATAATGTATAGTCTCATTTGCATTTGACCCTCTCTGTCCAAAGTTAATATAGAACCTAAGTCTCATTTAATAAAAACCAAAATATAATACTTTGTGAAAGATATTTCATTGAGGGATCCAAAAACAACAAAACATCTTTTTGGCATGCCTGGTGGGACCTGGTGTTAGTCGAAGAAAGTGCTATGCCTCACACAAGAAGTCACAACCTTATAGACGGAGCCATGGAAGAACCTTTGCCAGGAATGGATGATATCCCGCATGCAAAGTCATCATTTGCACAGCCTTCCTTGAATTAGGTTTAAGGGGAAAATGCAGATATCCCAAGGCAACAGGTGGAAGAACCAAGGAGAGTAGCGGAGATTACCCCTATCATGCTCTCATCGATGAGGCGAACCATCGAAGAAACTTAGAATGACTTTGCTGGTTACATGGTCAAGAGGATGACTAATGTGATAAGGCCATTAATGATCAATACATACCATTAGTGTGCACAAAGGCAACATGGGTTTTCAATGGGTGCAGCCCAGCCTCAGAATGGGAATGTCCCCATAACCATGAGGTATGCTTCTTTGCCAATACCTCATATAGTAAATTTCAATACTATATAGCAAAAAATACCACCCTTGGCACCTATAAGGATCCTCCAGATAGAATAAGTGATTTCAACAGCCCAAACTAGTGGATCTAATCCCCAATGAGCCTCTGATTCTAATGGAATAACTGGGTAACAACCTTATCATGATATCTCGTTTACTGTGAATAAAATTGCTCCAGTAGGCTATGAGTATCCCTAGTACTCAATCAAATATGCTGCCCATACTAACAATTGTTGACAATCATGGAACCGTATTAGCTTCGCCTAGGGGGTAGGAGTCAATACCTTTTGCTAGGGGTAGGATTAACCTTTTCAACCAACACTCTCGAATGCTAATCAACCCATACCCAATCAAGAATTTCTCATATATCTTAACCTGTAACTAAATAATTCGTTAGCGAATCAAAATATGCCTTAGGCATACCAAGTCCCATAACAACAAGTGTATTAGGTTCAACAACAATCTCTGTACCAAGCATCACAATTGCTAGCGTACCAAGTTCCATAGCCACCCATGTATCAAGCCCCATAGCTTATGGCATATCAACTTCATCAGCATAATGTGAACTTGATGTTGCACCCTAACTATGACGCACAGTACCCAGTAGGATTACCTATGGGACACAACCAGATGGTCATTGAACCTACCTTAAGAAATAAGGCTAGTGATCATGGTCACATGGAGAATGTCTATCAAAAGCCTTATCCATAGTTTCTTACTCACGAGGATTCAAGATGCCAAAATTCACGTTGTTTACTAGAAAATCTGACCAATTAACTTTTAAACACAGTACCCATTTCTTAGCCTTGTGTGCAGATGCAACTCATGGTGATCATTGGAAGCTTCATTTGTTTCCACTTTTGCTATTGAAGACAGCTTTGACGTGGTATACGGCGTTACTGGCCAATTCAGTCTTCTTACAAGAGTAAATGGACGACTTTTCCATACACAATTTCAGTGAGCTATTATGGACTCATCAATTGCTGACTTGTCAACTATGAAACAAATGGTAATTGAGACAGTCAACCAGTTTATAGCAAGGTACAAAAGAGGCATGAACAAATGTTTGGTCCCCTTGCTAGAGAAAACATTCATGGATTTTGCCTTCAACGGTTTGAAGTTTGAAATAAGGGAAAGAATGGTAGATCAACCTTATTTAGACCTATGTCTTGTCCACTATAGCAATCAAACATGAAAGCTTACTTTGAGAAAATGACAAAAGACATATTCGAAGAGGAGACGTTAATTTCGTTGAGACAAGTGATTTTGATGAAGAACAAATAGATCCGACAGAAGTAGCTGTTGCCAAAATGCTCATCGAAAAGCCATATACATGCCAAGCGTTGAAACCGACCAAAGCAAAAGAGAAGTCAACCATCATGACTAAGGCCAAAGAATTAGTTTATTATTCCTTCGATAATAGTAGGGCTGAAGAAATCTTTGATCTATTATTGGCGGACGGTTAAATAAAATTAACAAAAGGCATAATATTTTAACCAAAGAAGAATTGGTAGGGAAGAAGTATTGCAAATGGCACCATTCATGAAGTCATAATACGTCTGATTGTGTGGTCCTCAAGAAAAATATCCAAGAGGCTATTCGACAAGAGAAGATAAAATTTGTTGATGATAAAGGGAACTCCTTCATGGAGGTGGACATAGACCCTTTTCCAGTAATGACTGGGATGGTTTCGATAGGATCTCGAGGTAGGAGGTACAAACCACCGTAGATTTGTACCCATTGTAAACAAATGATTGAAGAAGCTCATCCCCCAGGCCAAAGAGGATATGGGTATCCCTCGAGAGGTCACGCTGTTGGCGAATATTGAAATCTAGGGACTTCTAGATCGTATCAAGAATCGCCTCGCCATAATGAATTGGTTCATGTAAAAGATCACTTCCCTCACCGAAGGTCTCATAAATCATTTAAACAAAGGTATGACAAGGGAGACTCTACCATCAACACACTAGGTGAGCCCAGTGGGAAGCTTAAGTATTATGTGAGTTACACACCTCCACTTGCATATCCTCATAAAGTCAGCCCTTCTAGTTGGGGAGATGAACCCTATAATAATACTGGAGATCAAGACCATGTAACACGAATACACTGTCGAAGGACCTTAGAGGTGCCCTATGACCCACCGGAGAATGAAATAGTACGAAGCTGAGGAGGCCCATAATGATACCATGCCGTGAATCCAAAAGAGAAGGCCCAGAGGAAGAGAAGAATGTGCCAATTATAGTAGTAAGTCAATCAAATTCATATCACTTAGGTTAAATCGGCGTTGATTGCAACCAACAAGCCAAAGCCTTATAGGATTAAGAACTTAGTCTAGAAAAGGAAGCTGGATACGGATGGAGTGACATCAGAGTCAGGAAGAGATAGGTAGGGTAGCCACACAAGTTAAAAACAATGACAAAGAACACGGACCTAGGCGATTGTCTAGGTTAGTTTCTCCATTAAGTTCACATATGATCCATGTTAGAGTGCCCAATGAGTTTCAAATGGATCAAACTGTCCCTAGCATTATTGAGGAAAATCTAGCCGATGAAAGGGAGGGAGCACAATTTTCATTCCATAGCAAAGAGGTAATGGAATTTGAGAAGCCTCTTTGAGAGCCTTACTAATCACTTGAGGGCCTTGAATATTAATGCTAAAGTAAATGGTTGTCTAGTTGCCAAAGTATTAGTTGATGGAGGATCATGTTTGAACCTTATCCCATATAGGTTCTTTAGGAAACTAGGCAAGAAAGACGAAGAAATAATCCCATTGAACATCCCGCTCTCAAATTGAATTGGAGAAGTTACGAAAGTCAAAGGAATATATATAGTCAGCCTAATTGTAAGATCGAAGACTTAAAGAACTTCTTTTTGTGTTGTAGACGCTGACGGATCATATAACTTGTTATTGGGAAAAGATTGGATCCATGGAAATCAATGTGCACCATCAGTATTATATCAAATGTTGGCCTTTCGGAACGGGATAAAGTAGAATATGTTAAGGTTAATACTAGATCAAATGCTCCATGGGCTCAAGCAACAGACATAATAAAGGTTTGCCAAGGAGTAACAAATGACATTACGTGCGTTTATAGGCCCCCGGAAATTGATCCTAGTAGTATTGCATTCTACCGTTTCAACAAAGAAAGTATTAAATGGGTCCCCAAGATGGAACCCCCAAGATGGAACTGGCAGGACGTTTGGATAAGGTTATTTATGAAAAACCTTATATTATTGGAAGACCTCATTAAGAGTATGCGGCCTATCGGGCTGAACATGCCGAACAAGCGATAGACGCTATTGACAGCATTTTTGACTTTGATGAGTCACCAATTAAAGAGGATGATAAATGTTGATACTTAAATTTTTGCATAATTAAGATTGCATAATATATAGTTTAGGAACATTAATTTTATTTTATCCTATTTTATTCAATTTTTTTTATTGGAATGATGGCGAGCATTGATGCAACGTGAGATTTTGCACATATTCAGGTGATATATACCAAGAGATATATTTTTGGGTAGAAAGGAAATTTTTGGATGGAATATTTTAAAAACACAAAAGAGAATATCGAGCAGGTGTAACGATATATTTAAGGGATTATGTATGGCTAAATTTGAAAATAAAATATGCCACGGAGGTCTAAATCTTGTCTCTATAAAAGGTGATGTTCACCGACAAAAGGAAAAAAATGTGATGTTCATGTACGGACACGGGGTGGAAGGCTAAAAAAAAAAAAAAAATTAGAGAAAAAACGTGAAGGGGCTTTTCCTTCGGTTTTCTCAAAAAAAATTCAAAAATCTTTTGGAAAGGGGAAAGGACCAAAGGTGGAGTGTCGTGCGGCACAACAGTAGAGAGAAGGAGAGGTCACGTGAGAAACCCTAGCGGTACTTTTCATCTTCTTCGCGGGGCTGCCCCTGCCCACGCCGGCGCCGCGTCCGCACCGGCCACCGTGCCGGCACCGCCTCCGCCAGCCGCAACCGAGCCCCCGCCACTACGATTCCGCCACCGCTGCTTCGCCGTTCTCCCCGTGAAGCTTGCCGCGACGACCCGACGCCGGCAGATCTGAGCTGAGCTCGCTCCGCTCGCGACCCAGTGCCGTCGCTGAACTCCCGCGACGCCCGCCGCCGCTTCCCTCCTGCCGTCGCTCGTCCGGCAGCCAGCCCCCAAGCGCGTCGTCAGCCACCGCCGCTACGTACCTGACCCCGTGCCGTCGCCGCAGCTCCCGCGACGCCGGACCCGCGCTGCCCTGCCTCCGACCAGCGACCCGACGCCCGCAGCAGCCCGAGCAACGCATCCCCTGCCCTAGCCCGAATCGAGCTGCTCCACCCTCCGCTCGGCGACCTGCTCCTCAGCCGCCGGGCTGCCAACGCCGCCGGTCTACCCTCGCTGCTAGCCCGCTCGCCGCCGGTGTGCCTGCTGTGCCCTCGCCGGAGCTCCGAACCGGCCGCCAAGCTTTTCTTTGGAAAAAAAGAAAAGAAAGAAAATCAAATTAGGTATATTTGCTTTGTTTTATTAGGCAAGTTTATCTTATCTTATTTTTATTTTATTTCTTGTTTTCTTATTTGAAATATTTCTCTGTTGTATAATTGAAAATTCCAAAGCGGCGGAACCTGAATCCTCCCCGATCGCCGCCACCACCCTCTCCCTTCGCCCGTCGCCTGTCAGTCTCTGTCCTTCCCCCCCCTCTCTCTCTCTCTTCTTTTTAGAGATTTTTGTTAGAAGCTAGGGAGCTTGGGCTGCTGAAACTTTGCTTCGTTCGTGGACTTTTGGGATCGTTTGGTTTGGCGGTGCGTGTTGTGTTGTGGACGGTGCAGGAAGGAGGGGCGATTCCCGATTCTGCCCGTTTGTTTCCACTAAATCAATTTATCGCTTCTCGTCATTATGTTCCTGTGTCGCCATATGTTTCCTTCAGCCTCAATGACCGGTGGCTATCTTATTGCCTTTCCGTCTACGATTATCCCGTGTTGATGAACATCCCCCTGAAATTCATTGGCATAAAACAGAACAATTCCTCCTCCATGCTCTACTTCCCTTTGTCCGCTTCGCATGCGTAAAACTTCCACCACCCCCCAAACATAGATTTTCGTAATGTAATGCTCTTCTGATGATCAAGCAATCGTTAGCTAGCGAATGATTAGATTGATATAAGGTGTTAAGGAGTAGTCCAATTGCAACTTTATGACAGGTGATGTTTTGATTGTAAACTGTATGCTGTTAAAGAACAGCAAACTTTCTCGAGGATATAACTTTCTCATGATCCGATTTCACGCGTTTCTTATATGGTGGACACAAAGGAAATTTTGCCCACCTTGGCTCCACGTTTTTAGTGGAATTCGTTAGGGAAAGACTGCATTAATGTGGTTCCACAGCATTCCTTCTTCCTTCCATCTTCTCCACCTCGTCACGGTTCTTGAAAAGATATTATCATTAAGATATAGTTTCGTTGCCCTTCGTAGTTCCTGTCCTGTCCTCATTTCTCTAGCTACTTGATCGATATGTTGACCTGATTTTTTTCCCTTTTTCATCTGTAGAAGGCAGAGATGAAGTTGGACGTGAATGTCTTGAGATACCTATCCAAAGATGACTTTAGAGTTCTCACTGCTGTTGAAATGGGAATGAGAAACGTTAGTATCGAGAATGATGGACCTCACTTTTTCGGGTTTATGCTTCTGTACCTGTTCATTATAGGATGGACATTCCATTGCATGTCACTGATCTATACATTGTCTGTTTTTCAGCATGAAATCGTCCCTTCTGAGCTTGTGGACCGCATTGCTTCTCTCAAGTATGCTCTCCAAACTCTTTTATAATTGTTTATCTATATCATGGCATTTCAATTTCCAACGTCTTTCTTAGGCATGGCGGTACGTACAAAGTTTTGAAGAACTTGCTTAAGCACAAATTGGTACACCATGACTCTTCCAAATGTAAGTAGCCATATGAGAACTCTCGAGACTCTGTCCCTTGGATTCCCATTGTTTCTAATTTTTCTTCTTTGCTGAACATAGATGATGGGTTTCGTCTCACCTACCTTGGTTATGATTTTCTTGCCATCAAGACCATGGTTAATCGTGGAGTTTTTACCGCCGTTGGTCGTCAAATTGGGGTCGGAAAGGAGTCTGGTAACATCGTTTTCAATGTTTTGCCTTCCTGTTAATTCCTGTCGGATTCTGCTTTATGGAAATTTAATCCCTAGGACCTGTACTACTTTAGGTTATATATGATGAAAATGAGATCCTAATAATTTGCAATGATGGTTTATGTTGTTGTTGCAAGATATCTTTGAGGTTGCCAAGGAGGATGGTTCCATCCTTGCTATGAAGCTACACAGACTTGGTAGAACTTCTTTTAGGGCAGTTAAATCCAAGCGTGACTACTTGAGGCATCGAAGAAGTTTTAATTGGCTCTATTTGTCAAGACTTGCTGCACTTAAAGAATTCTCTTTTATGAAGGTATATCCTCGCTTTTCTCAGCATTCATTAGCCCTTCGTTTTGATATTGATGATTAGCACCGAACTGTGACGGAGTTGCTTCACTTTGTAGGCCTTGGAAGAGCATGGTTTTCCAGTCCCTAATGCTGTGGAGTGTAATAGGCATTGTGTGATTATGTCACTCATCCATGGATATCCCCTGTAAGAACCCTATTGTTTGCGTTCTTTTTATTCTTAGTACTTGGTAAGGGACCGCTTTTGAATATCGTTACTCTTTCATACATGATTCTTCTTCGGATGTTATTTAGACGTAATTAAGTCAGGTTCACATGTACTGTTTTTCAATATAATTTTTAGAGACAATTAACCTCCAGAAATTATACTTTACAGCTTTAAGGGAGCCATTTACTCTGTGCAAAGTTGGTAAATGAAAAAGTTAAAGTTACTCTTTAAATATGTTTTGACTTGTCAACTGCAAAGAGACATAATGACCTATTTTGTCATATACAAACAATATGGGTGAGACCATAAAGTGGGAAAGGAATGAGAAGGCAACTAGCTTAGGCAATTGCAGGAACCAAACAATGCTGACTTATGGTCAGATCATGCAGCCTTCATTTGTTTTAAAGTGGAGGATGCTGTGAATGTGACTATCATCAAGTCACATCATAGTATGATCTGCACTTCTGTTGATCCGACTGTTAATATATCTACTTGGAATTACATTTAAATGTTGACGCTTCTTTGTTCAAAGTTGGACCAGGAAACATTCAGATAACGATGGAAGGGTGCTATCTTTTTATTATTTTTATTATTTTTTTAAAGCTTTTTAATGTTATAGGAGAAACAATTGCACTGACAGTTTTCACCCTTGTTTTCTTGCTACATATCTACTTGCATTTGGACCTCTTGAGATTTCATCATGCAAGTTTTGATTTTTCACCTTTTTCGGACAAAACTTTTATTTTTGCAACAGTTAGGAGGCATTGCACCTGCTTCCAAGATTTATGTAAGTTTGATATCATCAGGATTTGTAGAACTTAAAATATTAAAATTTGGCCATGCTTCTAGTGCTACAATCTAAGATTTTTAAAATTTAAAAGCAATTTCGTTTGCGCAGAGAGTGCTATTGTGCTCCCTCATTAGCATGTCCAGGCCCCTTTTCTTGTATATAACAAAAAATATCAACCATTTCCCTTGGGTGAAGAACAGAGGACTCTCCTACCCAATCTCTTTTTGAAACTCAAGATTGTTTGGGTAGTCAACGATGAAACTTTTTATCTGTGAGAAAATTCTGGAAGAATGAAGAGAGGCTACCTCATTATTTAATTCTGCCTCTTTAGGACACATGTAAAACCTACATGTCAGCACTTCCTTCTAGAGATTGCACATTGGCTGTTGAGAAGTTCTTTTGTGATGAGCTTCTAAGAAACTTTTGTTTCCCAATATTCTTCTCCAGAATCCTGAACATGTTGTGATGATTGTGAGGCTCCTCACTTGCATGAATGAATCTGTGGCTATCTGAAATAATATTAGGTAGCAAGTCCTAGGGCCAAGCTATTCCATTTGGGTCTAAGCAATTTATAATTTAAGCAGCTAGAACTGATGGAGCAGGAATTGAATGCCACCTCGTTACAGAAGCAAAAGGAGAATATAGTTCTATTTTGTAAAATGTGAAATAGATTGGAATGTTTTTATGGCCACAGCTGCTAGAGTCAAGCTCTAGGGATTGGAGAATCTGAGTCAAGCTCTGTGAACAAGTATAATTTATGTAGATGCCCTTTTTTAACTGGAGAATAGAAGCTGATGGCTTCTCTGATTTCCTCTAATTCTGTAACTTGACATTTTTCTTGTGAATTATCTGAGAAATAAAGAAAATCACCTTCCCCCTCCAACCCCCAAACCCACCTCTTTGATACGCAACTTCTGGCTAGGTTGCTGTTTTCAATGATGAGATATCTATCTTCTGCAGTGTGCAGGTACGCGAATTGCAAAGCCCAGAGGTGGTTTTCGAGAGGATTTTAGGTCTCATTGTTCGCCTGGCAGAACACGGCCTCATTCACTGTGATTTCAATGAATTCAATATCATGGTAACTCCCAGTTACTTTTTTATCATTGCTAGAGTTGCTAGGGGGGATACACAACCACACAATAGGATGACATGACACACACTCGCACATGCTGATACAAGGAAATGTAATAGGAATGTTCTCTATAATAGATCTTGTTTTATTTCTTTGATCTCATGCTTATGAATTATTAGAACCTGAGATAACCGTAGTGCAATTTTCTCAACATGTTTACATTATTTTCTACCATATTATTAGATTGATGATGAGGAGAAAGTTACCATGATTGATTTTCCTCAAATGGTTTCGGTGTCACATCGCAATGCACAGATGTAAGTGATATTGCAAGCTACAACTGTTCAGTACAAATTTATACATTAGTCACTCTTCTTTTCAGTGCTAAATTTCTACTTTCTGTTTTTCAGGTACTTCGATCGCGATGTTGATTGCATAATTAAGTTCTTCAGCAAGAGGTTGGTGCATTCTAAAACTGCATCAAATTGTAAAAGTGGTCTTACTTTTTGACCTTTTAGATGATGCAAAGATATAAAATGATGATCTACTTATGGGTCATCCTTCGGTACTTATTTCAATCTTGAGTGATGAATGGATTAGCATTCTTCATCTTGTTTGCCATCACTTCCTTTTTTTCTAGGATGGTGATGAAAATATGATGACTATGTAGTGTAATACTCACTGAGGAAATTAGTTTTGAGAAACCTAAGAACTCCGCAACTTTCGAGTGCTTTGATGACAAAAGTAAGTAGTTTTTGTCAGACGTCTTTTATTGGGAAAGAAAGTTGAATTCTTGTCTTTAAAGGCTCTGACATTCTGTCTCTTCCCCCATTGTGGAGAAAATCAAATATTTGATTGGAGTAAAGTAAATATTTTGCCATAATAGTAGGCAAGTTATCTGCAAAAGTTCTCAACGCAATAAGCATTATTTGTGAGTCCACTTCTTTTCCTATTAATGGAAATGTTATCCCTAAATTTATTGCTCTTTCCTCTTAATGGGAATGTTTTTAGATTAGTTGTCCTCTCTGTTTTTTTTTTGCTGTTTGGCCACAATTCTTCTGGACTAAAGAGTTCATAATAAAACAGGTTGTCTGATTTGAAAGTTGTTCATCTGAATGAGACATAGGTTTGGTCTTGTGAAAATTGTTTCATCTGTGAGTAAAATATGTTACAATTTCCTTGTTGGTAGAATCATGTTATTTTGATAATTTGATGTTCGTGCTTTCAAACTTTTATGGCCCCTAAAGATGCTTTTGTTTTTATGGGTGAGATGGTGCATTCTATCACACATTTTCAGTTGTTGAACACAATCATGGATCCATTTTTCCTTGTGACAATCTACCACCAGGTTTAATCTCTCTCTTGAAGAGCAGATTGATAATACTGATAATTCAGAGGAAGATTCAGAAGGAAGCAGTAGACCTTGTTTTTCTTCAATAAGCAAATCTGTTGGTTTTCTGGACAGAGAACTTGCTGCTAGTGGGTTTACTAGAAAAGAGCAAGATGATATGGACAAGGTATAGTGATTCACCTTTTATGACGATGATTTGCAAATCGTTAACATTGCGTTATCCAACTGCTTAATTTGGTGTTAGACCTAGTGGCTGTCCATGATTGATTATTCTGGTTCATGCTTGGACCACTTAGGAGTGTGCCTATTTAGTCTTCCAATTCTTGGGATTTGTAACTGGTTAACGGCCCTGTTTGGTTCAGCATTTGGAATGCTCATTTGGGCTCTAAAGTCCTTTGGCCAAATGTAAAGGTGTTTGGTTCTTTTTTTGCGCGACTTTGGCGATATGTTTTAAATAGATATAAACATATCTATTTTTTTATATAAATATATTTTATGTTTAATAAATAAATAAATATATTTATAAATATAAACATATCTATTTTTTTCTCCAATTGTTTTTATATAAATATATTTTATGTTTATATTTTTATATTTTTATATAAAAATATGTTTATATAAAAAATATAAACATATTTTTTATTCAGGCTATTTTATATATATTTTTTATATAGATAAAAACATATCTATTTTTTTATATAAATATATTTTATGTTTAATAAATAAATATATATTTATAAATATAAACATATCTATTTTTTTTCCGATTGTTTTTATCTAGATATATATTTATATAAGCATATCTATTTTTTTATATATATTTTATGTTTATATTTTTATATTTTTATATAAAAATATGTTTATATAAAAAATATAAACATATTTTTTATTTAGGCGGTTCGGCCGCCGGATTCAGCGGTCCGGTGACCGGACTTCAAAAAAAAATATAAACATATTTTTGCTTTTTTAATTTAATAAAATTTAATTACAAATGCAAATTTTACCAAACGGTATTTTGGCCAAAGTTGTTTCTCAATGCAAATTTTACCAAACGATATTTGCATTTCGGAAAACCCCCTTCACCCAAAGGTATTTGCATTTCTGCAAATGCATTCCCCAAAAGCTGAACCAAACAGGCCCAACATAGGTCTAGTTCCCGGTTTTGGGAATTCTACATGCACCATGTTTCTGACCTGATGCTGAAACTTTCTAAGATTGTTGATTGATTTTGTTTAGATTTGCAAATGCTTGGCCTATCAATCTAACGCAAGACCAACAAGCCTGACACACTAATTATAGATATGCTAATCTGGTTGTCTTTTCTATTTTCAAGTCCCAATTTAGGACAGTGTCTAGTTGGTAGAAGTTTTTTGAAAAATATTCTATCCTCTATAACTCTTTCGTCTTATTCCTTTTGTGGATTTTACTCTTTGTAGTTCTTGGTTTCTGTCAGTTTCTTTTCTCATGATCATCTTCACGCTCTTGCATTTGAAAGCCAAAATAATATCTTGCCAATTGCCTGCATTCTGGTTCCTGGCTTTGCATGTTTGGTCCTTGATTGGAAGTGGAAGTGGAAGTACTATGGCTAGTATTTCAATTTTTGTTTTCTGTTTGCTTGGAAACATGTGAATGAAAATGAAAATTCTCTTATGGGATGAAAAATGGGAGTATATGCTTGTATTCCATCAAAGCTTTAAAATACAATTTTTCTTTTTCCTTCCAAAGATCTGTGCTTTTGTTAGAATGAATAAATACTGGATACACCAAAATGTCATTTTCAGCTTTGAACTCTTTTTTCATTCATAACATGCTTTGCATTGTCTTTGTTGTAAAATAATTTCCAGTGTGTTTCCAAATGTGTTTTTGAAGCTGCCGCATTCTGAAATGAAAATGAAAACAGCATATACAATTTTTCTGGAACCAATTACATCTTGCCCTGGAGAATTTTGTGCAACTAGTTGACACATTAATCGAAAGTTCATCCCTAGTGTCATTGGTTTAGTATTGTAAGTGTGCATTGTCCATGATGTGACGTTAACCTTCTCTTATTGTATTCCTTTGATATAGTTCGTCAAAGAAGAGAAGGACCAGGACCAATGTTCTGATGATGAAGAAGATAGTGCTGGAATGGATGAAACAATTGTGAGAGATGTTGTCTCTTTGCATCTGCTGGATCAGGTACTAGTATCAGAGCATTAGCTATGATAGGCCCGGAAATCACCATTGCTGAAACTTTGTGAAACCTATAACATCAGGGCATGAGATTTCCTCTTTTTACTGGAAGCTATGTTGTTTGCTGTGCTTTATTTTCAAAAACTGAGCAGATCTTTTAAGACTATTGGAGCACTTGAGTGACTTTTCACCAGATAAGATGAAGTCATGAT
Organism: Eucalyptus decipiens; assembly: GCA_014182575.1. Lineage (NCBI taxonomy): Eukaryota > Viridiplantae > Streptophyta > Magnoliopsida > Myrtales > Myrtaceae > Eucalyptus > Eucalyptus decipiens. The sequence continues at coordinate 122,978 of CM024616.1, read as the reverse complement.
TTATATATTCGTTTATGAGAATTTCCCAGTTTGTTTCCTGGACGGTTAACTGGAGGAAGCAGTATTAATTTTCCGGCAGTCAGCTGAGATCCACCTTAAAATCTATTTTAAAGTCTAATGTGCTGACTCACTCAGTATTATATCCTAATCTTGCTATTTGTATGACCAGCCAGGGCACACTGTAGAAGGTAATGAGGAGGAAATCAAAGAAAACAGACAGAGCTGTGAGGGACAACTCAGCGAACCTTGTTGTGAGGCACACTTCAATGAGGTAAATATATATGGTCAAATTTTCTAGGCATTAGGTCTGGTTTTTGCCCACTAGCTATGTAGTCTTGGATAGTGCATGGCAGCACTTTTGATTATCGACATAAACATGAAGGTTGAGTAATATGAATCACATTGGAGACATTCTTGCTTGCAGATATCTTGAAGTTCGATCTACCTTTGTTGTGTTCTATGATGCTCAGGCACATTTTGATAGTTTTGGGCTTGGGTTCCTTGTTTGAGAACCTCTGACTATACTCAAGTGTATAGTCTCTGTACACGTGACAAATTTCATAGACAACAATGATGAATAAGCTTTGAAAGATGCCAGCTCTCTGCAAAATGAACTTATCTCTCTATGTTCTCCTTTAAAATCCCATTTAATGGCGTCTGATTGAATGGCTAATTCAAGTAAGTTTCTGGCTTGAGGCCTTTGAATTTAGCAGCTCAGAATTTGGTCGGGCAATTATTTTGTTTGAACTTACAAAAAAGAACTGCTCAGAAATTTGCTTCTCGAAATTTATGCTGATAAATACATAGGATTTTAGCTTGAGTAATTGGGTTGCTGTCAATTGTTTTTTTGGGGGAGATGATGGACTAGTATAGTGTTTGGTAATTGTTGTTTTGGTGCTTTTTTATATGTGTTTGTCAGTGAGTCATCTCTAGTTTATCGAAAATGAAAAGTGAGTTAAGTTTTTTTTAAGAAGTTTTTTCATGGTCATCACTTGTCGTTGTTTATTGCTATTTCTTGTTAGCTTCAGTAATGAGAGAGTTTCTTTTCCACCTGGTGCAGGATGAAAGTGAAGAGAATGTGAATGATACTGAGTTGGTAAAGAGCCTGAACAAGCAGAGACGGCGAGCAATTGCTGCTGTTCATAGAGGAGGGAAGACTATTGCTTCTAGAAATTCTTACAAGGACAAAGGTGGTAGGTCATCTCACAATTCCAAAATTCAAAAGCAATTAGGCTCCTGGTAGTGCACGTGGAAGAATTCAGCAGCATGTATGGGCTGGAGGAAGGTGTGAGTTTAAGACTTTGTATTATAGCATATTTCGCTAGGAAAGATAAAGGAGAATTTTGTGTATTGGAAGTATAGATAGGTGCTATTTTGCCTCAGAATATGTGTAATAGGTACCTTCATGATATTTATGTTTGAGCTGTTGTCTCAAACCGCTTTCTTGATTAATCATGAAAGGTTTAAATTAATGGGTAATGATTGTTGAATTATGCAATACTTTTTGTTATTGAAACCATTTTTATAGTTAACGATTGCAAAATGACTTGGTTTTGCAGCAAAAAATAGTTTGGGCGGGAATACTTGGAAGCATTGAATTAAGATTTATTGATCTTGTATCTCCTTTTGTATTTGTAATCAATTATGCCGAGAAGGTATATGGAAGGCAATTGCCCTGAGTTTACTGTCTTGGTACATAAAATATCCTACTCTATGATCTGCAACAATGTGCACCAAGAAACTTTCACTTTTAACTATTGGCTTATTGCCTAGAAATCATATTTTGAGTATTAAAAGTCCAAATGTGCCGAACAATTTGGCAGTCAGAATAAAATGCAAGCTAAGATATTTATCTTATGTTTGTTGTTCGTTGAAGATTTAAGAGGGATAAGATTTAAGAGGGATATAGTATGGATAAAATTATCCTATGGGGAGGTGAGATAAATGTAATAAGATTTCTAATATCTATAATATAGAAGTTACTTTTCTTGAAAAATAAATTTCTTATTATGAAATTAAAATAATATTGGAAGATAAATAATAGTTTAATTCTGAAAAAATTCAAAATAACAAAAACTAACAAACAATTTCATTTCTTTACCAACAAAAAAAAAAAAAAAAAATTTCATTTTTATTTAATTCTCTTTTTATTTATATATTTGAATTTATTTCGATCTTATAATATTAATCGATATATAAATATATCTTTAATATTTATATTACTTATTTTAGGTACTTTAGTGTTTTAGATATATTACTATAGTTTACTATATAATAAAATTTTATTGGAGAACGATGGAAGGGGAAAAAGAATTAAAAAAAAAGGAAAAAATTAGCAAATAAAAACGAAGTAAATAAAGTGTCATGAGAGATTTTTATCATATTTATTGTGCAATTTTTAGATTCATTTTGTAATATAATAGGATGTGAATATACACAACTTTACCACTGCGACGAACAATTAATAGGATATAGCAAAATTTCTGAATTTTATATCCTCCAATCTCATCCTAACTAGAAATCTAAACAACCACACATAACCTTGTAGAATGAGAAATGACTGTCTTGGAGAAAATGGAGCCCTATGGAAGGGTCATCTTTGTTGACTGTTGTTTGGTGTCTGGTTATAAAATATAATCAACATCGGGGTAGAGAAAGCAGGCCGAGTTCCCTATTTAAGAGGTCTAAAGATGATGAAACATGGAAATTGGAAGGGAATGTTTCAGATGGTTGCTACATCTCTTTTGGTCCCTGGATGGAAGGATCATATTGGATCTCAGCTTCTTTCGTTGGCTCGCCATGGGATTGTGAAGTCTCTTTGGGGTCCACAGGGAGGGTGGTCGATCCTGCGCCGGTCGCCGTCATTCTTGCATTCTTCTTCATTTTTGCATGCTGGGTCCAGACGCTGAGCCCCTCCTGTATGTATTCCTCAAATATAGCCTTCTTGAATGAGCTTCCCATCTTTAACAACCAAGCGCAAACACGCAAGTAAGTATGCCATCGGTTTCAATATCATGTTGCAGTAAATAGTCATGAACCGTGAGAACGATGTGCCTAGATTGGTCACCTGGGTAACTATCGCATAGAGTGGCAAGGTGCTGTAGCTGCACATGAATTGAACCAGCACCCTGACAACATTGCACGTAGCCATTCAGATACATGTGATACTGGTAAGGAGAAATTTACATGAGGAGAAGGAAGAAGGCTTTTACCCTATCACGAGTCTTGGGATTATGAAACCGACTTGTCCCATTATGCACGAGTCAAAACCATATTGAACCTGCCAGGTTTTTTCCCCATGGAAGCTCCAGTAAGTAATCGTAAGCACTTATTTTCTTTTGGCAATTCAGCTATTTTTATCCCTTACCCAAATGAAGAAGAAGAAAGCGAGCTCAAAAGCATTTTGGAAGAGAAGGATATGAATGAGCAGCAGGACAAGGCGAGGACTATGGAACCAGAAATGATCATCAGAAGGTTGAACCACCAAGTCCCCTTCCACGGCTGCATGCTTCTCCGCGACATCATGCGCTAATTGATTTATCACGTGCTCCAGCTTTGTTCCGACAGCAAGTAAGAGCTAGAAAAGAAAATAGAATAACCAATAATCTGAATCCTACTATGACTCATTTCTCAAGAGATGTACAATGTGGCTTAAGCAACCCAATGTCGGGACACGGTTCTACTCACCAAAAAGGGAATGAAAGATATCCAGAAGTATGCATGCCAGCCTGCATAATTGATTGCAACCCCTCATCAGTTACAGTTAAATCCCCCTTTTATAGGATTGGCCTTTAAGCGTTACTTCAGGGGTTTTGATGGGAATTATGTCGCGGGTAACTTGATATTAACTGCTCTTGACTCTCGCATGCTCAGAAGCATCAAGAAAGCTGTTATGATGTCCATGACATTGCAAAATGCCTAGGTGTTTCTCCGGAAAGGACCATTGAACTCCGTGCAAATTCCTTCTCAATATCAGGACTAGAATCACCATACCAAACCATGCCTAAATTGTGTTCAGCCATGTTTTGCTGGGGTAAAAACTACGGTAATGAAAAGTAAACCCTGTTGTATTCATGGCGCGTAAATTTGGAAACTGCAATATGAGATTAATGTGGTTTCTCACCATGGACATTGAGCAATAAGAAGATGACCACAAATATCCAAAGGTACCAACTGCAATTATAGAAGGAGATGTCAACAGTAGTGGTGCTCCAACGGTTAGCGGAACCAACAGAAAGGTAAAACCAAACGTTTTTGAGGAAATAGAAACAGATAAAAATAAATAAAGACTGACGCCTTACCTTATTCCAACAACTTTCTTAAAATCAGCTTCAAGAGCGCGGATCATATATTTATGAAAGTTAAATTTTGGATTTCCCCTGCAGTGAGTCTAAAACGATGGTTCCAAATCAACATAAAAGTATGGAAAACAAATAACCTAGAATTAACTAAAGACACATGAAGTCAAAACGGATAAGTCAAGACCAATCTACTTACCATTATAAAACCGAGGCGCATTGTCGTATAATCATCCTTGGTCACAGAAGCGTAAAATTGCTTGACGAATGATTGCTGGGAGAGTATATGATGAAAGTCACCGATAAGTTGGGGTTTACTTATGTATGACCCAGGAACTCTTAATTGTCAATTAACTTAATAATGTTGATAAGAAGAAATGTTAGAATATCACCATGTCGGATTTCCAATGTCCCAAATCGGAGTCGGTACTTAAATTATCGTATTTTTTAATTCAAAATTAGCACTTAATAATCTGATGAAAAGTTTTGGCACAAAGTTATGACACTTCTAGTGTCCTTTTCCCCTTCAAAATGTCAAAATACATTTGGTTATTTGTGTTTTTTCTTTGAGGAAACTATACAGCTCAAGTTGCTATTACTTGTATCAGATGCTAACTCATCCATAAATGAGCAACTACTAGCCTCTAAGGATTCATGACTTACCAACCAGCCAAGAAAGGTTAAGATTTTACCGATGCCCACAAAACGACCCTTGATAAAAGCATGATCTTGGACCCTTGTGAACTTTGTTTGTAGAACTGCATTCATAAAACAGCAGTGAGAAAAAAAATTAGGCAAAGGAAATGACAGGTAGAAGATGAAATAAGTGACATTCCATAGCCTAGTACCGACCCTGATGGCAGTGGCAAAGAAATACTAAGCTAGAATTGCTTGACCTGTAAGTGTAAGAAGAAAAACTGTAACACTGTCAAGGGAACTCAGTCAGGAAAACAGTACCCTCTTTCGAATCATATTCTTTCTTTTGCAAGGCATCCTCCCAGGGCTTCCACTGACGTATCTACAGAAATCGCAAGGAAAGGTGAAGAAAGGCATAGTTGCAGGAGGCATAACCATATCGGGCCAAGGTTTCCGAAAGATCGATAAGAGAAATGATAAATGGGCATTACACCTTTGCGCCGGCAAACAGAATTGTGAGTGCAGACATAGTCACGTGCACGATTGCTAGCACAAAGATAAAGATATGTAGATGGTGGAGTGCTGTGGCAGATAACAATGGGACCTTCCCCTGCAATGTCAATTAAAGGCACAACAGTTAGAATTCCTCCACTGAGTTCTGGCATGGTAATGTTACAGGGAGTAGAAAATTGTATAGGCAAAATCTCGTCAGTGATGCTCAACGCTATGACTGTTGTTTGATTGAGATTATGCAATTAAGGCAGTAAAGAGCCAGGAAGTTGTGTGGTTTTTTCCAGACATTGGTGTCAGGCTCAGGTACAACTAGTGGCTTGAGCCTGATCATAATTTGGAATGACGGATGTCAAAGGTCCTCATCCTGAACATGGGTACAGGAGTGAAGCTAAGCTGAACACCAGATATAATAAGGGTCATTCTACTATGGTACTCTCTGATGGGAAGAGACTGGACACGATAGAGAAGAAGCAACAAAATTGATATCAGCAGGAAGAGGAGACCTGTTGAGCACAGTGATCAGTGGCGGCAGATGCTTCGGCGAGAAGTCGGCGTGCATTCCCAGAAGTGAAGGAAGAGAAGGAGGTCTGGAAGTGGGTAGTACTAGTATCATCTTCTTTCTTGCAGGGAAGCCACTTGCTGGACGAGTGCTGGGATATGCAAATCGTGTTTATCCTACTTTGGAACACCGTGAGGAGCAGTGATATAAACCCCAGCAGCATCAACTCTGCACCATCACAAACACAACCATCCCCAGTTTAGACCCAAACTAGCTAGCTGGTGGACCTTCCCCATAAACATACAGTGAGGAGGGTCGAAGAAACCTTCTTTGATCTTTAGCAAGGCTTCAAAAAGAGGCTTCTGTTTCTTTTTCTTCAGATACTGTGTGCCAGAGCAATAAGAGTCATCGAAAATCAAATCAAAGGTGGTGATCAGCAAAGAAACCACTTGTAACTGGAAATAGAAGAAAAAGATTACAAACATAAGTAAGGGATGATGATTGAGTGCATGCCTTGCCGGTGTAGTGAAGAAGACGCTCAACAGTAAGGGAAATAGTAACTATCACACTGCACACCAACGCTACCACCCACGTCGGCGTGTACTCCAAATTCGTCTCCTCTCCGCCACTGCCACCCGCCATCTTTGTCTCTGTCCCCTGCTCTGATATCTCTCTCTGCGTCTATCTATTCATTCATGTCCGCCGTTCACACCACCGGAGTCCCGAGAAAGAAAAGAGAAGTGATGGTGGAGCAGAGGCGAGTTGCTTCAATCAATTATCGGATCATACTTTTAAATTGGAGAGGTGGAGCAGGTGTCTTAGGACGACTTTGACCTGTCCTTGTCTCATAACCGCCTTTTAGCATTTTGAGTCAAAGTCATGCTGATTAATATATTGTAGTTATAATATGCCAAAAGCTGCGCGTACAACGCACTACTAGTGCCATGTCTTTGTTTTTTCTTCGCATGTTTTGCTTATAGTTGGTTTGTTATGAGGAATATCTATTGGAGAGTGCAACCTTCTTCTTCGTTGAACTATCGCCAGAGTAATATTGGATATTAAATTGAGCAACCAGCTTGACGGGGTACACAACCAATATTTTTTGTCCTTTCAACGTGAGCCGAATTGGGACTTTGGTATTCGTTGCCGGTCCATGCCATCTCATGCTGCACTCATGCATGAGAGAGATTCACATCCCCATTCCTTCTGTCTTCCAATTTGACGGCCCACGGATCATATCATGCCTTTGGTAATTATGGGTGGTACTAAAATTCTTTAGTTACTGTTTGGTCAATCACCCACATATAAACTTGACAAATATTATTTTATATAAGCCAGCATGTGGAGACATTCAAATCAATTAGTCATGTTATTCTTAGGTACTTCCCATTTATATTAGTCCACTTCATATGAACCGTTAGATCATATGAGTCTCAAATTTTAACAACATATAGTTTGCACAAAAGAGAGTATCTAACAATTTTCTCAAGTAGTTCTATAGTCAATGTTGGATAGGAGACCTTGATGAACCACCCATAAGAGAAAATTGGTATAAAATAGGTGGAAGGGAGAGAAAACACAGATGAAGAAACAATCTGCGACCCTACTATTGACAAGCTTATCGTCGATCATTGTAACTCTTTATGTGGGTCTCGGTGCCTTCTTGACGTGTAATTGATTGATGGTGAACAAACAATTCATAACACCTTCATTTGAAACGCACGAGACAACAGAAAATAAATAACATGAGCAAATAGGATGGGGGACCAAGATCCCAGTTTTGATTGCAACCCAGTTGGCACATTCGTGAACCTCACTAAGGAATCGTAAATATGGAACAAATTCTTCTCAGCGTTAATCTCTTGACAGGACATTTTTATGCTCCCAGTTGCAGCACTAGGGGAAATTGATGATGTCAGTAAAAACAACTTGAGCAACCATCCCTATGTGCCCTTTGGCCCAAAATTTTTGCTTCGCAAGCATCGACCCAGCTTGGATGATCAAGCCTCTGGCATCCTACAAGCTGAACTTTCAGCATCTCTAGCCACAACACCTACTGCAGCAAAGCTTTGTCCCTTCAATGAAGGGGGCATCACAATCAATTTTTTCCAAGACACCTAAACTTGATCTAGCAAAATATGGAAGTGCGACCCAAATCTTTATTAAAGTAGACAACCCGACTACGAAAGACAGGACGTCTGGAAGCTTTATGTCCTTCGCCAGGGGAGGTACTTCGGACGACTTTATGGCGTAATCCGTCGTCGGAATTGGACGCCATTTTCACAGTTGTATAGGGCAAGGCGTTTTGTGAAATTTTGGAATTATTAATCTCGGTAATTTTGGAATATTAAGAATTTGTGGTAAACACAGCATACTTGGGATTTTGTTGCTCTCAGTAGATGGAAAGTTAATATTTATGTTGTTTTTCGTGAAAAGTATTGGTCTAATTTTGGAACGTTGAAGCACTTTGAAATGAAAATACTAATGTGTCTCGTAGTTTCTGAAATTAAATTGAATTCTGATAAATTATTTTCATGTAGAGATGATTTTATTGACAAAAATGTAGAGATGATTTTATTGACAAAAATGATTGCTGTTCCCCTATCCATCATAAAAAAACTATCGAAAAGTGAATTTGTAATTTCTGGTGTCATAAATAATTTAATTTTGTTTTGGCAATTCGATATTTGCCTTTTTCTCTTTGTTGGTTTTCTTTTATATCTAACAGTAATGTATGTACAAAGACACTTATTCTGACATTTATATCCGCTTTAAATGTTGCATTAAAAAAAAAAAAAGTTACACTTATGCTCGAGAGCATAGAGTAGCGATAAGATCAATCACTTCCTCTAAAATATAAATATACAAAATGGATTCCAATAATAGGCTGGACACTGTATTTATGCGAACAAATTATCCCTTTTATTGAAGAAAATCTTCACCAAGCAAGCAAGAGGATAGTGAATTACCAATTAAATTTCAGTTAGTACATGTAAATTCGTTGCAGTGAAATTCACGAGTGAAGTGACAGCTATACTAATCACACAACTAACTTGGCGAAGTTCGGTGAGGATCAGTGCATTCTTGCAATATTATCCAAGGCCCTTAGCATTAGGGGTGTCATTGTACTGTTGTTTAGCTCCAGTTAAAGATTTAACCAATGCAACCCAGTGACTGAACTTCTCACCATCAGATAGAAGGCTTTATGGTCAAATAGTACATGCGAACTTCTCACTATTCATCAGTTCATTTGATTTCACGCGTGCAGGGTTACGTGTGCAATGGCGTCATGTGCAAGTTTGCTAAGATAGTTGTAGAAAAACTTCAAGAGAATTTTAACGAACTAAATTGCAGCCCTAAATTCCCAAAGCTTCCTCAAGTTTCAAAAAATGCTAAGAACAAGGTCGAACATGTTTATACCCTGTTACAAGCCAAGGATGTCAATGAAAGTATTATGGTATTTACATAAAGGGATGTCAGCCCAGTTATTCGAATGGAATAAAAATGCCCGTAAACACTGTCCACCCCACATCATAAATTATTAAAGCAAGTTACGGTCTGCACAACTTGCTTCTAAGCAAAATTTCTACCACACCACTCCCTCATAATATGTCTCAAACAGTTCAACAGAACCAACACTGAAGCAACTCCAGAAGAAGAATCATCATATATCTTGAACCATTTAATATCTTTTTCAGACGAGAGATGCAGGAAACAAACACAAATCCAACACCCCAAAATCAAAGTAAATGCCAAACGGTATCTTGCTAACATGTAATCCTTTTTATCTTCTTGGTATTCACTGACATGTTACATACAGAAGATCAATAGTCATCACCTCTGGATATGACCTCCTTGCAAGTTGGCCGGAGTAGGATGGTATGCTCAAACTGAGATACATAGCTTCCCTTCACGTCACAAAGAGGTGGATAAGGCTGCATGTGAACAAAATCCAATATTTATACAACAGCACATCATCTTATCTAGTGAAGGGCATGTAAGAAGTTGGCCCAATGGTATGTCATCTAAAAACTCAATAAAAAACAAATTAAATCAATTTCACCTGCACAATTCCAGCATCACATAAGTTCTTCAATGCCATAAGATATTTGGTCTCACCCAACCGGTCTAAATAACGTCTGCAAAATGCTAAGGTGGAGAAGTTCTTATTAATTGTTGCTAAGAGTTGCTTTGCTCTGGGCAGCCTCAACGGGATGTGGCCAACATCAAAATTTTTCATGTAATGGCTGCACTCCAAGTCTTCTCTTACATATCCCTTTCCTGCAAAAGAACAAAGTTACCCCTAACAGGACATTGACACAAACTTATAACAAACCAACATTAAATGCAAAGGCGATTACCTGTTGAACCAAAGGTTTCAATAGCAAAAAATTCACCCTCTTCCATTTTCGTCTGCTCACCTCCCTTCACAATGGGCACAGATTTTCCAGCATGGATTTGATAGGGCCCGATGCTATGTCCATTTAAGTTCCGGATGCTCTTAACTGCAACAAGTCATGCAATAATCCAAACTTTAGGAAAGTATTTGTTCCTAAGTCCATAACTTAAATCTTAAAATTAAGTTCATGTGCTAATGCCAAGGCAACAAGTTAGATCAAAATGGAATAATATACAGAGCAGAAGCAAAAGCCTTGAGAAAAATGCTTTTAGTTATGAGACATCAAGGCAACTATGAAAACCGACTTTACAAAGTCTACTACAGTGATTTGAAAATGAACAATGTACAGAGTAATAAGAAAGGTGGGATGAAGCATCAATATTAGTTATCAAATCATATAGATGATCAAGAAATTTCTCACTTCAGTCAGTTTTGAGAATTGAAGGGTCCATAGAGATTACAGCCATGGCATTGAGAGAATTTAATGAAGTGCAGACATGAATAATTGGAATTGCACTTACAATCAACAAATAATTTCTTAAATTGCAATGACCACATACTTAAGAGGAACTAATGTGGGCAAGGCATCAGAATAAGCAAAAGCAATAAGGGCAATTAAGACAAAGATGTCTCTAGAGAAGCAGGACAAGAAAAGAAGAGTAAGAATGGAGCTCCAGCAGATTGAAAAAAAAGAAGAAATGGAGTTCAGATCCTCATAACAAGAATTCTTGCATGACAAAAAGCAGAAGAAGTCACTTTAAGGAACTGCAAAAATGAGAAGATCGTAACTGGCTTTGTAAGGCATACTTGGAAATACAATATAAAGCTTTATCAGTGTATTTGTCAATATATTCCACAAGATAGGATGAAAACAAAATCAAATAATGCCAAACTCACACCTTAGAGGAACATATGCACCAAAACAGTGACATATTACCACCACAAGCAACGAATTTAGGGGTCCAATTCCACTAGTTCAATAATTTCGGTGTCATAACAAGCAATTCTGCAATGATCTCACTATATTTGACTTTAAACTCAATTGCAATTTTTTTACAATTCCCCACATACATAAGCAGAAGTTGACCAATTAACTGTGTAAACAATGCCTAAGAGTCCCTCAATGGACATAATACCAGTTATGCTTAAAAAAGTGTAGTTGTAATTAGCCTAGCAAAGTAAACCACTTTGTTACTTTCCAGTTTTCCTAATTAATGTCTGCCATCACATTCTTAAATAATGCACCAACCAAAGCAATAGGAGCATTAGTGATATTGTGATGCTTCATATATTGACAGAAGAACGTACTGCTAAACCTAAACAAACCAAAAAAGAAGAGTTAAGAGGATAAACCATTGTAAAAACATCTTAGCTGCCAAAGAAGAACAAAGTACAATCGAGTTAACATCACACAAATCAACTCCTGCAGATACACTAACAAGCCAACCAAATTAACACACATCATTCATGGCAATGGAAGGACTGCATTTAACTACGCAACTACCTGAGTAAGGGAGGTACCTTGAAAAGTCTTTCCATTAATTTCAACTTCGTATGACTCCATGACCTCTTGGATTGCAGCACCAACATCACAAAGACGAACGTCTATTCCAGATTCCTATAAAACCATAGGTTATGATCGACATGTCTAGATCTTGAAGAGAGATGATGAATCCATCTCATGCAATGAAATTCTGCCCGATGCTTCCTATGGATTAGGAAGTAAAAATGCCAAAAAAATATTATAATTTAAACACAGCCAGGTACAGCAATAACTCTCTCACCATTGCGCTCCTTTCTAGAGCTGAGAAAAGTGAGTAAAAACAAAACTTGGTCTATGATGAATCAACAAAAGCAATACGGAACCATGCAATATGTCATGGATTCAATTCATATCTAACAAGACTCTGGTCCAGGAAGTGTGAAATACCTTAATACCAGCATTTGTTGCTTCCCGTGAGGCTTCAAGCAGAGGATCAAACATGGGATTAAAGGCCACTGTAAATGCACAGTCGACTATAAGCCCTGCAAATTGAGTAGACTTTTGAGATGAGATCAGTAAGGCAAGGTACTGATACAAGTCATGCAAAAATGAATTAAGCTATAAGCAGCAAGCGAAAAGAATTAAGCTATAAGCAGCAAGCGAAAAGAAGTTTTGCTAAACAAACTCAATAAAATTACCATCAATATGAGTCCCAAAGTCCAACTTCATCACATCATCATACTGAAGCACAGTCTTATCTCCCGTATTTGGAGTCCAGTGAGCAGCAACCCTAAAAAAGAGAGGAAGTGAGAAAGAAGGTACATCCAACAAAATCAAGTAAAGTTGAACACAAAAGCCATCACTATACCAATTTAAAGAGCATCCTGTAGGGAAAGCAATCCCTGCTTGCAAACCATTTTCAGATATTATCTTACGGACCATGTTCTCTAAGGTCTCACATAAGTCAGTCATTAGCATTCCAGGTTTCAAAATTTCCCTGATGTACTTCCTAACCTGCTTAGAAAGAAATCAAGCCAAAGTCAAGAATAATAAGAAAGTTCATAGCAAAAGTGGTCGATATGTTTTGCCCTTCACCATACACAGTCTAATATGCATTTTGAGCAGCAATATGAGCATAAGTAGACAGAGATTGCAACCTGTCGATGAACCTCTGCTGCTCGTCGAACTGAATTATATATTGGTTTTTGAAGGCGCTCCAATTCCCTCTTCTCTTCAGATGTCACCCTCCATAAATTACTATAAATGAATTGAAATTTCAGCACATAAGATTTTAGAAGTTAGCAATACCTAGAAAAGCTACGTGATTGAGCTAGAGGGAAGACTGGCATGAGATCTTTCTCTACATGTCTGTGTGTCTATCCATTTGTATTTTTCACATAACCATATAGAATTGAAAAAAGTAAAAAGAACTTCTGATGGTGACTAGTGGCTCTTGCATTAAAATTATATAAAATGCTTAAATGGCTTTACAAGAGTTAATATCTTGTCAATACTTGAGCTCCTCATGAAAATGATCATGAAAGAAACTTAGATCACATCCAAAGAAAAAGCTAAAAGCCCAGCCAACACGTATTATTGATGACTGAAACTTGAGGGCAAAAAGAAGTAATGTGGCACAGTGGAAATATAGAAAGATCAGAGACAATGGCATAGGTTATTCTCTATATTGTCTACCATCAACAAATCATCAATAGAATAGAGTAGTGAATTTATATAGGTGAATGCAAAAGATCAAGACGTGCATCAATTTCAGACTTCAGGCCCATGGTGAACCGTTCCAAGAACATCTTTGAGCATCTATACAAGAAGAGTACATAGAAAGGCCATCGCCACAACATCATCCTTTTAGAAAGCACTACAAGTACATAAAAAAAAAAATCCCTTTCCCAGTGCCAAGGTAGATTAAAGAAAATGGACCAAAAATATGATGCAGGACGACAAGTCCCACAACAAAGAATAAACCTTCAGGTTTCACACACAAAGCTTCCTAAGCATCACTTCAATAAATTTTGTCCCTCGAGTCGAAAGAAGTTCAGTTAGGGCATATTTCGAGTAAAACTCCTGACCAAACTTCTTGTGATAATAAAACTAGTATGGTATCATGAAACCAACATTTTCAACTATGTTTGCTTGATCTTCAGAGCCACTTTGAACTGGTGCTTCCTTGTTTTCCCCATTGTGCACCCTCACTGAACATTGACAGGCAACGTGACTAAAATCTCCAAACCAGAAGCACTAACATTCAAGCCATCGTTGACCCATTCATATTTTATCTCTTTCATGCATTCAACAACATCATTTCACTCAAGATTTTCCTTCTCGAGTTCAGACTCTTCTAATACTTGAAAATTTTGAACACCTCTAATATTTTCATCTTGTGGAGGGACTTGATTGACAGTTGTCTCCCTTGGTTGCACTCCCAGGGCAATAAACTTCTTTATTTGCTCAAAGAATTTATCAATCTAGCTGTTTGTTGCTTAAAACGGCATCCATGATCTTTGTGCATAGTGTCCAACTTGGATGTCAACTCACCAACCTCGGAATTCAACTTAAAGTTGGTCATTCTAGTCGGAGAAAGTGTAGAAGCCTTCCCTCAGATACCGTAATTGATGTAGGACAGCAAGATCGACATCAAAGAATAAATCTTTAGGCTTCACACCTGAAGCTTCCTAAGCATCATACCTAGAGTTTCTTAAGCAGCACACCTAGGAGAAGCATTGCATCACACACTCCCAAAGTATATAATTGAAAAACTCTATTATAAAGTTGCAACAATATTAACAGACTCTCTCAGTTCTACTCCAAGTTTTTTTTTTTGGTAAGACTGTTCTACTCCAAGTTGAAATAGGAAAACTCTAAAAAAAAAAATTATCTATGAGTAGAAACATAATAGCTACATCAAAACACTCCATCTAAAGACCTGAACCCCTCATGTATCTCTCTCTTCTCTCTCTCTCTCTCTCTCATGCCCAAACACACAATTTCATACTTTGCGATACCATTTCTTAAGAAACCTTACTCTTTGCTGTTGACAAAGAGAGCTCTGGACCACTTTTAAAAGAGCAAAAAGATGATGATTTGCTCTTTCCTAGAGGAATAGGTGGCCAAGTTAAACACGGATCGACTGGCCTTGCAGAATGATAAAATCATAGTCCCAAGACTGACTAAAAATAGGCGAGGGACATGGCTGATAAAGTTCTGGGGGGTCACCAGGAATTCAATCAAGCAAAGTTGTGGTCCAGGTATTGGTCTGAGCAGCACTCCGAGACTATGCTCTTTGGTCACCTCCACCTTCCTACTTCAATTAGAAGTCCCATTCCGAGACTCTAGTTACTAATGATAGAAAAATATCTCAACAATAGACGGTATAGAACAAAGTAAAGAAAGGTTTCTAATTGACAATACAAAGTTCTTGCAGAACCTCACCTAGTATCAGTCGTAAGTTTAAGAAATCTCCTAGACACGCTTAATGCAGCTACAACAAGTAATTAACAGAAGATTCTGGCCCCTAGAAGGGCAGGAAGGAAACTATATAATAGTCCATCCAACCGATAGACTCCACAACGATTACAGATAAAAAGCACGATAAGTCAGGAACTCACTCATCCTTGTACTGTTGAGTTTCACCCTCTGGGAACTCCCCAGATGGAAAAAGTTCAGCAACAGGAATTGAGGGCGGATTAGTCTGCTGGGGCAATTCTTTCTTTTTCCTAAGAGCCAAACAACAGGTTTAAAATTCTCAAACTGCACTCATTGGGAGGGAAGGGTAGGGGAGGAGGTAGAAAGAGTATTACTTGCTTTTATTCTTTTTCTTTTTCTTCTTGGTGACTTCTCCTGTAGGAAAACCGAACCAAATTAAGTCACGATCGATGCAGACCAAAAGGAAAAAAAGACAAGGACCTAATCTAGATGCAGCAGGCAGGAAATGTCCACCAATCCCCAATAAGCACAACTAGAGAAAACGCGGCCGAGAGCCGCTCTCCAAAGAGAAGGGGTTATTGGTAGCGCAAGAAAAGAGAGCGGGAGGACCATTATCCTTGCCGTCGTCGGCATCGGTTTGCAGCGCGTCAAGGCGCTCGGTAGCCTCCTCTACGCCATTTTCTTCGGCAGGAACCGCTGCCACGGGCACGTTCTCCCCCTCCATCGACCAATGACCTGAAATCGCAGACGAGGGCGCGACGTATAAAACACTGGGAAAGGTTTTGGCAAATGTCGAGCAAACAGAAGGTAATACAGTATAGCGCCCAAAAGAAGAAGAAAAAAAAAGGGCCCATTGCTAACTCGTCGTCCATCAACGCGTAACGAGCGGAGTGCGGAAGAGCAAGACGGAAACGGTCAGAAGCCAGGAAAAACAAACGATCGAAGTTCGTCATCCGCGTTAGCAAGTTCGGCGTAACCCTAAATATACATCGAAAGATTGACAGATATGGATAAATGGAAAAGCAATCTAGGAGGAGAAGATGACGACGACGACGACCTTCAACTCCGTTCCTGAATTCGGCGTGTTTGAATCGAATCCCTTCTCTCGCTCTTTCTCTCTCGTGTTGTACGAGCGACTGCTCGCCTTCAGCGCCGACCAGACCAGACAAACCCCTCCTCCTCAACACGAACCCAGAAATATATACGAGATATGCAACCCCTTCTCTTCTTGGTTTTAAGGGCGAGGCGTTGAGGCGTATTGGTCAACAAAATAAAAAGGACAAACCGAGAGGTTCCTTTTTCTTCCTTTTATTTTTCTCCGCTCCTACATATTTATTTATTTATTTATTTTATATCTTTAGATAAATAATAATTCTTTTTCCTTTTTCATCAAAATTACAAATTAAAGCACATGAAGAGCAAGATTTTGATCAAGTGAAAAGTAAAGGCAAAAAGTTCATTCGAATAAATTCTAAGTCTCAACGCCTGTCATCTTCTTCTTCTTAAGTTTTAGTTTTTTCTACTTTTTACCAAAAAATAAAGAAAGGAAGGAAAAATTTAAAAGATAAAGTGAGTTCAAGTCTTTATTTGAGATTCATATAATTACTTAATGTTTTTATTTAAAATAATGTCGACTTCAAGTTTTTATTTGTGCAAAATAAGGATATTTTGAGTCCATTGTTTCAAATAATGTTTACTTTATACTCTTATTTAAAAAAAATGAGAGTACTTTATATCCTTATTTGTAATTTTTCCTAAATTATGTTATCTTTCAATGAAAATGGAATAAATCTGATCTGACCTTTTCATTAATTTTTTCATCTACATGGCCATTAGCAAGTCGATGGAGCTATATAAACTGCCATTGAACCAAAATGATGCCTCGTCGTTTTCATGTTAAAGAAAAAGGGTTGGAAAAGTAAAGAAAAGAAGATGAAATCCGATGGAAGAGGTGATGGTGCAAAGGCAGCGCCTTGCTTTGCCCTCGCGCGGTGGTAGCCACTCGCGACCAAAGTGGGAGGACGAGCCAAGCCCTCACCTCGCCTCACCTCGCCTCACCTCACCTTGTAGCAACTGCTGCTTCGTGTAAACCCGTGCGGAGATTCCTGAACCCTCGACGACGTCTACTACGATCTCTCTACTGTCCTTTTTATTTCCTTCTCTTTTAATTTCAGGCTATATAATAATAAAATTAGAACGACCTCTTCAAATAAACTGAGAGAGTGATTCGAGGGATATCTATATGAGGGTGAGGCTGCCCAGGTCAGGTTGGAGCTGTTGCGTTCGTGTTGCTTCAAAGGGTACCCCTTAAGTAGAGACCGGTTTCAGCTCTTTCGTTCCTCCCCCCCCCAACGAAGTTCCGGGCTGCCATCAGAACAGAGGCTCGGACTGACTGCTGATGTGGTGGAATGGAGAGGCTGAAGTCGATGGTGCCCGACACTCTCAAGGCGGTGGTGGGTGCAAGCAGCGCCGATGATATTCTCTCCACCTCCGCTTCTCTTCTCCACTTCTTTCTTGCCCTGCCCGAGTTTCAGCTGGTTCTTTCCTTTTCCTTTTCCTTTTCCTTTTCCCTCTCCATTAAATATGCTTTGTACCTCTTTCTTTAGCTATCATACTGAGCTTGATTAGGATCGTTTGTTAGATGGTACGGGACTTGGTGGATCCTGAGAGGTGTGTTTGTGGTAAGAACAAGGATGCTGCACTGGATGCAAAGCAAAAGGGCAATCGCTGCTTCTCCAGTGCAGACTTCTCCGGGGCATTAGCCTTCTATTCCCAAGTAACGTTAACCTTCATGTTCCTCTAGCGTGCCTCTGTGCTTTCCTTGTTATGCCACTTCACTTTCGCTTCCCTCCTCCTTATTGATAGGCGCTCATCGTTGCTCCCTTTGATGCTCGCGACAAGGACAAAAATCTCGTCTCTGTTTTATATGTGAATCGCGCAGTGGCATTGTATGTAAGTTCTTGTGCTGTACGCCCTGATTTTATGCCTTTTCTATATATTAGATTGCCCATGGCAGTTTCTTTGTTCTGAAACCCATATCTTTTACTTTTGGGGCTTTACAGTATTTTCAACCAGGTTATACCAAAGGAAGTTTCTTGATTTTGTATGCATCTTGGTGATTATCTTTTGGATTTGTAGTGAGATAATGTGGCTGATGTTGGACTAAGGCTTGGCCCTTAAAGCTCAATTTCAAACTTCTCTCTTCTTGTCTCATTGCTATTTCCTCTTTTTACAGAAACTTGGCTTTAAAATAGAGTGTCTTCGAGACTGTAACAGGGCGCTTCAAATTTTCCCAGGATATGCAAAGGTATATTGAAGCTATGACTCCAATTGCAATATCCTTCTACTGTTAAAACGGTGATTAAAATTTGCATCATAGACTATGTAGGTGGCATATTTTTTGTCTTGCATCTGTGACGTCATCTATGGTGAGTGTGGTCTTGCCAGAACCAAGCTGGTGATAACCACTCCTCACACTGAGAGGTGCGAAGGTCATATAGCCATGGCTGGTGGTTGCTTAG
Source organism: Eucalyptus decipiens (assembly GCA_014182575.1). Taxonomy (NCBI): domain Eukaryota; kingdom Viridiplantae; phylum Streptophyta; class Magnoliopsida; order Myrtales; family Myrtaceae; genus Eucalyptus; species Eucalyptus decipiens. The sequence goes on along the minus strand of CM024616.1, from coordinate 104,188 downwards.
GTGGCGACGTCCCTACACAAGCACACTCTCTCAGCATAGTGAAATGTGTTAATGCAAAGGGACTTTGTTGTGAAATCATACAAAGTAGAAGAGTTGATTGCACCAAAAACAGTTCAAAGAACAAGCTGCACATATAGTACAAGTAAGAGAATAAAAGAGAACTGTCCCTTCATGTTACATGAAAGTCTCTTTTATTCTATGGAAATAGTAGCGGTTTGACTTAAGCGAACTTTGGCTGGATTTGACTTTTGAAATTGTTTCAATTTACATGAGCCAGAGATGAGTTGAGCTCAAGTATGCTGAGTTTCTCTTGATTGAAGCTCCAATTCAAAAAGATGCCTTGGTTTGAGCTCAAACCTTACTTTAAGCATTGACTTATTTAATTCAACTCAAATTCAGTTACTAAACTATGCCAACAAAAAATTTCAGAGGACGCCGACCCTTATTGTGCCTTCTTCTTGCTTTCTATGGTCTGGTTAGCTTGCCATACTTGGTTTTCTGAAAATAGTTAATTTCTGCTGCAGGCATGGTATTGGAGGGGTAAGATCAATGCTGCTTCAGAAAATTATGAAGATGCAATGGCAGACTTGCATGTAGCAAATTTGATGGAGACATCATCGGGTGGCAAGAGACAGATTGAAGGTGAGATGAAGTTACTTCAGGTCCAGTTCACAAGGACGTCTGGTTCATTAACTCAGCATGATGAGAACATCTTCAAAATTTCAGGTGTGAGATTATTCTTTGTTGTCCATGCATAATATAATGTGGAGGTGAATTATTGTTGCTGCCTTTCTCATGAGACTTGTTTCTGCAGCTACGTGAATGATGTCAAAGTTCCTTGTTTGTTTTCTGCTGTTTCTTAATATGATTTTAACATTTATATTAATATGGGAGAACTACTGATCTATGTGCTAAATATTTACCACGTGAAAGCTTTGCTTGATGGAGCTCGGACCTATGAATGGGGGTATTCCCGAAACTCACAAAGAAAAAAGGAAGTGAGTTAGACAAAAAGAGAAGAAACTTGGACAAAACGAAACAAAGTGACTTAGACAAATCTTTTTTGTCGATAACCTCAGACCAATCAATCGAATATTGATTAATACGTAATCGATCGAAGACTACTTGAAAACGGCTCTTCTACTTAGAAACGGAATGTTCCAAATGTTCCTGGAAATTCTTGCTCCCATTGGACCATTTGTATCTATATGCATTAGGATCCCGATTCACGGATCTCTCGGGTCGAGAAATAAAAATAAGAGGATTGAACCATTTCTTCCGACTCTTTTTCAAATTCGATAAATGTTGGTTGATCGTATATTCATTATTGTTCTATGATTCAAAGTATCATTTCCTATTTGATCCCTTTGAATTCCATATTCGAAGTTGCGATCGGATCTATTCATTAAAAAGAATCGATTCAATACATTTCTATGTACCCATAGGTGCTATATTGGATTTGAATCAGATTTCGGATCCATCTATATTGATTGACTGCCTCCATTATGTTGTTGCTAGCAAATACCACTATTTTTAGTTTTGGATCTTCCAAATCATTCCCGCAGGAGATCCGGACCCATTTTTTTCTGATCCTTCGATAAAAAGATTCATTCTCTTCATAAAAAAAGAGGATTATTTAGAGGGAAATGTAATAATCCATATTCGGATGGGAAAAAGAAGAAAAGAGATGGAGGGTTTGGTCATACCGTGTTTTGAGTGTTAGTCAGAGCAAGGAAAAGGTATCATGACCTTAATGCTCTTCTATGTCATCAGAACTGGAAAAAAAGAGAAGGTTTGACTTGGGAAATAATGACATATCTATTACCAGCACCCCCTACCCTGGAAATCCATCCTATTCATATGGATTCGGAGGGATTTAAGAACCACATATTTGTTATTAAGGCAAAAGATGTATACCTCCTCATCCTTTTCTTACTTCTCCCTTAGTCCTTCTAAACAAGTTACTACATTGAAGCCTTTCTCGTTCTTCCTGCTCTTTTGAACCAAACAAGCTGAATTTTGTGATCCTGCTGACGATGTTGGGAAGGGTTTTTTGATTACATAGATTCATTTTTATCTCTTCCCACAAATATCACATCTTTGGAAGGCTTCTTCAGTTTTTAGTAGCTTTCTTCTGTCATGTAATTGACATGTTTATTCCTTTGTTTGGTATCAAGGTTGCATCTTAAGCCTATGTGTCTCTCTTCTAGAGAGAAATTCTAGAATTTCATCAGCCAATTGTGCATAGAGGTGGCAAAAGTTGGTCACACTGGTGAAATCTATCTGACCTGGAATGATTCAATTCATACTTGTTTTGGCCCATGTTTGTTTGTTTGTTTGTTTTTTTTTTTTTTTTTTTTTTGGTTAAATAGCTGATATTTCAGATTCTCAAAACCTTACATGATTGATCCATTATGCATGAACTTGAGCCAACCTTATTTGATGCAAAACTTGAGGTTGTCCTACCAAAACTTGAAGAGTTGATTCAAGAAAGTGGTGAAATCCTGGAAAGAGACCAAAGCTGAAGGAAACTTTTATATTATGTACATACAATTTGTGATTGGTTTTGCAAAATTTTCTTTGAACAAGGATACATGGCACTCCATAGTTCTTTAATACTTCTATCCGGTATTACGTTAAAATCATGTTCAGGAAATGCAAATTAAAAATCTAAAAATTTCATATATTCGTTTGTGAATGAGTGGAATTACAAAAAATGTAGGACCACAACCCACTGATCTAAAAGTTCAAGCTATTGAATGAAGGCATATGAATGCTCTATTATTGTTTAGACCGGGATTTGACCTAGGCTTAGAGCTTGACCTATTAGTCAGAAATTGGGTGGCAAATAAGGAGTTTGGCGATGAGATCCCCAGTTGCTCTTCCTCTCATGCTATGCGGATGTGGGACCATTAATCTAGAATAAGTAGCTATGAGATGAAGGCATGGTTCAATATTGAGGTGCCTACCGGAAACAAATTCTTCCATTTGAAAAGTTTTTTCATTTCTTCAATTAGGATACATGAAGTTGATTTTGCCGGTCTTTGTCTTCTGATGACTAAAATTTGGTCAGACTACTGGTATCCACTTCTTCAGTTCCTTCATTACCTATGAGGGAGGATGAGTGAAAAGTCCAACGAGAAATTTTGGTTGACCTTTGTCCTTATTTTGGGATATAATTTTAAGTTGGGTTTTAGGAGGTGAATGTTTTCCTTGGTTAATATGCGAAGTTCCTTTTCTGGTCACTAGATTACTTGATGATTGGATACCTTATTTGGATGGTGAGAACCTTGTTTTGCTGGTGATCTGTAAGTAACGCCTTATTCTCAATCATTCTCCTTTGATAGATGTGCCGCACGAGGTAAAAGTGAAGTCCATTGTGATGCCACATAAAGGAAGGGGGATGGCTTCAACTGGTGAAATTCCTCCATCTTATTTGGTTCAAAGTGAGGAACCTTACGCCGCGGTAAGGATTTTTAGCCTAGCTTGTCTCTGGTCTGTCTACTTTCACAGATTGAGTCCTAGAATGCCAAGTGTGACAGAATTTTTGTAGTTCTCTGTTGACACATGGAATGACATATGCACATCGGTTTATGGCATAAATTTACGTGTGAAAGATCAGCTCCTGACTAGCCTTTCAGGCGACCCAGTACTGATAAAGTCACATTCGACGTACCTTTAGCTTGTGGCACACCATGACAAATTGCATTCCATGTACCATTAATGGAAGCAACTCTGCACAGCTTATGACAGCAATTCTTTATTTTATGAGCTGGACTACTTAAAGCCCTTCTAGTGAACTAACTTGTAAGCCATTTAGAATCCATCCATGTTAAATACTGTTGGCATGACTTAGCTGCCTTCCTTAGTATGAATCTACTTTCTGGTGAAAAGTATCAACTTGCTGATTTCCTTTGCCTTCTTTTAAGGATGCGTGAAGGTTGTGACAGAACCACATGTAAAAGGTTTAGGGCTTTTAAATTTTGAACTATGTGATTACCAAAAAACTATCGCATTTGTGTAATCCGAGCGATTCCCCACAGGGATTCTTGACCAGATTATAATAGTGATGATCTGAGGCAGGTCAGCGTTAATCATCTGCGGAACACATTTTATTAGAGGGTGCTCCCCTGCCATGCAGGTCATATTGAAGAATTGTCGGGACAGGTACTGTCACTATTGCTTCAATGAAATACCAGCGGATGTGGTACCCTGCTCTTTCTGTGCAATACCACGGTACTGCTCTGAGCATTGCCAGCTAAAAGCAGGAGGACATCAATCAAGAAACAACGTAGAAGAGGTTAGCCTTCATGTAGAAGTTCCTACAGAGATTGAAAATCATATCAGAGAAGTTACTTCTGAAAATTGGGAGGAGAAAATTCCTGAGCACTTTCCAGAACACAGACATGAATGCCTGGATGCAAACTGGCCAGCTGTATTGCCACATGAGGTAGTTTTAGCTGGTCGAATGATAGTGAAGTCCCTGGTGCAAAGAAGAGACCTGGTGGAGATAAAAGCCTTGGTATCTTATGACAGTAATTAAATTATCTAGTTCCTGAACCTTTTTAAAGTTTCACAAGCTACATGAGCATCTCATGGATCTATTTAATTGCAGGATCTTTCTTATAGTTACACTGAATTGGCAGTAGAGGTTAAACTGGAACTGTGTATATACGCAATTGTATTACTTGTTTGTCTTCAACGCTCTCTCAGCCTTGACCTTCCAGTCAATCCTTATTTTGTATATCAGGTCTCTCTCTCTCTCTCTCTCTCTCTCTCTCTCTCTCTCTCTCTCTCAATCAAGAGGTACACATTGGCATTTGTATCCGTGCAAGCATGAGTGGGCATGGACAATGGCATGCATGAGCACATGCTGGGGTGCACTCTCAAATGAGAAAGATGAATATCCTACTATTTTTCCTTCTTCACTCCTGCAACTAACACTTGTGTCCTTCAAGCTGCAGTTGAGAATTTTACTTCCATACATACAGTTCCGGTAGTTGTTTCTCATTATTGGTCATGAAACAAAGATCTTATAGTTGCTCTTGTTTTGGTCGGAAGCCACATATCATACTTTTGGGTGTCGATTCAACTTGTTCAGGCACTGTCAATACGTCCTTTGATTTGCCACAGCTTGTCCATTCACCTATACCAAGTATATTTGATTATTCTTGTTTCATAAGAAGGATATGTGGCTGCAAATTTAAGAAGTGTATTATTCTACCGTAAAATGCTATTTTTAATTGATTACTTCGATTGGTAAGAATCTGTCACTCTTATCACCATTATTCTCAATCTTTTGATAGCTACTATTATGAATTTTGTTTTCCTTAATGGACAAGATAAAGATTCTGAGGTTGTTCGTATTTACCTTTATCTAGTCACTAATGCTTCACACCCGTTCTTATTGATGCAGATTATCATCATTATGTGTCAAATAAGGCTTAATTCTATGGCTATCATCCGGATGAAATCTAGTGATCCCAATGCTCCGCAAGATCCTCATAGAAAACTTTCATCCAATGAAGCTGCTTCAGCTAGTACAATAGAACAGGTTTCTCCTGATAGTACGCTCTTTAATCAAGCCTTAGCAATTCTGATGGAATATCACCGAGGTCCTTTTGCTGTTCTTTTTTTGGCTATTTAGAAATGTATCTACCATTATCGAATATTTCCAAGCAGAATTGTCACTTTTCCTGTGACAAAGGAAGAAAGTCTTTCTAATCTTTTGTGGTCTGTTTTGGTGATGATTATCTAGGTCAGCGTTGGTCAAGCTATTTATGCCGTTGGCAGTTTGTTTAACCATTCTTGTCGTCCAAACATTCATGCATATTTTCTTGCTCGTACTCTCTTCATCCGAACAACGGAACTGGTGGAAGCAGGATGTTCCCTAGAGTTGTCTTATGGTCCACAGGTACTATGATCCTTGATCACTGGGTTCTTCGTTTCAATTAATAATCATGCTGAGTCGCTAAACGTCAGTGCAGAAATCTATGGGGGAGAACTTTGATAATAATAATGAATGTAACTTGTTCACAATTCTCCAGTTTATTAATTATATTGATGATTCCCTGATTGCAGGTTGGGCAATGGAGCTGTCAAGACCGCCTTAAATTTCTGGGAGAGAAGTATTGTTTTCAATGTCAGTGCAGAAGCTGTTCAGTTGTGAATCTCTCTGATCTTGTTCTGAGTGCTTTTCATTGTGTTCATCCTCACTGCTCTGGCATAGTTTTGGATACATTTGACATAAAATCTGAAACTGAAAAACTTAAGCAGTCAAGACATGCTGGAGACATATATAGCTTGGAGCCTTATGTACAGGTATCACAAGTAATTCTCAGCTAGGACACATGTTAATTTTTATAGGCCTTTCTGTTTGAAATAACAGTGTTGAAAAACTAGTCTGAGGAATCTTTTTTTTGTTCCTGTGGTGGCTACATAAAATTTTTCACAGGTGGATAAGTTTGGTGATCTCTATGCTGGCGAAATGGATCACAATGCCCAGGAGAAAAGTTATGGCTCCCTTCATGCAGGTGTAGGATATTGCTTGAAATGTGGGTCCCATTGTGACCTGAAATCTTCTCGCCTGATGGTGAGCAAAGCTTTAGGAAATATTAAAAGGTAATTTCGTGTATCTCCATGAAGGTTTTGCCTTGGTATTTTGGATAAGGACTTAGTGTGGAGTGGTTACTGCAAGGTAGGAGGTTATCTCCTGATGAATTCGAGTAAATCTGAGCTGTAGATTTTGCATAGTTGGGTGCATACAAAAGAGCATTAAAAGTGAAACTGCCAATTTAATTTTTTGTTTTACACTAAAATTCTTTTCTAACTAGTACTAGAATTTGCAAATCGTGTCCTTCTCCTTGCATGCATCACCTATTATTTCATCTGTAAGAGCTTTCACTTCTTGACAGGTTGCAGGATGGAATAGTTAGAAAAGAACTGTCAAGTTCTTTACTTTCTAATGCTTTAGAATCTCTTGATCAGCTGAGGAAAGTGTTGCATGCATATAACAAAAGCATTGCAGAAGTAAGTTCCTCCACTTAACCATTTCCTTATCGTGTTTTTCTTGAGCGATTGGCTTATTTTGCGATCAGAAAGCATTAACATGTCGAGTTCTGAAGGGTAAAAAAAATTTCATGTAAATATGTCAAAACTACATTCGTAGGCAGAGGACAGCATAGCACAAGCATTTTGCTTCATTGGAGAGCTGCAGTGCGCGATGGAGCACTGCAAATCATCAATTCAGGTATATATATATATGTGGTTGTGGGCGCTTAGAATCATTTTAAGCCTTCAACAATCGGTTTTTTTTTTTTTTTATTTTTTTTATTTTTTATTTTTATTTTTTATTTTTATGTTTTTGGTCATAACAATCATATTCTTGTTTGAGTTTGCATATTAGCTTTAACTTGAGGCTTGATACTCAGAGTCGACGAGAGGCAGAATAAGAAGCTTGATGATCTTAAACAAATTCGTTGGTTTTATTCAGTTTTTTTGTGAACCATATGCACTTGAATTTCGGGCTTTTAAAGTCCTACTGAAAAGACATAGGTAACATTCTGACAGCAGAAATTACAAGGAATACCCTGATTTCTAAGATCTACACCGATTTTCTGTCAGTGCTTTGTTGGATCATCTCCTGCAGTTTGTTTCACCTGCCTACTCATCCTAGATACTTAAAACACTAGTTAAATGTGAAGGGTAGATGATGCAAACCAAATCCATTCTTTACCATTAGTAGATTTTCCTATTCATACAAGAGGATGATCTAGGTTGAGAGATTTATGAGTTCACTTTGTACAATGTCAACATTTGCATAGATTCGCCATATCCATGTTTGCACAAGTCTTGAAAATTAGCAGACTATTCTTTTCGTGAGGTAATAGTTAAGTCTGAGAGATTATGACTTGACTTGCCACGATGTTAGACTGTTCTGTTGAACTTTAAATTCCGTGGTTGGTTTTTTAATCTTCTTAGTTGTCTCTTTTCCAGCTTTGCTTATGATTTTTTTTTTTTTTTTTGGGCCTGGTAAAATTGATGACAAAAGGTGGTAGGGACATAGTCCTTTTTGCAACTAAGATAAAACTAAGTAAGGATGCTGTGTGGCAAAAGGAAATGTTTGGCACCATCATATCTAGCATGTAAGAGAGTATAGATTCCTGTACTGGGAATTTTATTTCCCATGAATATGAGAAGTACAATTGGAATGAATGACTTTAAGTATTGCTTTTTTTTTTTCCTTTTTTTCCTCTGCTTGTATGGAGGTGGTCCATGCTTTCGAGAGGCCTTGTTATAGTGGGCTGAGAGGAATATAGGTTACCTAGATCATGGATCACTTTGGTATGAAGAACGCATCGTGAGGCTGAATGTCACTTACCAAATACGTGATACAGTAGATATAGGTTTCTTTGGGTTGTTTTCAAAACAAGGCATGATTATTTTATTATTTGCACGGAACATCAGTCTAAAAAATATATTTGATGATTGGCTGAGAGTTACGGCTATCTTTTTCCGCTTAGATCTCTGTTTTACGCAAAACACAACATTTCGTTGACATTCGCTTATGGAACGGCTTGGCATCAGCTTCTGCATTTTTGGTATATGTAACTTTTTGCCAGAACCAGTTTCAAATCTTAAAGTTGGAACTGCACGTCATGATATAAACAGATTATAAGATTCAGAAATAAATGATTTGTACCTAGTTTACTCATTCACATTTCCTGTCATTCATGAGAATCTAAAACTTGCATAATATACGGCCTAATTGTAAATATGTGGAATTTTGTGAGATTGATCAATTTCTGTAGAGTTGATCTTATCAATCAAAGCTAATCAAGACGTGAGAGGTTTTCTGCAAAACTGTTAGTGTCTATTGTAGATAAAGCAAGTTTTGAGGACTTAGGCATTTTGTGTCGATGAGGCTTTATGTCAATTGCCAAATAGTTGTTTTTGGCATTTGAATTTTGAAATGAAGAGAGAAATACTAGTTTTTGCTAAACTGTTAAACAATGAAGCTTAAGAATTGCTTCTCTGTGATCAAGGTCCTGTGAAGCATCAAATTGGGTGAAAATGTATTATAGAAAACATGCATCATAATATACATCCTAGCAAGGTACTGGTTCTCATTTTCAACATTTTCTAAAATGACGTTGGCATGGCACCTATTTCATGCGCTGCAAGTGCTTGGACAATACACTTTGAAAGTGCAGTTTGATATGTTTGTATGCAAATGTATGGATATGCCTATGTCATGGACATGTGACCATGAGGGTGTGATTTTTAATATTCATTGAAGGGTGGGGACATGTACAAACTTCTTCATGAGCATTTTGAATAATCTCAAAACTTGAAAGGCATGTGGCACTCCTAGGGGAAAAATGGGAGTTGTCATCATCACTACTGAGATTACTATCTATCCTCCTACATAAATATTTTTTCAGTCTCAACTAACATAAAATTTAAAGAAACTTCATGATTATAATGTGATGTTGAGTTATTTCAGGATGATTGATAGGTCTACTAAATGCAGCTTGCTTTTCATACAGAGACAGTGCAAGCCTCTAAAAATTTCGTAAAGATTTTTACTCACAGTTCTGTATGTGTATATGTAGATTCTGGAAAAGCTTTATAGTCCTGATCATGTCGTCATTGGATATGAACTGGTGAAGCTTCTATCCATTCAGCTATCACTGGGTGATGTTGATGCTGGAGAGAACTTGAATCGATTGGGTATGATCTTTGAGCATCACTATGGATCTCATGCAGCAGTTGTGTTTCCATATCTTAAGTCATTCAAGAGAGAAGCGAGAAAATTGTGTGAGGTGGAAGACTCTTGAAGGTGTCAAGTATGGCAGTTCTGAACTCAATCTAAAGGTCCTTTTTTCCCTCTCTAGAAAATTAATATTTCTATGTTTTTCCACTTTTGTTAATGTGATTTTGTGGTGGATGGTGGGCATATTTTTATAAATTGGTGGCAATGAATCCATCTGAAATGACCAAATTCCAAGGACCAGCCTACAAGAGTAGGAGCTCGCTTTATTTGCAAAAATGACAAGCACGTGGCCTTCTATATTGTTGCAATTGAAAGGTTTTGGGGACCAGTTCAATCCACCTCAAGAGAGAGTCTTGGGGGCAATTGCTTCAATTAGGGAAATGGCCTCTCCATGTTTTTAGCTAAAGCTGTCACCTTTGTCCTTTTCGAAACTTTGCAATGCAAGTACTCTTAGTTGTGGGAATTGTTGAAATACAAAAATTGAACTGAATACTTGGTTAAATTGATATGACCTCAAGCTATCTACTTATAATAAAGTTCAAAGTCTAAAATTACAATATTATTCTTATTGCCTCCATACATAAAATAATAAAGGAGAAAAACAAATGTACTCCTATTAGTTAAAAATATTCTCAACGCTCTTCCTCAAGTTGGAGTATAGGTATCACACATGCCCAACTTGACTAAAACAAGATGAAATGATTTAACTCAATACCCATTTAGTGAACACATGAGCAAGTTGATGATTGGATTGAACAAATGGCATACAAATTAAACCACTCTCTAATTTCTCCTTGATAAAGTGCCTACCAATTTCCATGTGTTTCGTATGATCATGTCGTGCAAGATTGTGGGCAATATTAATAGCAGCCTTATTATTTAGGAACATGGATAGATACGCCGGATCTTCCAGTAATCCTTTAAGCCATAACAACTCACAAACGTCCTTTAAGCCATAACAACTCACGAACTCCCCGTGCTATCGCATGAAACTTTTCTTCAGCATTATATCTAGTAATTACGTTATGCTTTTTACTGCGCCAAGTAACAAGATTCCTTTCTAAGAATGTACAATACCTAGAAATAGACTTTTAGTCGGGGATCTAGCCTAATTAGCATTTGTATCATAAGAAGACCAAAGAATCCAAGACTTCAAATATCGAAGAATTCGAAGAATGGCATCCATATGAGTAAAGTGTGGATCATGCATGAATTATCTCACTAGCCACATGGCAAAAGCAATATTAGGTCGGGTATGAGACAAATAAATCAACTTGCCCACTAATCATTGATGATTTTGTGTAGTTACCAAAGGCCTTTGAATGTTTAGAAACTTGTCCACAGAACCAAAAAAAAAAAAAAAAAACTATTTTTAAACGGAAATTATTTTGGGAAATAGAATGGTTATCGAATGCACTCTAAGTGATTGAAAGTCATGAAACTCAAGAGAACATTTTATAGAAGTTATGACGCTTAAGTAATTAAAAAAAATTATGGCACTTAAAAAAGTGCTATACGAAAGTTATGGCATTTATGCTATTTTTATCTCCCTTTAGTAGAGAATAGAAATAAGGGAGAAAGAAGCTTGCGAAAGAATATCCATTTGATTGATTTTTAAGAAATGCTCAAGAGCACCGGTTCAATGTGAGTCTATATTGCACCACCATTGTGGACTGGAGTGATGACAAATCGAAATGATATGGATGTTAGAATCATGATCGGTTCCTTTCTCAGGTGTATTTGCAAGTCCTATTGTTATATTGCGTATTGTCATGACAAATCAAAACAAAATGAATCAAAACCTTGTTATAATGATAAATCTGTGAAACTGATTAGCCGGCTTTTATGTTATTCAAGGTGGAAGTAGGGGAAAATTACAAAAAAAGAGTCAAGAACCTACTGTAGGAATGCCAAATCAATTTAAAATTTTGTAGTTAAGACAATTTGGTTTGAAACCCTTGACAAGTTACTAGTGTAGTCATTCTAGTTAATTTTAGCTCAAAATCATTGATGTGGATGTCGACTTGTCCTATGTGGCATGAGCCAGCGTTGACACGAACAAAATTTTTATGATTTTTTCTTTTTTGTTTTATTTTATTTTATTTTCATTAGGATTTGGCGATTTGGCGAGGGTCGTTGGTGATGGCTGAAGACCCTTGTCAGCCTTTAGGTGAGGATCTACAAGCCCTTGCCTAAGCCCATGCCAATTGCCCATGCCAATTGCGAGTGTACTTGGTTGAGGTCATTGCGGACTCACCGGCTGCACGTAAGGACTTTGCAGCCATCCTCAATGACACTTGTTGGCCATAATGGAAAACAAGAAATCTAACAATTTAGAAACCTTTAATTTTTTTTTTTGAAATTGGTCATATTACAGCTAATCTTGTCACGTCGAGCGTCTAGTGTACATGTCACACCTCAACCCTTCGATGTGCGGCATCCCTAGTTCACTTTGGTCATTTAATTGCTATGTCTCTGTTCATTTATCGTTTAATTATACGCAAACAGAAGTAGAAATAAAACCACCCAATCATTTAAATCAGAGATAGCATAAAACACACACACACATATATAAAATCACACCTTAATACATACATATGCATCACCCATTACACACCACTTTCTTTACATCCCAAAAGCTTGGCCGTACACACATCCAAAGGGGTTTGGGGGTAAGTCTTAAACACCTTTAGTGATATGAGGAGCAGGCTCGAGGACTGACTTTGGATCTAGCTTAACCTTTGGGTCAGCGACCTCGCCATTAGGGGATACACAACCATTGGGTCCAAATGTTGGATCCCTCGCCTAGTGGTCCATCAAATCTTGGGAGAGGGCCCCAATGCTCCCCTCCAAACCAAATGTACCTATGGGGCACTAGGTTAGGCAATCCCTCACAAGCTTTTGTATTTAGTGTTCATACCCTCAATCAGATAGGAGGCTATAGGCACCCCAAAACGAACATAGCGGAACGGTTCAAACATGCTTAGGGCCTAAAAACATTTAAAACAATAACAGTGAGATAAAACTTAGTAAGTAAGCTCCTTCATCCTCGTATATGGAGGTAATTTACCTTGAAGTCGCCCTAAACATGCAACTTATCTGTTGATAGTAGATCAATAGCAAAGCCTTTGCTTTACATTATCTATTAATAGGAATTAGGCCACTCAACAAACAACTCTCCACTACGTGCTCGATTATAGCATAAATAAGTTCTATGTGAGTGCATTATCTTGTAAAGCATACGACAATCACAACTTAATAATTCCGAACAAGAATAATGATACTTCCATGCACAATGCATTACACAAGTCCTGATTATTACCACCACTTTTGGCCATGACCAACTTGAAAGTTGCTAATCTTTTGGTATGACTAGGCATCGTCCCACTCCATTGGATATGGCATTGTCCTGTATATTCATACACATCAGAATAACATTCCATTTAAGGAATTCTGTTTTGAAATCCATCCACAATGGCATTTTGTCGCATATTTATACGCATCAAGATTGAACCATTGCCCCATGTAATCATACGCATTAGGGCTTGATGGTTTTATTAATGTGATGGGCCTAAGTTGGCCCGTCCGCCCATGTTGGGCCTAAAAGCCCGGCCCACAATATTAGGGCCCATGGATTGAGGGATATGATGAAGGGGTACATTTCTTTTTTGGAGGGGACGTATATAAGGGAGAAAAGAGAGGGAGGAACACACATTTTGGCATATAATGTATGTTCCTTCCTCCCTCTTTCCCTCCAAAGAGAAAACAGTAAGCAAAAGGCGAATCCATCTTCCTTTCAAGGCCAATTGACGTCATCGGATCGAACGAGATCGGTTTCTCTTCCTCATATCAGCGTCGGTGTTTAATTTGTGGCTAATAAGGTACGCTTGATTCTGTGGTGTGCTTTAGGATCGATGATGCATGTGTTTTTCCTGGGCTCGTCTTCCGCACAAGTTTAGGGGTTCGATTTAGTGTCAAAACCGGTTTTTGGGAATCCGATAATCCCAACAATGGTATCAAAGCCGTAGTTCTTGTTTCCCGATCCTTTTCCATGTTTTTCTCGACCCATTTCATGTTTATGGATGATTTCTTATTGTTTTTTCGCGAAATTAATTGACCGACACCGATCGGGGCGAAAAAACCTGACACCCGAGCACTGTTCATCCATTTTTCGAGTTTCTGTAACTCGAAATCGATTTCTGATGGCGTAGGATGGAAGGGCTCGTCGAGACGATCGCGACGAATGGCAGAACGCTGCCGGACGCGCCCCCACGCGTAGCTGGAACGAACTGTTGCACGCGCCGATTCGCAGGGGAAGGTGCGTGCGGCCGCCGCGCGCATGTGTGACGCAAGTGCGTGTGCACGGTCGATGGCGCGTGAGAGGCACGCGCCGGTCGGTCGGTCCGACCCGGCCTAACCGGCCTGACCGGTCCGACCGGTTCGTCCGGTCCAACCGGTCCGCCCGAGCCGGCGATCCGACCGTTGACCGTTGACCGTTGACCCGTTGACGACCGTTGACCGTTGACTTTGACTGTTGACCGTTGACTCAAAAAAAGAAAAAAGAAGAAGAAGAATGTGTTTCTTTTTCCAATTAAGTCTATGTTGATTATATGTGATCCCTTATTTGTTCTGCATTTGTTTCAGGAACAATGCCTCCCCTTAGATTGTGCACACCTATTCGCGCAATTACCGATGAACAAAAGGAAAGGCTTTCTAAGTTGATAGCTGAGCTGACTGATCATTGATGGGAGAGTGGTGACTTAATTGATTACGTCCTTGAAGTCAACGGGAAAATTCAAAAGGTCATATGGAATGGTCGTCCTATGCTACAGTCTGAGATGGTGCGATTTTTCATGAACACCCTTCCACCAGAATGGCAAGGAGTGTTGAATCGCATATGGGATGTCAATAGAGCCGCTTCATATAGGAAAATTGTGATGGATTTTATAGATGATTATTACTGGATTGTTACAAGGGAAAATATCAAGAAATTGAACAAAAGAGAATCTTTCCCAGTTCGTGTACTAACTTGGTTTTAGATGTAGAGGCTGGTCTTTGTTAAGTGTGCTTTGTGAACGTCTTATGTAATGTATACAACCTGATTGTTGTTGATGTAGCAACTGATATGTTATTTGTATTATGTGAAAGCATTATTATTCTATTGGATGTCAAATATTATTTACTTTCTGTTATTGTTGGTTGCTGTGGGTAGTTCATAGAAGTTTTTGTAACTTCATAAAATTTATTTTGCATAAGACAATTATATTAACGATAGTTTTTGAGTTAGGATTTTTGGAGGATGATTGGAAATATAGTGACATTTTGATTCTGAAACCTTACTTGAAATTGTTCATTAATATGATGGGTCTGTGCAAAATGGATGCATAAATAATAGGCATTAATAATTCGTGCATATATGTCTGATGTATTCAGATCAATGGTTTTAGCCACAAAGAACATAGTTGCCGAGCTGAACAAAGGTGAAAAGCTCAATGACGATAACTATGAAATATGGCACATGAAAATCCAATATGTACTAGAAGAGCAAGAGGCACTAGAAGCTTTTAACTTGACCATGGTAGAACCTGAAGAAGGAAACACTGCACAGTACAAGAGAGATAAGGAAGCGTTTGCTTTGTATGGAAAAGAAAGAACTCTCTTACTCGTATTACGTTGCTGAGCAGCATGGAAAATGACATCATGCGAGAGTTTAGGCGTTTTGAGAATGCCAAGGAAATGTGGGAAGCATTGGTAGTAAGATTTGGTTATATTTCGGTGACCAGACTGAGACAGCTCACTATTAGATTTGACTCTTATAAGAAGCCTCATGGTTAGATCATGAAGCAACATCTTAGAAAGATGTCAAACATGATTAATGAGCTGAAAGATGCCGGCCATGTCCTGACAGATGAGCAGCAAATGCAAGTAGTGATTCGTTCCTTGCCTCAGAGTTGGGAGCATATGAAGGTACACCTGACCCATAATGAAAATATCAAAACATTTGATGATGCAATGCGTCATTTTGAGCTGGAAGAGGACCGCCTCTTGGCGGCTAAGCCGGAAGCTGAAATCTATCATGCTGGTTCTAGCTCACATGGATCTTCGAGCTCCAAGCGCAAACGTCCTAACTGGTTTGATAAAGGGAAAGGCAAGGAAGTAGGTCCTTCAGGGAAAAAACCTAAGCTTAACCAATATGAAAGAGGAAAGCGTCCTCGGATGAAGAAGCTTACAAGGGTGAAGTGTTAAAATTGTGACAAGAAGGGTCACTATGCTCGCGACTGTCGTGAGCCAAAGAAGGTATACACCCCTTGTACTTTTCAGAACTTTGCTTTTGTGTCGAGTTCTGTATTCTTAACTGAGTCTAATCCTTTGTGGACTGTAGATTCGGGAGCGACGCACCATGTAGCGAAGGATAGAGAATCATTCGTGGAATTCCGACGAGTACCAAGCGGAACTAAGTGGATCTATGTGGGAAACAACTCCGAGCTGAAGTGAAAGGAATTGGCACCTGCCAACTGAACATGCGTGGTGGACGCACTTTGTTCCTACATGATGCATTGTATGCTCCGGAGATTCGTCGGAATTTAGTGTCTGTTTTAGTGTTGGTTAAACTAGGTTTTAATATAAACTTCCATAATAGAGGTGTGGATTTGTTTTTGGATACAAATTACTATGGTTGTGGTTATTTTCTAGATTGTTTCATTGTATTAGATATTGACTATGTTAATGCAAATGTTTGTTATTCCCTTCTCATGTCTCCTAATTCATATGATAATGATGTGAATGTGTGGCATGCTAGACTTGGTCATATTGGCCAACAACGTATGAATAGACTAGCCAAAGAGGGCTTGTTGGGCAATATTGAAAATGTCGATTTGCCCATATGTGAGTATTGCCTAGTAGGGAAAACGACAAGAAAACCATTTGGAAAAGGTAAAAGAGCTGAATTTCATCTGCATTTAATTCATTCTGATATCTGTGGTCCAATGAATGTGAGAGGAAGGCATGTGGCTATTTATTTAATCACTTTTATAGATGATTATACTCGATTATGATATGTCTATTTGATTTCTTATAAATTTGAAGCATTAAGTTGTTTCAAAAGGTTTATGAACTTGGTAGAAAATCAATTAGACAAGAAAATAAAAACATTAAGATCCGATCGAGGTCGAGAATATTTATCTGATGAGTTCAGAAAATTATGTGATGAAAAAGGAATAGAAAGACAGTTGTCTATTCCATATACTTCTCAACAAAATGGTGTTGCGGAGAGAAGAAACAGAATCCTACTGGAAATGGTTAGGTCCATGATGTCGCTTGCTAACTTACCTATCACTTTTTGGAGTGATGCGTTGTTAACTGCTGCCTATATACTTAACCGGGTGCCTTCCAAATCAGTTACTTCCACTCCATATAAGTTATGGACAGGTAGAAAACCGGACTTAAGTTTTCTTAAGTCATGGGGTTATGCTGCCTATACTCATGAGTCCTCTCACAAGTTTAGGAAATTGGGTCTTAGAGGAAAGAATAGTATTTTCATAAGATACTCCGAACACTCGAAATGGTATGTGTTCATAGGTAAGCATGAAAGTGAGAGTATAACTGACTTTGAATCACGGGATGTCATATTCTTAGGCTACGTTTGGTCGTCCGGATTTTTAATCGGGATAGGATTGGATAGGATAGGATATGAAATCCTGGGATTTTTTTATATCCCGTCCAATGTTTGGTGAATTGTAGTATTAAAGTCGGATATGTTCACATCATGTACATTTTTTTTTTTTTTTATATAAACGGCATATCATTATAAATGAACCTAAATGTTCATAAATGAAGATGGTGAAAATATCTCGTAACACTATTCCTTAATTTATTTATTATTTATTATTTAATTTATTTTTCCTCTTTTTATATTATTTTCATCATTATTTCTTTTTTTCCCTTTCATCATTCTTTAATAAAAATTTATCAAATAGTAAAAATGTACTAACATATTTAAAATACAAAAATACCTAAAATATATAATAAATATAAATATTTAATTTATAGATTGAATGTTTATTATAAAATAGAATTAAAATTGAATATATAAATTAAAATAAGATTAATTAAAAATAATTTTTTATTTTTTATTTTTATTTTTTATTTTTATTTTCTTAAATTAGAATTCAAATATTATTTATATTGAAATATAATTTCAATTTTGTTAATTTAATAAGTTTGTTATTCAAGAAAAATAACTTTCCTATTATGGACATTAGAAATCCTATCCACCTTTATCCCACCTCCCCCATGGGATAATTTTATCCTGTCTATATCCCCCTTATATCCGACTTTATCCTATCCCGAGTGAGCACCAAACGTAGGATAGGATAAATTATATCCTATCCCGAATTTTATCCCGACTGCCAAACGCAGCCTTAGAGGATGAATTTCTTAAGAAGGGCGAAATATGAGAAGATTACTTCCTATTTGAAACCTTGGATCAAGATAATGATATTAGTGGAGTTCGTCCAAGTGGGAGTAATATGAGAAGTGATGAATTGAATTCAACTCATTCTCAATTGTAACCACCTGATGAGACGACGTCATTATTATTTAATGCTAGTGGGAGCATAATGGGGAATGATGTGCAAAGCGTACAATCTCCCTAACTAAGAAACCTTTCAATCTCATCTTATCAGACAAATACCGTAAAACGATAAATTATAATATCAATTAATTTATCCCACGTTAGAAAAATTCTCATATTAATTTCACCCGCAATAACACCATCGCTTTCCCTTCGATGCAATCCCTCTATCCGATTCTTGACCTTCAACCCCTGCTGTTTGATCATCATGAACAACATTCTCTCCCTCTTATTCGGAGTTGACCCTTGCCCTTCGATCATCACCGACATCATCATCGCTTTCCCTTCAATGTGATCCCTTTATCGGTGCTTCAAGTCTTAGACACGATTGCGACAATCCTGATTTTTCTCAAAACTCGTCGCCGCTATTGATTGTATCTTGTCAATTTTCTGCTGGCTCCATCTGGTTAGAGAGAGAAGAGAATTGTGGCGGTTCTCCTAGGACTAAAAACTTGTGGAGCTTCAGTGGAAAACTTGAGCTCTGTTTGTTGATTTCTCACTGAAGCTTTTTCCTATAAAATATAGAATGGCTTGTGGAGGTTTCACTTATATGAAGCTTGAACTGAGTGCCAAGTTTTTAAAAAGCGCTTGAAAATAGATTTACATTCACAGTTTTTTTTTTCCATTAGACATTCAAGAAAGCTGAACAAATTAAATGCATATATCATGAAAAATGGTTCTTCACTTGTTTCCTTTTATCAAGAAAAATCGAATACATTTTACACAAATTGATGAGGAATTCTTTCAAAATTTAATAATGACACTATAGAGGGTAGGTAGAGCATGTTAATTTTTGCATCTGGACATAGAAAAAAATGTAATTAGATTTTGACGCTAAAGCTTTTATTTTTCAGCATTCAGAAAATAGTTCCGAGGGCATTGGGATATGTAAAGAATTGTTATTGTTGATATGTATGTTTAATTGTTCAGCTTTCTTGAATGTCTAAGGGAATAAAACTATAAAATCTAAAAAACTGTTTTTCATCCATTTACGAAAACTTGGCACTCAGTTCACGCTTCATATAAGAGAACAGTCCTTGCCAATTAAACCTTCGGAAGCCATTCAATACCTTACATAGAGTTTCAGTAAGAAATCACCACAGAGCCTAAGTTTTTCACTAAAACTACTCAAGTTTTTATTTCTTGGAGAAATGAAAGAATTCTCTTCTGTCTCTGATCTGATGGAAAAAACCCCTAGCTCACAACGTACAGGCGGTGATGGCAACGAGTTTGGAGGAAGATCAAGATCGTTGCAGTCATTAAATTCTAGAGAAGCAGCTTTTTGGTTGGCAAGGCAGTAATGCTGCTGATCGGGGAAAACAGAACTAAGAAGTAGAAAAAAAGGTTCATTCTTTATTCCAAAGAACAATTCTAGAATCAAGCCCAACCTATTTTTTTTCCTTTTTTTTTTCTTATTTTTCTCCTTCTCTTTTCTTCTTCCTCCCAATTGGTCATTGGCCACCGTTGGCCGTCGCTACCACCGCCGACGGTCACCGACGACTAGCTAGGTGAGGTCTAATGAGCTCACCAAAGCCTTGCTTGGCCACCACAAGCCCCGGCCTCGCAAATTTAGGTGAGGCTAAGCCTCGTCAGTGGCCTATGGAGAGCTTGCTGGACCTCGCCCAACTAGTTGCTGGCCATCGCTGTGTTTGGCCACCACCGTGATCAGCGACCGGCCATAAAGGAGAAAGAAAAAGAGAAAAGGAAAAAGAAAAAAGAAAAGGAGAGAAAAATAAGAAAAATATAATAAAACTATTAAAAATTAAAAGCAACAAAAAAAATTAAAGTCTTACCAAATACAGTTTTATTCTGGAAATAAAAATTTTGGGTAATTATCAAATATCTTTACATGCTTGGAAATTGTTTTTGGGAACAGAATAAGAAAGAATCATTCCCAAATGGAAATTATTATTAGGAATATAACAGTTACAAAATGCACCTTTATACTCACGTGAGCATTAGTATTTCTCCATATTGATTATGCCTATTCATATATCGAAATATGGAAGAAAAAAAATCAAGTCAAAAGTGAAAATGCCTTGAAATCTTGGAGCATCTGCAATGGAGTTGAAGTAAAATTAGTGTAGTCAGTGAAAATTAGGTGAAGGTTAAATCTGTTAATTGATTTGTTCAATATGAATTAAAGATGTGATATTATTTCTCTGACCTAATCACATCCCCTTATCAAAAGCCAAAGAGTCAAAAGATTTCATGACTTTTTGTATATTCCACGCATTTAGATTTATATCACATTCGCCATGGCAGCTCCCGTAAGAAAAATCTGAAATCAGATCCTTTTCCTATATTTTCTATTTAAATAGCATGGGAATGGCTTGAGAAACTTTTATTTTTCCCCATTGTCTCTACAGGCGTAAGCATCTAAGTTCTTGATAGGATTTCTTTTTTGCCTTCTGCTATGTAAAACTCAGAGAACTATATTCAAGAGTGTTCATTCTCGTTATGCAGCTTCCTTTGTGAAATAAAATCCGGTTAATATAGTTTTTGTTGAATCACGAATCCCGTCAAGTCGGAAAAATATTTCAAATTAAGTAGCTGCACATCACCTACCTAATCTTGCCTTTTTCAATACCGACTTAAGAGAGATTTTGTTAATCAAGTAAGAAAAGGTTGATGACAAAGTTTTCAATATGTCAAAAGCATCTCACTGAACGGGGTAGATAAAGAATTCTGAATCAAAAGTCAGACCAGACCAAAACAGCGGAAAAGAAACTCACATTGGCTTCCGTTGGTGGCCTCTTTCCAACCTTTTTCTACTTCTCTTTTTCTTTCTTCTTTGCACCTTCCATTGGAACCCTAATGTGGCCTTTTCATCGGAGCAAGGGATAAGGAAGGAGAAAAGAAGCCCTTCTGCATGGGCTGAGTAAATAGGGCTTCAATGTACAAATCGGTCCATCTTTAAGTTCCTCTAAGTCATAAGTCATAGAATTTTCTCAATACCTCATCAAATGTTTCCAAAAAGTAATATATTAAAATTCCTTTATATGCGACTTCTAATAGGCAAAATTGGGCTTGAACTAGGCCTCCACCCCTTTGGAACTTATCTATTTCAGTGGATCTTTTCTTGCAAACAATAACAATCAACATATCAAGTGAGAAAGAGTCCAATTTTAATATATCAAAATATGTGATAAGCACGGCCAAAAAAATCCGTTATCCAATTAAGTTTTTTAAACCAATAAAGACTTCAAACACTTAAAGAGCGACTTGTACTAGGCTTCATAACTAGATTAGAAAACCTTTACCTATTAGATTTAGGAATCATGTAGTCTGGGTATATAATCCCCCCAGCCCACCAAAGAAAGATAATTTTTCATATACTCCATAGCTACATTCTTTCAGTTAATCATGTCTCTGAACAACTCACATTCTGGAGACAACTTCTCGACAAAACCTGGCTCCTCCACTGCGATACGACAACAACAAAATCATTCGACACAATTGCCGGCCGCACCCAAGAATGGATCGAGAGACCATGACGGTGGAGAGAATACTCACGAGCTTTTCAGTGGAAAAACCACTCGCCATATGATCATGGAGTTTTGCGATCAGGATGATGATGAGCCTAATTTTCCCTGGGTCGTGGACACAATGGAGGAATATTTTGGCTTACCTGTGAAGCCAAAATCGACTGTCGAAGCAATAGCATTGAAGGGAAAGGTCTCGACGAAACCTGGCTCCTCCACCGTGGCACAAACAACAAAATCATTCCACACAGTTGCCGGCCGCACCCAAGAATGGATCTCGAGAGACGACGACAGCGGAGAGAATACTCACAAGCTTTTCAGTGGAAAAACCACTCCCTAGATAATCAAGGAGTTTTGCGATCAGGATGATGAACCTAATTTTCCCTTCTTCGTGAAAACAATGGAGGAAAATTTTGGCTTACTCGTGAAGCCAAAATCGACTGTGGGAGCAGCAGCATCGAAGGGAAAGGAGCGTAAAGTCGAGGAGTAGAGAGGAAAGTTTTTCTCTCTTCAACATTGATTTGCGATTTGTTTAGGAATATTTAGGTTGATGATTTGGATCGTTTTATGATTTTTTGTTAAAATTTCGTGGTAACTAGATCTTAGGTAATTTCCATATATTCGCTATTTTTAGTATTGATGCATGAAAAATTTCATGAAATTTGGGTGCATCGAGAGCTAGGCAATCACCTTCGACAACCATTAATTTGCTTCAACTCCACTGCAGATTCTCCAAGATTCTCAAATACTTTTACTTTTGACTCGATGTTAGGAGAATTATTCATGCTCAAGTAATTATATATTATACATCTCTTTATTTTGGTATTTCCTTTGATTCTTGCAACTCTTCTTCTTCTTCTTTTTAGTATCTTTTCTACTATTTATTTTAGTTGAAATTTTATTGAGAGTTTTTCTCTACCCCGTCAAAATTGCCAACACGGCCATTGAGCAATCCCTTACAAACAACCGGACTAATACATACCTTGAGTCTTATCAATTTTTGGAATTTTGTTTAATTGTGGCCCTGACTCTGCAAAAGGATATGGGAGCGCAACAACTAACTCCACCTCCAAATTTTTCCGGATTATTCAACCTTTGGTTTTTCATTGTCAAAACTTATCTTCACAAGAGAATTCATCCTCACTCGTTTGGTTGCAGCAACCTCACGAACTAAAAAGCGATAATTGCGTGAAGGTCAATTTCACACAAAACCTAACAGAACACTAAACTTAGAAAGACCAAGAAGAAAATAATGCTTCACGCTTTACGAGAGGGATTCCTAGAAGTTTACGGTGACTCTGGCTTCCGTGACGATCTCCTCCTTTGTGCACAAATTGATTGGTTTCTTGGTGGGTTTTCTTAGTTTAGGGTTTTGTTTAGCAATTTTTTGGTTGGTTCTCTTTGTGTATAAGTTTATTATTTTTCTATCGTGAAATTGACTTTCATGGAATTATCTCTTTTAATTCGTGAGTCACGTCTTAACAAGAACAAAACAAGTACGGATGAATTTTTTTTTGACAATAATATTAGGTGATGGGAATGTATGGAGGCGGTGTTAGTTTTTTGTGTTCTCTTATTGTTTCTGTTATCTTTTATTTGGAAATTTGGATCGTCACATGTTTGGGGGCAAAGAGCCAACTTATCTTTGTTCTTTTTTTCTTTTGTTGTTTTGTTTATAAGTCTAATAAAATTCTAAATGTTGTTGTTGTTACTATTACTATTATTATTATTATTATTATTATTATTATTATTATTATTATTATTATTATTAGGGAAAATCTCGAATAAGAACATGAAGTAGAGCCATCTTTTCAAAAAAGGATCTAAAGTGGACACCGTCTCAAATAAAGACACTGAAGTAGCTAACTTACTCTCAAATAAAGACCTGAAGTGGCTAACTTACTCTCAATTAAGGACCTGAACTTCTAATTTTATTCATAGCCAGGGGTTATTCTTTATTTTTTGTCTCTCTCTTTCTTCTTTTTTCTTTATTCATCTTTCTCACGCTCTACATCACCTCCATTATCAGCCCCTCCATCTCTCTCTTTGTCATCTTGTTGTATGACCAAGATTGGGTTTTCTTTAACACGAGCCATTACAACATAGTCTAACTCATTGAAAATTTTAAATTTCGGCCCTTAAAATGGTTTGTAGACAATTCCAGGAAACCGAAATGAGTTTTCAAAAATAAGTTCTCTTTATTCCAACATTCATTGCAAATTCTGATCTCAAAGCCATAATATGAATCTCCTTTTGTCGAGACTCAACTTCTTGTCCAACTCCTAAGTTATGAAACTAATTCCTTTGGCGACGTATTTCTCTCACCTCGAGAGTGCATCAAACTCCACTTATTCCGGGCCTTCCACTAACCTAGCAACTACAATTTTGTGTGCTGTTTTCGGTCCTGTTTGCCAACAATAGAGTAGCAATATCCAAGCATTGCCAAATCGTCTTGTTTGACTAACTTATGCCTCTATTGAATTAACACTTGATGATCAACAATTTCATTGCAGTAGGCGACTATTTCAACCTCGGCAACAGTTTGCCTCATCAATTTCAAATTCGGGTTTGCCTCTCTTGCATAAATTCGATCTTTCAA
The DNA here is from genome assembly GCA_014182575.1 of Eucalyptus decipiens. Classification (NCBI taxonomy): domain Eukaryota; kingdom Viridiplantae; phylum Streptophyta; class Magnoliopsida; order Myrtales; family Myrtaceae; genus Eucalyptus; species Eucalyptus decipiens. The sequence goes on along the minus strand of CM024616.1, from coordinate 79,697 downwards.
AGATCCCCCTTCCCCCTTGCAATGCCAATGGCTCCTTTCAATAATCCTTAGTCTGGAGACACCCACTCACACTCTTGCCATTCTCATCGACACAGCTCCTCCTCAACCGATGCCCCATCTTGAGATTGATCATCAATCGTATTTGACATCATTAACTATAGAAACTATTGTACTTCGTTGCCCCATTGCTGCCATTGACAAGTCCTATTCGAGCTCTTGATCTCATCGACTGCTACCCTCGATAGAAAATCTAGCATCGTCGTCGTCAGACGGAGGTCAATCCGAGCTTTCGGTTGAGCACGAGCGAGCCAGTAGCAAATAATTCCAATCTGACTTCTCATTACTAGGACCAACTGTGATGACATGAAGCTCACGAGGTCGTTGGTGGGGGCCTTGATTATGGCATTGAAGATGAAGGCGATGTAGAGCGAAGGAGGAGGTGTGAGGAAAATGAAAAAAAGAAAGAAAAAATAAAAGAAAAATGTTCTTGGACAAAACTGCTCCAAGCTATAAATAAGATTGGAAGTTCGGGTCCTTATTTGAGATTAAATTAGCCATTTCGAGTCTTTATTTGATACGGTGTTCACTTTGGGTCATTTTTTGAGAAAATGATCCCACTTCAGTCCTTATTTGAGATTTTTCATTATTATTATTATTATTATTATTATTATTATTATTATTATTATTATTATTATTATTATACTACCATAACTATCATAATAATAATAATATTTTAAATCAGAAAATAGAGAGGAGCAAATATTTCTTATGGTAATGTAACTCCGCAAGTTTGTATTATAACTAAAGGTTTTATAACTAAAGGTTCTCTTTATTAGTAATGTACTTCTAACCACTAAACTTTTGCACAACCAAATACAACGGACTATTGCAGATTAGAGAGTAAAGAAAGGTACTGTTCGTGATCATTTTCCTGTCAAAATAAACAAGTTACTGCAATAATATCCTAGATAATTCAAACCTGCCAATTAGGATCCTAAAAAATAGGGGCAACAATTGAACAAACTCTTCAAAATTGAAAAGACTGCAGCCTCCTAACAATTACATTAATAGTTCAGCCACTAGTGCAATTTTTTTTTTTTTTCGGATTTCGTGATGTAAATTAAACTTCCATAAGCCAATCTAAATCTTATAGTAAGTATCTCAGATAGAAATCTCTACACATAACTTCAATTTTTCATTGAAGCTACACACTTTTTTCTGTGATATCCAAGAGACTTCTCCACTCCTTTTATTTAATGGAATGAGCAGCAAATTCACAAGATATGCATCAAGGCTAAGAAAATCAGGAATGTCACAATCGCCTTGGTTAGTCATACAGGAGACGTGTGAACGAATCTGGGCCAGCCATTAGGGCCCATGGGCTTGGCGGCGCTGGCACAATCAGGCCTCCGTCCATTAGGGCGTGGGGCAGCCATTAGGCCCAGGCTGTCCTCTGTTCGAGCACAGCCCAATTCCGGGGAAGTTGGGTGGGAAAATAGCTTTGTGCTGAGTGAAAGTAATGTAAGTTTGTAGGTAAGTTTCTTTACTTTTCTCTTTTGGGAAAAAGTCGCAAAAAAATGTTAAGCTATGCACACTATGACACATCTATCCTAATTGTTTTTTTTTTTTTATACAAAAAATTCTAAACTTGTATGCATATGACATATTTACCCCAAACTTGTATTGATTTGACACATTTATCCACAAACTTTTTCTTTTGGTGACCCTAAACCTATATCCATCCGACATATTTACACAAGTTACTCCAAACTTATACTCACGTAACACATTTACTCAATTTGAGGTAATTTTCGTTTGGCTTTTTTTTTTTGGGTGATATATTGACAGAAACGTGAAGTAATTTAGGGGAGAGTTTGTAAACCTATTTAATAAAACTAAAAAGTGAGCTACTTAGATAAAAATAACTATATCGCATAATATCATATTGCATAATTGCCAAAAGTGGCTCATCGCGATGAAGTGTGATAAAAGAGGGCACCAAAAGGGTAGTAGCAAAAAATTAATGTGGGGAAGGTGCGAGTTCGAATAATGCCGAAAATGATAAGCTCGGTTCGACATTTAGTAAAACTAACGATATGTTTGATTGCAAAATGAGTATTTAAATAATAATTGATCCCTATTTAATGCCATAAAATGGCTATGTGACGTCATTAGCAATAACCATTGAATAATTCCACAATAAAATATAATAAATATTATAGTCTACGACAGAATTAAATTTACTAAGTATATAAGAACAACCGTATAAATTCACATACTTCAATATATTTCTCTACCTTCTAATTAATAGGCATTGCCGCTATACAGCAGAATTAAATATTTATCTAATAGATTGAGATATCAAAAGTTGTTCTCTTAGATTTTTACTTTTGTGATATATCTTTAATGTTTTATTTGAAAAGGAAAATACAATTGCGTTGCAGATCAAGGAAGACCGACCAAAAAAATAAAAAATAGAGATCAAGGAGGAGAGCGGCTATGGAAAACCATAAAAAGGGATAAAGAAAGAAAAAAATTGAAAAAAAAGGAGTAGTAAAGGGAGTTTCATCCTAGTATCACGGCCCAAAGAAGGCCGATCCGAGATGTTCCCAAGGGACGGCCGTGACTCATCCGTGGAGGACCTCCTGTTTTCACTCGGATTCCCATCAAGTCTTCTCCTCGAAGTTTCCAAGGGTGGGCGACACCGTCATTATGCCTGATTCTAGAAGACTCTATCTTTATTTGTGTCGGTATCTAGTAGTTGCCATTTATCTCGGTAGTTGAGGCGGTACGATCTCGTCCGCCGAATAAATTTTAGATCAATGGTTGTAAGCCGAGGCCCTCAAGTATAAGAAGGGGTGCCCTCTCTCATTTGTATTCATCCAACTATTTCAGCAATACAAAGCTCACTTTCTTTCCAGAGCTCCTCTCTCTAAACTTTCTCTCTCTACGATCCGAGTGCGCGAGGGAGTTGTGCGATTGATCGAGCAAGGCTTGGCTTGGGTGAACTGAAATAGCCCGAGTCGCCGCATGGTCACGATCCCAATCGATTGGCCTGTGACAATTAATTGTGCGAATGAGTCCATATCTTCGAGGATAATCTTAAGATGTAAATTGTTATCCTTAATTTTAGAGAACCTTACTTAATCTATAAGGAAACATTTGATGAGGCAATGAGAAAATTCTATAAATTTAGAGAAACTTAAAGGTTGATGATCATAGGAGCAAGGCGAAAGGACGAAAGAAAAAGAGAAGACCAAAAGGGAGGAAGAAAGAAAGGAGCCATATGGGCAACCTCAACCGCAATCGATTTGTTCCGTCTAGGTTATGGGGAGTACAGCGTCCCTAATTCTTGGACAAAGAAGTATACTCTTGGATATGGTAGACAAATATCCCGACTGCATGGGTTCACTAGGAACGGGGAACTACTAATGGATATGGATAAGGAAGAATGAGCTTCCTGGAACCCAATTGTGGGACAAGTCAAATTTGTTCACCTAGCAAGGTGTTCTGATTGGGTCCCTACTGTAGAAAGTCTTGTTTCACTTAATAGATGAGTCAATTGCTGCTACATGGGTGTATGATAGATTGATTCTACAACAGAAGGGTTGATAGACACATGTGAAGTGAGGTGGTGCCCATTTACTCTTTGTACTTCTTGCAAGCTTTAGAATGCATATGCAATTTCACTTGATTTTCTTTAGACTAAGCAAAGCATGTTCTCCTTGCATGTGGCTATTTACCCAGAAATGCCATCACCGATGGCTCCATAATCATAGACATTGAAGAACCTAAAGTCCTCGAAGACAATCACAAAGCCAAAGCCACTGGAAATCGATCCAAAGATGAGAATAAGAGCTAATTTACCCTGGAAAAATTACAAAGCAGTCAACCACAAGTAAGTTTACATCATACTTAAAACACGAATACAGAACAACAGGGTCAGTGCGAGCACTAGCTAAAGGAACGATGTTCCATTGTTGCTGTTCTAATAGCTGCTCCTGCTTCTTCCTTGTATGAAAGCTCCATGCACCATTGGACAAGCATGAGGTATATCATACCGTTCAAAAAGCTAGCTGTTTTAAAACGTTCATAATCCGTGAACTTTTAGTTAGTTCAAGTAACAGCCTATGCCTTTAATTGCTCTTTTAGCAAAAGAAAATCGACTTGAGTGCTCTATGTATTGAACTATAACTCGCAATCATTCCTTAACAGAAACGCACTCATTTTACTCATTTAGCTCAATCAGTAAAGTATCAGTTCCAATAGACCGGCATGCTAGCATACATGAACCGAGTATGTACATTAAATAAGCATCATAAGACTAGTAAAGCAAGGTCAAATTGGCATGAAAGTGTCACGGGCCGATCGATTGGGATCGTGATTGCCCGGCGACTTAGGCTATTTTGGATCGACTAAGCCAAAACTTGCTCGATCGAATCCTCACTCGCTCGTACACCTGGATCGTAGAGAGAGAAGGTTTCTAGAGAGCGAAACTCTAGAAAGAAAGAAGCTTTATATTGCTGAAAGGATGTGATGATTACAAATGAGGGGGAGGGCTCCCCTTCTTACATTGAAAGCCCTCTGATTACATCCATTGATCTAGAATTCATCCGCCGGACGAGATCGCACCACCTCATCTATCAACATTAATGTCAACTACCATCTACCTGCATAAATAAAGATAGAGACTTCTAGAATACAGCTCAATGACGGTTTCACCTGCCCTTGGAAGATTCTGGAAAGAGACTTGTTGGGAAGCCAGGCGATTGCAGGAGGTCCACCGCATCAAGGTATGGCCCTTTAGTTACCGGAACCTCTTGGCCGTGACAAAAGCATTCATGAACAGATATGCTACCATAAATCAGCATGGTAAGTTGAAGACACTATCAGAGAATCACGTCAATACCGAATATACAAGTATGACACCATGCAAAAGAAGAAACCGTGAAATAGCCACCATTGATGACTGGGTGGAAACAAGAAACCCCATATCTTGTTTAGAAAAATCAATGGAGAGATTGAGTTCAAAGAGAAGGCCAGGATTTCCTTACACGGAGAGATTTTAGAGAAAACTTCGCCGATTGAAGAAAGCAAATGCATGGGAACGGGAAAGAAACGAAACGAAGAGAGAAAACTAATCGCGAAGAAAACAAAAGTTCGAAAGTCCAGAGAAGAAGGCCATTCGTGAAGAAGGAAAATAATGACAACAAGTTTTAGGGTTTAGGGTTGAGGGTTGAGGGTTTGGGGTTTGGGGTTTAGGGTTTAGTAGGGGCATAATGCACAATCAAGCGAAAACGGCGACTTCACGCTCATTGTTCGTCTGATTGAGTTGAAACTTTTTTAGTAGGAGTTAACATATCATCCCAACTTGTGTTAAAATTTCGTGCCACATGGATATAGGGAAGTCCACTTTCAGAGCCCACATACATTGCTAGTTTTCATCCAGGGCACCAGCTCGGAAAAAGGAAAACCTAGGAAGTTATGCTTAGAGCTAGCGGAAGGGCCTTATATCGTTGAAAAATACACTTGAAGGTGCTCGTTGTGCCACTTTTTTTTTTTTTTTTTTTTTAATTAATTTTTTTAATTTTTAATTTTTAATTTTTTTTATTTTTTTTAAATTTTTTTATTTTTATTTTTATTATTATTATTATTATTATTATTATTTTTATCGAAGCTCGTTGTGCCACTTGGTTTGCAATTTTTTGGGTTCATTTGGGCCTTCAATCAATCAGGGAAAGACGTGCCAAATTTGCCGTAGAGAAGATTGAGTCGAATCGAGGGTCGGGGCGGTCAAGGCTCTCTAGGGTTGCCGTTCACCGAAGTTTTAGCCGTCGGACCTGAGATTCTAATATTATAACGTCCCTTGCTTAGAAGTGTAGAAGAAACACAGTGAAAAAAAAAGACATACGATGACATAATACAAATGTTTTCGATTAGGGGTCAAACTGTGCCTAATTGGATCGCTCGTCTTCACGAGATGCACGGATGGCCCACCCGAAGTGATCCCTAGCTATTAATGAACTATCATATTTATTTGTTATACGTGCAAAAGGAAGGCAGCGATAACAAAGAATGCAATGTCATATATAAATTGACTTTGTTTTTCATATGGGTCAATTCCCATCGTTACCCACAAACTAGAATTTTAAAATGAATTTTCGGAAAATGCATGATTAACTTACTGACGAAATTCAGGTGTCAACGATCACATAGACGTAAGGGAAACTTGTGAACTGTCCCAATATGCACGGTGTGCATTTCAAAAGTGAGTTCTTCAACCTGATCATAAGTTGCGCATTCCTGCCCCCAAAGAACCCTTAACTCATCATATAATGGCTAGAATGCACATCTATATCCTTCCAGGAGCACGAAGCCTAAAAGTACCTCTGTTCTTTATCTTTTCGAAGAATGTAAATCCAACTTTGAGCAAAGATGATCTTTGGTGTTTCATTTTGCGGTTGTGTGGAAGTTGTTGAGGAAAGATAAGTTTTTAAGCGTTAGGATTTAGATTCTTATACAATAATAAGCGCTGAGCAAGACTGATAGCATTGTATCAAGATCTTGGGTAGAGAGAGAAGCACGGTGAAGTAGCCATTTTGTTCGTGAAATTAAGGAGGAACCTAGATTTATGGCCTGTTCGATAACCGGCTAATTCTTGACTATTTTTATATTTTTCTGTTTCTTAAAACAAAAAAATAAGAGAAATTTATTTGTTAATGTTAATTAATTTTTCTATTTCCAGGGACAAATCTGTTCCCAAGAAGAGATTTGAAACAGAGTCAATAAGTACAAAAATTTTACTTCGTTGTTTTCGAAAACAATTCAAGAATCAATAATTTTTTTTCTTTCTTTTTTTCTTCATCCTCCTCTAATTGTTACCTCTTCGAAGCCTCGCGAAGGCTAGTAAGGTTGAGTCTCGTTGGTGGTTGGGTGAGGCTCGAGCCAGCGAGGCTCCTGCAAGGCCAACGAGGTCACCGGTTCTCATTTCGCTAGTTGCCACCCATGACCGAAGCCAATGATCACCAAGAGGATGAAGAAGAAGAGAAGGAAAAAAGAAAAAAGAAAAATTTTATAAAATTATTTAAAATTAAACTAAGTCAAAAAAAAAAAAATTGAGTTTCATAGCAAAAGCAATTCTGTTTTATGAATAGAAATATTATACAATTACCAAATGTTTTCGAATACTCAAAAACTTATCAACGGAATAAAATAAAATAAAAATATTTTGGAGTAGACATTATTCCTGGAAAATATAATAGTTACTAAACAGGCCCTGACACTAATTGCGCTTGGGTTCAAGGCTTTTCGTCAAATTATCACACCTCTGAAAGGCATTCAAGCGATACAAATAAAGAAAGCTGAATTGCTTTTATAAACACACGTGACTTCCTTGAAAATTCTATTATTAATAAGTCATTACGAAACATAACAACTTTCCTTGTGGAAGAAACTATTAAAGAAAAGTACCAAATGCATAAACTGCTAATCTATCATCATTTCAGTTGGTAAGAACATTGTCATACTTGGCTCCATTTGTTTTACGGAAATCAATTTCAAAGAAAACGTTTTTGAGATTTTTTGGTATTTGTTTAATAGAAAATGAAATAGTTAAGAAAAATATTTTCCGCTAACCGAAAAAATACATTCAAAAGTGGAGAAAATATTTTTCATTTTTCAGAAAACATAAAACATTTTTCATACTTTTTCCGCCTCACTTTCTTTAACTAAACATATTTTTCTTTTATTTCTAGGTTTTCTTTTTTTAAAAATCAAGCTTTTAATTTTTTTCTTTCCTTTTTCTTCTTCCTTGATTGGTCGTCGCCACAATAACAGTTGGCAACTAGCCACAGGCCGCCTCGAGTCATGCCATAGGTTGGCGAGGCCTGAGCTCGCCATATTGTAGTGAGGCCGAGCCTCATTTGATTTGGCAAAGCCAAGCTTACTCAAGGGCGGTGAGCTTAGGCCTTGCCAAATCTAGCCAGTTGGGTGGGGCTCAAACCTCGCTTGAGGTCACCAAAGGTTTAAGCCTCATGTAGCTCACCACAAGCCTCTGGTGACCTCGAGCAAGGCTTGAGCCTTGTCTAGCTCACTGAATTGGGCAAGGTTTGATATTGCCAATGCGTGGTCCTTAGCCATCGCCATTGTCAACAACTGGCCAAGGCCAAGGCAAAAGAAGAAAAGCAAAAAAAAAAAAAAAAAAAGGAAAGAAGAAAAATTTGAAAAATTCTTCACCGAAAAAAAATTGAAAAATTGATTTTCAAAAATAAAAAAAATTATTGAAAATAAGTTACCAAATCGAGGAAAATATTATCTAATTCATTTTTAAATTTCAGTTGTAAAATATGATTATTTTTGCGAAAATTGACATCCTAGAAATCAAATTTTGAAAACACTACATTTTCCGCGAAATGAACTAAGCTTTAATGCAGAAAAATCTATTAATTCACCGTAGTTAACAAAATAAATTGCATAATAATGCATACAGTATTTGAAATTTCTTCTCATAGTTGTAAGAACCTACCGTTATTTTAGCAAAAGAAAAACCTACAGTTAATATCACATTGGAAAGGTACAGTTACCGAAAGGAAATGACACCATGTTCCTTTGCTTGATCAATGACACGCACATAGAGACATATTATTCACACAGCTAAAACCTTTAGTTGAATTTACCAACAATGTGCTTTGACTGCATGTTTTATCAATCACCAAAATAGGGTGCTATTACTGTTGAAGAACAAGATACTACCGACAATTAAATAAGAAAAAAACAAAGTATACATATCCACCAAGTGATTTCAATTTCCAAAAGTAAGCACAATTTTTATGACTTAAAATGAGTTGTCATCTCACATTCAGTGGGATAATGTCACTTGCTTTATAAAAAAACCAAATTTTGGCCACCAAAATTTGCAAGAAAGCAAGGGACTACAAATGGAGACTCCTTATCCACAATGCAATAAATTCAATCCAATAGTAATCATAGAATTGGAAATAAGAGTCAAGCCATCTGAAAGAGCAAGCTTTTTGTGACATAAGTGAATGAATCAAAACTAGATCTTCATTCAAAGAATTAATGAAAACATTGGCACAAATCTACAATATAAAATCAAAAGAAGTTGAAGAAGCACTAATACAAAAAAATTGGATCGAAGCAATGAAAGACGAATTATAACTTCTTAAGGTACACGCAGTCCAGAAGCTTGTGCCAAGACCTAAAAAATCAACAAGTAATTGGAATGAATTGGGCTTTTCCAAATAGGCTAAACGACAAATGTAAAGAGGTACTTAATAAAATTAGGTTGATTAGGTTTATGGTTTATTAACACCTAAATTTACTTTTTTTTTTTATTCAGGACTTAATGGCATCGAATATCATAGATTGGGTCTCTAAGGAAAAAAGAAGGTAAAGTAAATATTTTCATTAAAGTGCATTGCACGACATTTGCATTATTAGTATTAATTTTTTTTTAAATTAATTAAACTTTCTTAAAAAAATAATTTTAAATAAAAAAGGGGGCGCCCCTTCTTCTTTCCCTTCCTTTTCTTTGCCCCCTTGCGGGCCAACCATCTCATCTTCCCGCTCATCCCTTTCCCCCCTCTCCTTGTCCTTCACGTTGCTACAGTAAGGACGCAAGTACAGTGGCAGATGAAATAGCGCGGGACGTTCGATGGGAGTGGCTGGTCCGGTGTAGACCGGCGACGACAGCTGGCGCATCGGTAGCCATTAAAAGGTGATGGTTTTATTAATGTGATGGGCCTAAGTTGTCCCGTCCGCCCATGTTGGGCCTTAAAGCCCGGTCCACAATATTATGGCCCATGGATGGAGGGATATGATGAAGGGGTACGTTTCTTTTTGGAAGGGACGTATATACGGGAGAAAAGAGAGGGAGGAACGCACCTTTTAGCATTTACGTACGTTCCTCCTTCCTCTCTCCCTCCAAAAGAAAAATAGTGAGCAAAAAGGTGATGCCATCTTCCCTTCAAGGCTAATTGACGTCATCGGATCGAACGGGATCGGTTTTCTCTTTCTCATATCGGCGTCGGTGCTTAATCTGTGGCTAACAAGGTACGCTCGATTCCGTGGTGTGCTTTAGGATCGGTGATGCATGTGAATTTCTCGGGCTCGTCTTCCGCATTCGTTTTAGGGGTTCGATTTAGTGTCGAATCCAGTTTTTGGGAATCCGATAATCTCAACATTGGTATCAGAGCCCTAGTTCATGTTTTCCCGACCCCTTTCATGTTTATGGATGATTTCTTATTGTTTTTTTTCGCGAAATTAATCGGCCGACACCGATCGGGGTGAAAAATCTCGACACTTGAGCACTGTTCATCCATTTTTTCGAGTTTCTGTAAGTCGAAATTGATTTATGATGGCGTAGGATGGAAGGGCTCGTCGAGACGATCGCGACGAGTGGCGGAATGCCGCCAACGGTCATCGGATGCGCCCCCACGCGCAGCCGGAACGAACCAGCGTCTTCAGTGCGTGCAACGCACGCGCCGATTTGCAAGGGAAGGCGTGTGCGCGGTCGCCGGCGCGTGCGAGGCATGCGCCAGTCGGTCGGTCCGACTCGGCCCGATCAGCCCGACCGGTCTGACCGGCCTGAGCAGTCCGACCGGTCCGCCCGACCAGGCGACCCGACCGTTGACTGTTGACCGTTGACTTCGACCGTTGATCGTTGACAAAAAAAAAGAGAGAGGAAAAGAATGTGTTTCTTTTTCCAATTAAGTTTATGTGGATTATATGTGATCCCTTATTTGTTCTGCATTTGTTGCAGGAACAATGCCTCCCCTTAGGTTGCGCACACCTATTCGCACAATTACCGATGAACAAAAGGAAAGGCTTTCTAAGTTGATAGCTGAGCTGACTGATCATCGATGGGAGAGTGGTGACTTAATTGATCACGTCCTTGAAGTCAACGGGAAAATTCAAGAGGTCATATGGAATGGTCGTCCCTTGCCATAGTCTGAGATGGTGCGATTTTTCATGAACACCCTTCCACCAGAATGACAATGAGTGTTGAATCGCATATGGGATGTCAACAGAGCCGCTCCATATTGGAAAATTGTGATGGATTTTATAGATGAATATTATTAGATTGTTACAAGGGAAAATATCAAGAAATTGAACAAAAGAGGATCTTTCCCAGTTCATGTATTGGCTTGGTGTTAGATGTATTAGCTGGTCTTTGTTAAATGTCCTTTGTGAACGTCTTATGTAATGTTTATTACCTGATTGTTGTTAATGTAGCAACTGATATGTTAATTGTATTATGTGAAAGCATTATTATTCTATTAGATGTCAAATATTATTTGCTTTCTGTTATTGTTGGTTGCTGTGGGTAGTTCATAGAAGTTTTTGTAGCTTCATAGAATTTATATTTGCATAAGACAATTATATTAATGATAGTTTTAAGTTAGGATTTTTGGAGGATGATTGGAAACATAGTGACATTTTGATTCTGAAACCTTACTTGAAACTGTTCATTAATATGATGAGTCTATGCAAAAGGATGCATAAATGATAGGCATTAATAATCCGTGCATATATGTCTGATGTGTTCAGATTAATGGCTTCAGTCACAAAAAGCATAGTTGCCGAGCTGAACAAAGGTGAAAAGCTCAATGGCGATAACTATGAAATATGGCACATGAAAATCCAATATGTGCTGGAAGAGCAAGAGGCACTAGAAGCACTTAACCTGATCACGTTAGAACCTGAAGAAGGAAACACTGCACAGCACAAGAGAGATAAGGAAGCATTTGCTGTATGGAAAAGAAAGAACTCTCTTGCTCGCATTACGTTGCTGAGTAGCATGGAAAATGACATCATGTGAGAGTTTAGGCGTTTTGAAAATGCCAAGGAAATGTGGGAAGCATTGGCAGCGAGATTTGGTCATATTTCGGTGACCAGACTGAGGCAGCTCACTATTAGGTTTGACTCTTATAAGAAGCCTCATGGTCAGACCATGAAGCAACATCTTAGAAAGATGTCAAACATGATAAATGAGCTGAAAGATGCTGGCCATGTCCAGACTGATGAGCAGTAAGTGCAAGCAGTGATTCGTTCATTGCTTCAGAGTTGGGAGCATATGAAGGTACACCTGACCCATAATGAAAATATCAAAACCTTTGAGGATGCAATGCGTCATCTTGAGTTGGAAGAGCACCGCCTCTTGGCGGCTAAGCCGAAAGCCGAAATTTATCATGCTGGCTCTAGCTCACATGGAGCTTCGAGCTCCAAGCGCAAACGTCCTAACTGGTTTGATAAAGGGAAAGGCAAGGAAGTAGGTCCTTCATGGAAAAAACCTAAGCTTAACCAACATGAAAGAGGAAAGCGTCCTTGGATGAAGAAGCTTAAAAGGGTGAAGTGTTACAATTGTGATAAGAAGGGTCACTATGCTCGCGACTGCCGTGAGCCAAAGAAGGTATACACCCCTTGTATTTTTCAGAACTTTGCTTTTGTGTCAAGTTCTGTATTCTTGACTAAGTCTAATCCTTTGTGGACTGTAGATTCAGGAGCGACAGACCATGTAGCGAAGGAGAGAGGATCATTCGTAGAATTCTGACGAGTACCAATTGGAACTAAGTGGATCTATGTGGGAAACAACTCCAGAACTGAAGTGAAAGGAATTGGCACCTGCCAACTGAACATGCGTGGTGGACGCACTTTGTTCGTACATGATGTATTGTATGCTCCGGAAATTCGTCGAAATTTAGTGTCTATTTTAGTGTTGGTTAAACTAGGTTTTAATAGGGAGAATTACCAAAAAAGTCCTAAACCTATTGCAATTGTGCCAATTCAGTCCTAAACTTTTTTTTTTGTCCAATTTAGTCCTAAACTTTTTATAATTGTGCCAATTCAGGCCATCCGGCCAAAATTGGCCGGCCGGTGCTGATGTGGACGCCGGTGGGGGACAGCCGGCCGACGAGGTAATTTTTTAATATTTTTTTTCGAATTTTTAAATATTTTTTTATTCTTTTTTTTTGGCCTTCTTCTCCTTCCTCTGCAGTCGGACGCCGGCCAATGGTGAGGGCCGGCGAGGTTGACCTTGCCAGCCACTGGCGAGGCTCGCCTCGCCGACCACCGGCGGAGGCGAGCCTCGCCCGGCCGACGATGAGACGGCCGTCGCTTGATTTGGCGAGGCTCAACCTCGCCATGGCTGGGCGAGACCGAGCCTTGCCGGATCCGGCGACGACGGCCTCGCCATCGCCGGGTGAGGCCGAGCCTCGCTAGTTCCGACGAGCTCGGCCCTCGCCGGCCACGGGCGAGGGCGAGGCCCTGCCGTGTTACGTGGTGTAGACGAGGAACCCTCGGAGGAGCTCGATCTCGTCCTCGTCGGTCCAGAGGCGCTAGAACAGGGTTTTGGAGACGGTCACTGCCGGGGAGGGCCGCTTGAGCTCGGAGGGGGAGATTGTGCCGACGATCGAGGGGACGGGGGAGGCGGCGGAGGTGGCGATGGCGACGGCAGCCTTGCCGGCCACTCGGGCAAGGTCGACCTTCGCCCTCGCCGGTGGGCGGCGAGGCGGCCGTCGCCGGATCCGGCGAGGCTTGGCCTCGCCCGGCCATGGCGGGGTCGGCGTCGCTAGATCCGGCGATGGCCGCCTTGCCGTCGTTGGGCGAGTCTCGCCTGCAAAGGTGGCCGGCGAGGCTGACCTCGCCGGCCCTCACCTCGCCGACGTCCGGACAGAGGAAGGAGAAGAAGGCAAAAAAAAAAAAAAAAAAAAGAATTAAAATTTTTAAAAAAATATTTAAAAATTCGAAAAAATAAAAAAAAAAAAAAATATTAAAAAATTACCTCGCCGGCCGGCTGTCCCCACCAACGTCCACGTCGGCGCCGGCCAGCCAATTTTGGCCGAATGGACTGAATTGACACAATTATAAAATGTTTATGACTAAATTGGACAAAAAAAAAAGTTTAGGACTGAATTGGCACAATTGCAATAGGTTTAGGACTTTTTTGGTAATTCTCCCGGTTTTAATATGAACTTCCATAATAGAGGTGTAGATTTGTTTTTGGATACAAATTACTTTGGTTGTGGTTATTTTCCTAATGGTTTCATTGTATTAGATATTAACTATGTTAATGCAAATGTTTGTTATTCCCTTCTCACGTCTCCTAATTCATATGATAATCATGTGAATGTGTGGTATGCTAGACTTGGTCATATTGGCCAACAACGTATGAATAGACTAGCCAAAGAGAGCTTGTTGGGTAATATTGAAAAAGTCGATTTGCCTATATGTAAGCATTGCCTAGAAGGGAAAATGACAAGGAAACCATTTGGAAAAGGTAAAATAGCCGAATTTTCTTTGCATTTAATCCATTCTAATGTCTGTGGTCCAATGAATGTGAGAGGAAGGCATGTGGCTGTTTATTTCATCACTTTTATAGATGATTATATTCGATTCGGATATGTCTATTTGATTTCTCAAAAATCTGAAGCATTAAGTTGTTTCAAAAGATTTATGAACTTGGTAGAAAATCAATTAGATAAGAAAATAAAAGCATTGAGATCCGATCGAGATCGAGAATATTTATCTAATGAGTTCAGAAAATTATGTGATGAAAAAGGAATAGAAAGACAGTTGTCTATTCCATATACTCCTCAACAAAATGGTGTTGCGGAGAGAAGAAACAGAACCCTACTAGAAATGGTTAGGTCCATGATGGTGCATGCTAACTTACCTATAACTTTTTGAAGTGATGCGTTGTTAGCTGCTGCCTATATACTTAACCGGGTGTCTTCCAAATCAGTTACTTCCACTCCATATGAGTTATGGATAGGTAGAAAATCGGACTTAAGTTTTCTTAAGCCATGGGATTGTGCTGCCTATACTCATAAGTCCTCTCACAAGTTTGGGAAATTAGGTCCCAGAGGAAAGAAGAGTATTTTCATAAGGTGCTCTGAACACTAGAAATGATATGTGTTCATAGGTGAGTAGAAGAGTGGGAGTATAACTGAATTTGAATTACGGGATGTCACATTCTTAGAGGATGAATTTCCTAAGAAGGGCGAAATAGGGGAAGATTACTTCTTATTTGAAACCTTGGATCAAGATAATGATATTAGAGGAGTTCGTTCAAGTGGGAGTAATATGAGAAATGATGAATTGAATTCAACTCATTCTCAATTTCAACCACATGATGAGATGACGTCATCATTATCTAATCCTAGTGGGAGCATAATGGGGAATGATGTGCAAAGTGTACAATCTCCCATACGGCGATCAAGTCGCCAAAATATTCCCCGTCGACGTTTTGACATTGAAGGGGAAACTTTTATGATTGCTCCGCAAGATGAGGATGAGCCAAGAAATATTAATGAGACTCTAAATTGCCCTAGTAAAGAAAAATGGATTCATGCAATGGAAGAGGAAATGGAGTCAATGAAGTTAAACCAAGTTTGGGAACTGGTTGATCTTCCAAAAGGACACAAAGCTATTGGGAACAAATGGGTTCTCAAAATAAAGCGAAAAGCTAATGGCTCGATAGAAAGGCAGAAGGCTCGCTTTGTGGCGAAGGGGTATAATCAATAGGAATGAATTGATTATGAAAAAACATTTTCTCCTGTAGTGAGATTTATCTCGATTCGCATTATTCTAACAATAGTGGCTAGTATGGATCTTGAGTTACATCAAATGGATGTAAATACTGCTTTCCTCAATAGAGAATTAGAGGAAGAAATATATATGGAACAACCTGCTAGTTTCATAGTGAAAGGCCAAGAAGAAAAGGTATGTCAACTTTTGAGGTCGATATATGGCCTTAAGTAGTCGTGAAGACAATGGTATATACATTTTCATAATGCCATAATGGCATATGATTTTACAATGATTGATGATGATCATTGTGTATATATAAAAAAATCCAAGGATCAATTTGTGATCATATCATTATATGTTGATGATATACTTATTGCCGGAAACAATATGGAGTTTGTTAATACTGTCAAGAGTTGGTTGTCTTCCAACTTTGAGATGAAGAATATGGGTGGGGCTGCATACATTCTTGGAGTTAAGATTTCAAGAGATCGTTTGAAGAGATCGTTATCTATTACGCAAGAAACATATATAAATAAGATTCTTGAACGATTTCGTATGCAAGATTGTAAACACATAGACACTTTGATTGTCACGCCCCGAACCTCGAGCACGCGCACATCCCACTGCGGTCGATAGAAATGCGACTTCCCAGGACACGTCGCCGACCCATTCTTTTTTTTTTTTTATTACACATGCGGAAGCGGATAAATAATCCCCAGACAAAAACTCAATTGGGATAGAAAAGCAGGATCACATTTTCAAAACCAACCACATACTTTTTATACATATCAAACCAGGTTGATTTACGGGACTAGGCTATTAACAAAAGATCTATAGAAGATCAGTCCTAAAAAACTAAGCTGTCCTAAGATCAGCTAGACAGGTCCATTCGCCAGCTCTTCGGGCTCCACAGGCACCGGGGGCATCGGGTCTTCCACCAACCCATCTGGAGGATCAACAGCACTCTCACCTAGAGCGGCATCTATAATACTAGGGGGAATATCAAAACCCCTGAGAGGGCCATCCGAGAATCCATCGGTCTATAGCGATATCACGCTTTAAATCGATGAGGAACCCTACCAGGAAGGTTCTCATCGACCCAGATGGTAGTCACCACAAGCTTATAGACCCAATGACTTCCGGAATCAGCGTAGCCAAAAATCCTCTCAGTGACCCTCACTGGTCTACCAAAAAGCTCCGGAGGATCCGCCATCTAGGGACCTGAAATATTATCCCACAACCGGGATGAGACGATGTCTCAGAGAGTCCTACCCTCTAAAACTCGATTAGGAAGAAAATAAGCCCCGGTGCTCTAACCACACAAAGAGAGTTGAGGACTTACCTCGCCTCATCCATCCCCGCACGTCAGCACACTTAAATTCTCAATCACATTGATCATTCACAATGATTCAATTCAATCCCATTATCTATCTTTCCATACCGTCTATCAAACCAGTCATTAATGAGACATATGCTTTCCAAAGCTGTAACTGATAGATAATATAATAGCTCGCCAGAAGCTGCCGCAATATTCAATATAGTATACTATAGCTCACCAGAAGCTGCCGCAATATTCAATATAGTATACTATAGCTCACCAGAAGCTGCCACAATATTCAATATATATGCATATCATAACTGCTCGCCAAAGTTATCAATTCAACAATAACCCAATCCATACCTCAATTAAATCAATCAATCAATCCAATCGATTCAAACGGCCATACAAACCAATCACGGTGCTAGAAGCTAACACCGGGTATTTTTAAGTTAAATACCACAACTTCATCAATTTCACACAATTCCACACTTTTGGAATTATTAACCATAATCATCAATCACTCAATTTCTCGATTTAAACATACAATTAGCACAAACCGACCGCCGCGTTGCGATCGGCGCGAAATTCTAACAACCGCCATCCCGGCAAAATTTTCGAAATTATTAAATAATTAAATTTAATTCCGAAAATTAAATAATTAAATATTATATTATAATAATATAAAATAATAAAATAATATTTAAAAATTCGAAATAATTATTTAATTAAAAATAATCAATTAGGGCTTAAATTAGATTACACTAATTTAAACATACAATTAGCCATAATTAAACATCCATTAAACTAATCATACAACTAATCTAATTTACATTAAAATAATCTAATCTAACCACCTAACCCTAATTAGACTAATCTAAACACCCCTTAAGCATGATTAACTTGCTAAGCGAGGTTTAGAAGATAAACTCACCGGTTTTGCGCGCCGGTGAGTTCACGGCGACCACGACGCCAAGGCGGTCGATAAACCCTAAAGCGGCGACACCAACGGAGGCCGGGAAGGGCTTGAAAACGGGCCACGAAGTCTGGAACTCCTTGCTGTCTTCGGCTACTGATCTTGCTGGAGAAGAGCCGTTCGGTGGCCTGATTTCTTTGAAACGGCGAGGAGGAACAGCGGCGGCTTCGGGCGGTGCGGCGGAGGTTCCGCGACCTTGCTGGCTCCGACGGTGGCCGGGCGTGGCTGAACGACGGCTCGAACGAGCGGACGCAAGCGGAGCAGCTTCTTGGACGAACCGGAGGGCGCGACCGACTGCAGCCTGGTTCCGGTTGGCTTCCACGGGCGAGCAACGGCGATGGGGAGGTCGACGGGCAAGAGGAAGCTTCGGGCGCTCCCGGGCGGTGCCGTGGCTGTCGAACGGCGAGGTAGACGGCCGAGAACGCGGACGAAGGTGGAGCGGCGGCCGGACTCGCGGCTGCACGGATCGGGCGCGACGGGCAAGCTAGCCGCTCCGGTGGGCTTGCGGGGCTTCGGACGGCCTGGACGAACTCCACCGGGTTTCTCAAGCTTTTTCCCTTCCTCAACCATGGAGAAAGCCGCCGCACGAGGGATTCAAGGAAGGAGAAGCTTCAGCTGAAGCAAGGGCCCCCAAGAGCTCTTCTAGCTTCAACACTTGTCAATCTCTCTCTCTCCTTGCCCCCACCATGGCCGGCCCACCCTTCACCTCTTTCTCTCTCCTCTAGCTCCCCTACAAGCTAGTTAATAGGTCCAAAATGAGGTGTGCCAAGGGGATTTCGAATTTTGAACATTTGTTCACTTAATTCACTCAATTGCCAATTAATTCCATCTAATTGAAGTTCAATTAAATCAACCCATGTGTCCTCGGCCTTCTCATGACATTTCCCCATCAAATGATCCAACTTGCATCCCGAAGATTCGATTAAAAACGGCCCTCTGACAGTCCCGAACAAAAACGGCCTTACTTTGCTTTTCTGCCAAAAATCTCGGTTTTGTAGAAAAATCTTCTGGAGATGAGTCGACGTTCCTAATATGAATTGTGACATGCCAGAACCTTCAATTTCTGAATCCGGGTTTAAAATCACGGTTAATTTCAATCTGGCGCGATTTGAGCGCGTCCTAATCTACCGGGTAGCTTTTAGGAAATTTTCAGTGCAATTGACCGTGGTTGATTATTTTCAAGCCACGACATAAATCTTCGACACATTAGCGACTCCCGATTGTCGTGAAAATCTCGAGGTTTCAAATACGGACACAGGGTACCCAAAACGACAGAATAATCAGTTCAGTGCCGGTCGACGAGGATATTGAAATCAGGTGGAATCACCCACACTCTAATTACATATCTCGCCGAATCGACCTATTACGATCTCCGTTCGATTCGAAACGACAAAGTGTCGTAATGATCCTTGCAGATTTATACGGTCGAGCAATCGGTTCATGGTCGATTCTCAAGTCTATTGCATTTAAATTCCTTAACGGCTTCACCCGATAGACTAGTTATCTCGTGAGTGATCAGCTCGGAGAATTGAACTATGAGCGCGCCGTTGAAAAGTCCGTCTCATTTAATTGAAAACAGAAGCGGAAATTTGGGATGTCACATTTATTGTAAAAGGTGAATGATTGAGCCATAGACTGTGTCCAGGGACTCCACAAGAAAAGGAACAAATGAAACATGTTCCTTATGCTAATGCTGTTGGGAGCTTGATGTACGCTATAATGTGTACAAGACCTGACATATATTTTGCAGTTGGAATGGTGAGTAGATACCAATCCAACCCGGGTCAAGCACATTGGAAGGCCGTTAAGAGAATACTGGGGTATCTGAAAGGAACTGCTGATTACAAGTTGAATTACCAAGGAAAGGATCTGCGACTTGAAGGCTATTCAGATGCTGATTGGGGAGGAGATTTAGATGAAAGAAAATCTACCTCTAGATTTGCTTTCTTACTGAACAATGGCGCCATATCATGCAGCAGTAAGAAGTAAACGTGTATAGCCTTATTCACGATGGAAGCTGAGTTCGTGGCATTATCAGCAGCGGTACAAGAAGGAGTTTGGCTTAAGAGATTTTTGGATCATTTATGTGTTATTGAGAAAGCTGCAAATCCATTATTGGTTAATTGTGATAGCCAAGCAGCTATAGCGTACACCAAAGATCCAAAATATTACGGCAAGACCAAACATATAGATACCAAGTATAACTTTGTCAAATATATGGTTGCACGAAAGGATGTGAACTTACAGTACATATCTACGCATAGAATGGTAGCAGATCCTATGACAACGCCAATACCTAGAGATGTGTTTTGTGGTAATGTAAAATCTCTAGGATTGCGTAGAGTCTGATGTACTGGATTGTAATTTCCCTGATTTGTTCACATTTATGAACTTGTGTTTTTTCATTGTTAATGCCTATGAATCTTTGTTTGATCTTTATGCATCTTAATGCTCAGTGCATTACTTTATGTTGAGAAAGTATGTTGGACAGATAAAAGATTAGCCCACTCACACGAGTAATCGCCTCTATTTGCTGTGTGATAAATAGAGATGAGACTGTTTTTAAGCTTATTATCTAGGTGATAATTGAGAGCTCAATCTTAAAATATATATGTCGCCTTAACTAAGTGTTAAGATGAGGACATAATATTTACTATGTCCGAAAGTAAAATAACCCACATATTTTACTTTATCTGTCTATGATGTCAGATGTGAGTTCTGATGAATTTTATGAATGAGTAGATACGTGAACTCAAGTTAGACATTGGGTATGTCTGAACTATCATCTGTACGGTATTGAAGATGTAGACATACGCTCCATGGGAAATGAGTTAATACCGTAATGCGTATTTCATACTACGTATGTATGAGACGACCAATAAGAGTGGCAAAAGTTTGATCGCAACTTTTATGCCGTGTGAAACTCTTGAGAAAAAGAGTTCCTCAATTTTAGTGCCCTCATGACTTTTACTTATTCTCAAGATTTCTATTTAGTGTTTGCTATCTTAGGATGTTACCAATGGTTATGAGTTGATTCGATCTAATGGGACATTTCTAGAAAAGTAAGTTGAACTGAAATTGAAAGTTTGAAGAAAAGAGGAAGATCGAATTTGGATAATCACATTTTAGTTTTGTATTCAATAGTCAACCAATTATGACTGTCTTTGGGATAATCATAATTGTGAATATATATATCATTGTTTAAAAAGAAATCAAGAGAGATATAAATGTGATCGATCGATCTAAGGTACTGCATACGAAATCTACTCAGAGTGTGATGCCCATTATGAGCTGCTATATATTTCTAATAGATGTATAGCAACGAGCTCTCAAAGTATGCTGGTCACACGGATTATTCACCAGTATGAATGTTGAAGAGAGGTAAAGAGAATCCTGTTCGGCCCACCATGTGCGAGTGGGAGATAATGGTTTTATTAATGTGATGGCCCTAAGTTGGCCCGTCCACCCATGTTGGGCCTAAAAGCCCGGTCCACAATATTAGGGACCATGGATGAAGGGATATGATGAAGGGATACGTTTCTTTTTTGGAGGGGATGTATATAAGGGAGAAAAGAGAGGGAGGAACGCACCTTTTGGCATTTACGTACGTTCCTCCTTCCTCTCTCCCTCCAAAAGAAAAATAGTGAGCAAAAAGGCGATGCCATCTTCCCTTCAAGGCTAATTGACGTCATCGGATTGAACGGGATCGGTTTTCTCTTCCTCATATCGGCGTTGGTGCTTACTCTGTGGCTAACAAGGTACGCTCGATTCCGTGGTGTGCTTTAGGATCGGTGATGCATGTGAATTTCCCGGGCTCGTCTTCCGCATTCGTTTTAGGGGTTCGATTTAGTGTCGAATCCGGTTTTCGGGAATTCGATAATCTCAACAAAAGGGAAGAGAGGTAGAGAGAGAAAGGGGGATTCTCTCGGCAGGGGTTTCCTTCGCTGGTTTTTCTCTTCTTCAGAGAGCTAGAGATCAAAGCTGGGGTTTAGAGGCCGAGAGGGAGAGAAATCCAAGAGGTTGAGAGGTCCGAGCGACTGAGGGAAAGTGGAAGAGCTTCAGCCGACGCTACGGCCACGCGTAGGCTACTGGTTTTTGCCAAGAGAGAGAGAGAGAAAGAGAGAGAGAGGGAGAGAGAGAGCGAGCGTGAGCGAGCGAGGGGGAGAGAGAGAGCTTGAGAAGGTGGCTGGCCGTCGGAGGAGGGCCGTCCACTAGCCCCCGTCCGCCGCGGGGGCTGCGGGGAGCGTAGGTGCCCTGTTTTCTTTGGTGGGCGTCAGGCTGGCGACTCCTTAATGGAGACGTGAGAGGGTAAGAAAAAGAACCCACTCCGTCAGCGTAATGAGCTCCGGTGTCTATCTCCAAAGTCCACGAAGCAAATGAGTGCTTGGTCGTCCTCACTTGGTTGTTTGTCCTCACTCGGTTGTCCTCACTCTGTGACTAACCATGCCGGCCGCGAGTTTGATTTCCACTTTCTTATTCCACTTTGACCGGGCCGGCTCGGCGTGCTACAATCTTTAAATTATTGCTTTCTTTCAATGGCCATGTGGTCAGCGTGACCGATTAATAAAGCAGAATTGTCAAACTTCCAATATCTCTTGTCTCTTATGACAGCGTTGTCCTCGTCACCCTTTGTATGTTATAACTGAGCCTTGCTAGCATCTGGCAACAGCATTACAACCCCCCAATCCATCCGACCAAAGCCCAGTAGCAACCTCCCAATTGGTGCTGTGACCTCCGGAGTGACGTTCCCATTAGGACTAGGGAGGATCATCAGCAATGGAATATCTGCAGTACTCGAACGCAAAGGCACTGATTTCCATAGCCGTGGTGGGCGTAATAGGAGTGTTGCTGAGGCTGTACAACGCGCTGGTGGTGAAACCGGAAAAGCTGAGGTCCTTGCTGAGGAAACAAGGCATCAATGGACCGCCCCCAGCCTTCCTGCTCGGCAACATCATGGAGATAAAAAAGGCGAGATCCTCCTCCTCCTCCTCCTCCTCCTCCTCCTCCGTTCCCATGACTCTGCCCGGCCGGCCCCCTGCCCGCCATGATTGCGCTGCTGTCCTCTTCCCCTTCTTTGACAAGTGGAGAAAACAATACGGTAGTTCACCTCTGGCTGCCCTAACTGGAAATTTCATCTCTTTTCCACAATTAATCAAATAATATTCAAGTGTTTTGATTTTCCATGCTCCAAACTACATAAATTAGACGCAAGAATTTCGTACGATCATAAGAGAGTTTATGAAACTTAGAGATCGGTGCTACTTAAATTTCCTAATTAGATCTAGATGATCACGTGCATCACCGTGACATATGTTTTCTATACCTTAAGGCTGAACTTGAAGCCTATCATGTCGGTTGACACACCGCATGGCATAGGGCGGTAGACGTTGAAGACTCCTTCACTACCCGTTTCCATTTTTTAACACTCGCAGCCCCTACCAAAGTCTGCTCTTTCTTTTCTGGGATTATTGTTAGTTCTTCGATACGCTGTGTAGCTCCTCTGGAGCTGGATCATGATTGGACTCAACCAAAATGACTCCAGCGCCCCGAAATCACTTCTCACATTCACGCTAAATCTCATTTGACACGTTCTCACTCATTAATAAAACAGGAGTAATTCACTACTCCTGAATCAGATCATTTCTCCTTCCCCCTCTCTTAAATGAATTGGATTGATCGTTTGTGGTTCGGACAATGGACAATCAGATCAGGCTGATGTCATGCGCTGATGCCTCATGATTTTTACAGGAGAGACATTTGCGTTCTCGCTGGGGAACTCACAGATAATCTATGTGAACCGACCAGACGTGGTGAGGAAGATTACCACCTGCACATCCTTGGACTTGGGTAAGCCCTCATACCAGTTCAAGGAGAGGGGTCCCTTGATGGTCAAGGCATCTTAACTTCCAACGGCCCCCACTGGGCTCATCAGCGCAAGATCCTCTCTCCTGAGTTCTATATGGAGAAGGTCAAGGTATGTTATCTCAAATGATGTCTTTCAATATCACCATTTCCACCACCAATTTTTTTTTTTCCTCAAATTGACATTTCTGAGTTTACCCGCTCGCAGGGAATGATAAACCTCATAAACGAGTCCACAGAGACACTGTTGAAGTCCTGGAAGAACAAAGTGGATGCAGCCGGTGGAGTAGCCAGCATTAACATCGACCAGCACATGAGAAGTTTCTCCGGAGATGTCATATCCAGGGCTTGCTTTGGCAGCAATTTTGCCAAAGGAGAGGAGATCTTCCACAAGTTGAGGGCTCTCCAAGAGGCCATGTCCAAGAAAGGTCTTTCCACTGGGATTCCTGGCATGAGGTGCGAAGTTAAATCTCTCTTTCTCCCGAAAAACCTCAAATTAAGCCTCCCCTTCCATACCACCCCTTGAAAAGAAAGGGAAAAAGGAAAATCCACTGTCGCTCAGCTGCTTTAATCAATTCTGTTTATGCAATGACGCAGATACCTCCCCACCAAGAGTAACAGAGAAGCCTGGGCACTGGAGAAGGAGGTCCGCAGTTTGATGCTGCAGGTAGTGAAGGAGAGGATGGAAGCTGCATATGAGAAGGACCTTCTGCAGATGGTTCTCGAGGGTGCCAAAAACAGCGACTTGAGCCAGGAGGCCATGGACCGCTTCATTGTCGACAACTGCAAAAACATTTACTTGGCTGGGTACGAGACCACTGCCGTCTCTGCGACATGGTGCCTCATGCTGTTGGCTTCCAGTCAAGAGTGGCAAAATCGTGTGCGTGCCGAGGTTCTTGAAGTTTGTGGGGACCGTCTTCCTGATGCCGATATGATCCGTAAGATGAAACTGGTGCGCCTTCCCCATACCTTTAAGACAGAGTGCACATAATATAACGTTTTGATTTCATGATCATCGGCATGTGTAAACCTTTCTGTCATGGGTGCAGCTCACAATGGTGATAAATGAGTCGCTGCGGCTATACTCCCCCGTGCCAGTGGTGTCGAGGGAGGCCTTAACGGATATGAAGTTTGGGGACCTGAAAGTGCCGGAGGGGGTTAACGTGTGGACGATGGTGTTGACATTGCACACGGACCCTGAGATATGGGGACCAGACTCTTACTCCTTCAACCCGGGCAGATTCGCCAACGGGATCACGGGAGCTTGCAACCTGCCGCACTTGTACATGCCCTTCGGAAAGGGACCTCGTGTGTGCCTCGGGCAGAACCTGGCTATGGTGGAGCTCAAGATTCTCATTGCCCAGCTTCTCTCCAACTTCTCCTTCACCCTCTCTCCCGACTACGTCCACTCCCCTGCTCTTAGGTTGGTTATTGAACCTGAACACGGTGTCGAACTCTCCGTCACCAAATTATCTCGAGATTGATTCCTTCAAGAGCAGTTTTTATTTATTTTTTCTTTCACCCCGTTTTTTCTTAAGCCCAATGTACGTTTTCTTGCTGTGTCCAAATTTCCTTTCCTTTTTGTCACTCTTGTATCAGTTTATGACAAAGTTCATTCTTTTTTCATTATACATGTTACAACTAATGCGGAAGGTGAATCAACGAAACAATTCAAGCAAGAAATAAGTTACAGAAATATAACATAAACGTTGTCGATTTACATGATTAGGTGATGTACCAACTCTTTAGAAAGAGATTCTTGTTCAACTGTAATCGGTAAAATTAAGATTACATTCCAGTGTTTCCAACCAATCTTAGGTAACACCTTCCCCAGAAGAATCGATAAAAAAAATGAAGTTTTCTCGTGCTTTCAACTATCTGGGCAAGCGGCTCTCAAAAGCTCTCTAAGCATTTCATAGATTTCTGATCTTAAATAGCCTTTGAAAATAAGGTTTTTTAACAAGCCCGAATCCTAGCTGCTTCGGGCCGAGCGCCTGCCAAAATAGGCCTGCCGGCAACTATGCTGGAAAACATAACATTTATTGGGCGCAGTCCGAGAGGACTGCCTGCTTTATCGAGAAAATATTGGGTACATCTTATGTAGACAGCGTGGCAAACAAGAAGGCGATGGGAGCGCGACACGTGTCCTCGTGGGACCCATAAAGTCAGGCGTCTGCTCCTCGACTCAGCACTTCTTCCTCTCTCCTCTAACTCTCATCTCGGCTGGTGGCTCGGCTCGGCTGGCAAAAGAAAAGACGTCCTCTCCTCCCGACCTGCACGCTCACGCTCTCTCTCCTGTCAGAGCATTTATTGCGGAAACTTTTCTCTTCCCTTCGTTTGAGAAAGAAAATGGCCGTTCGTTCCTCTGTCCCTCTCCATTTCTTTCCTTTCGAATTTTTGAATCTGAAATTCTCTCTCCGCGCTCGTTGTTGCTCCGCCGTGCATCGAGCGGCCGTTCTCCTGCCATCGCCGACGAACCACATTACGGCCGCCGCTACTCCGGTGCTCACTCGCTTCTCTTTTCGGGCTCGTTGCTGCTCCGTCATTCGTTTCGGCGTTCCCGGGATCGCAGATGCAGCACGCGGAGGAGAAGCAGGCCTCTTCGAGCTCCCTCAACGTCGGCGAGCGTCGCCGCCGAGCGAGACCCCACCCACCGGAAGGCTCGGAGGCGAGGTTGCTGGAGAAGCTGGTGCCGTACGCGAAACGCGACGCCGACGGCCCTCCACCTCCGCCTCCGCCGGTTGACTCCGATGCCGACACCGACGCCCCTTCGCCTCCCTCTCGCGACCTCCGCTTCGCTCTCTCCCTCTTTCCTCTGCGGAGCGCCCCCTTATCGGCCAACCCCGCGAGCAACCTCTCTCCGAGTCTCCGTCTCCTTCGCAGCCAAGTAGACGTCGTCCATCTCTCTCACTCACGGATTCTTCTTTCTTATTTCGTTGCATGTTGATGAGCAAGTGTACTCTAGCTTGATGATGCATCATGGGTAGGTTCGTTTCATGAGATTGAGATTAAGCTACACTGGTGCGGAGGTTGTTCGTAATGGGATGTGCGTCTCTTGTGCCGAATAGAGTGTTGGGTCGTGCCTTGGAAGCTCAAAAGATGAACTTTAGTTGTTTCCTTGTTCGATTATGCCATTAGTCCGTGATATCACAAGTTCATTCGATGTTGTGATTGAAGTTTCGGTGTCGGGTTATGTTAATATTGGGAAGGTTCATGCTCTGTGTTAGTTTTTGTTCACACACTTTGGATTCTCTCTCGTGGTGGGTTTGCAGCTTCGGTTTGACCAATCGGCTGGGGCGTGCTCGAGGGCTTTGATCAACTCGATTCTTGCTCTGCTGGCCATCCTCTTAGAAAAAGGCGGCTCGTAATTAGTTGGTTCTTGGCTTCGTAATGGACCAAGAGTCCCGAGTGGATGAGGACTTCCCTCTTCCGAAATGCTCCAAACAACCTAAATCGCCATCATCCGCCCAAAGTCGTCTCATTCTAGCTCGGTGTTTAAGGTTGGGCTTTGCCTTTGATATAATTTATAACTTTGAGCTTTGTGGCTTGGGAATGAGGTTAATCATGGATTGGTTAGAAGCGAAGAGATGATGAAACCGAGAAGAGTTTAGTTGAATCTAATCACTATGGTTTTGTGGGTGGAGGTGTTTGCTTTATTCTCTGTCATCGCTCCTGAATATGTTTATTTTCCTCATATTCTTTTGAAATTATTGTACATGAATCCCAAGGTACTTATTGTTAAGTTTTACAGAAGAAACCTTTCTTTGCAGAGACCAAGGGTGTGTATATTAGGTGGTAAATTTGGGGGTTTATACACTGCTTTGAGACTGGAATCACTTGTCTGGCCCGACAGCAAGAAACCTCGAGTAGTTCCTTTGATCCTTGTATAGTTAGTAAGCGTTCTACATTGATACATCCCTGTTGCTGGAATGGAATCGTAAGCAGAACTTGCATATTTGAACAAAGATCACTCCTCTAGACTATAACAAACTGTCTTATAGAAGTCTGTATATTTTGTTGAAACCAGTATGTTGTCATTTGATGCCGCGTATAATGTTCAAATTACTTATTCAGCTTGAGCCATCTTATTAAATTGTGTCACTTTGATAATGCGGTAGGTCCTTGTTGACCAATCTGAGCGGTTTGTTTTCAAGCCAATGCTACACGAACTTTTATCTGGAGGTATGAAGATATGACACTGCAGAGGGTGGATCATGATGTACAGCTTTTGCTATTCATACCAGGTTCTTTCATCAAGGAAAGTTGAGCTGCTTCTGGGTTACTTTGTACACAATATAAGGAAGTCCAGCGATGCTGAAGATTCTTTCTGTTTCAGTGGAAACTCTGAAGATCCTGAAATGCAGAAAAAGAGTGGACCCACTAAGGGCTTTGCGGCAGAAGATGATGTTGAGACATTTATACTGGAACTTCAACCTGCTCAAAGGGGACTACGAAGTCAAATTCTGGAGGCGGATTTGGTCCTATGGATTGTGGGCTCTAAGCCTTCACTTCCCGAATTAGAACCTTGGGATAAGCCGCATGAGCTTCCTTTGACTGCCCATGGTCAAACAGAAACTGATGAAACTCTACGTGGGCCACCCACGCATTTTTGCCCTTGGTGATTCTTCTGCATTAAGAGATTCAGATGGAAAGATTCTTCCAGCCACCGCTCAGGTAAACAAGCAAGAAATGCAATTCATCTATTGGAGTATGATGTTGTAGTGCAACTTTAACATCTGCACCTTTCTTAGTTTTGCTATCTCCTCGCCAATTTTAGTCATTTCTTTCGTGGCCTACCAGGTTGCTTTTCAGCAAGCGGATTCCACTGGTTGGAATCTGTGGGCAGCAATCAATGACCATCCTCTTCTGCCTTTAGGTCTTTCATTTCACTTGTGCCTTTTGTGCTGGACATTTTTTATGGTTCAATCTGCTCGATTTGCAATGCAGTGCCCTTGCTTGTGATCATCATGCATCTTGTAGCTTTATCTCACCTTCCTTCCCCCAATGACTGTGGTTCTATTAAATTTGGGTGGAGGTAGCTTCAGTTGCATGCTGACATCCCCCAGTGACAAGGAGCACTTTACTCTTATCCATCACAAACACCATTTAGTATCCTTCTGTGGTACCTCTACTAGTGTGTGGCAACTTTTATTTTTGTAGATCATACTGGTCGAAGCTTTGGATATGTGACTGGTGCATGATTCTGTTAATATAATTTTCAGGTTTCAAAACTTGGGCGAGATGATGACATTGGGAAGAAATGATGCTGCAATTTCACCAAGTTTCATTGATGGATTAACTCTGGAAGGTCCAGTTGGACATGCAGGTTCTTTTCTTTACTTCTGTCACACTGGTCCTTTGAAAAAAAAAAAATGATGTTAATCCATATATTTCTGCATTTGCAGCGAGAAAATTTGCACATCTGATAAGATTGCCCACGGATGAGCATCGAATTAAAGTGGGAATGAGTTGGCTTGCTAAGTCTGCCATAGATTCAGTCGCATCACTTCAGAGCACCCTTACGAGAGTTCTTGTGGGCTAGCAAGTCATTTTTTCATCCAAGCTCTACTTTTTTTTTTAACCCATTGGCAGTTTTTACCTTGCTTTGTGGCCATTTTGGAGGAAAAGGAATTTGACAATGGTAACTCCAGTTGTGCAGGTCTACAGCCTGATAGTCCACTTCTAGATAACATGTAATTAGAAGTTCCTATTGAAGATGAATTATCACTGTTATAGTTTTCAAGACTTCAGAATCATGTGAAGCATCATGTTATATATTCACGATACTCTATGCATGTACTGTTTTGTTTGTTTGGATGGACTATAATTTGTTGATATTTTGTCGGCTACATAGAAACACATAGAAATGAATCATATGAAGAGGGTAGAGAGGAATGAGTGGGCCAGCGAATCTACGTAAACTTCCTGCTTCAACCTAATACTAGAATCGGCTGGAGCAATTTGATATGAAGCGAGGACTGAGATTTCTATTACTTGTATTGGTTCAAACTTGTAGCAGTATGATTAAGAATGGTACTTTGGTTATGAAAGATGCGTACGCCGTGCGATGATCTTCATGGAGAACATTCATCGACGAGACAAAAAGAGGTAGCCTTTGGTTTTGCGCAACTGAATGAAATTGCTGCCACGAGTCAGGCATTAGGGGTTGATGTATCGATGCTCAAGTTTCCTCGAACAATACGATTGATCAAGCCAATAGCTGGGTTGTGTTGGATGGCATATCATACGACTGGTGAAGATAAAAGGAAATTGAGACCTGCTCGTTTTTAGAGGGAATAGAGATTTACATACCATTGAAATATGAAAGTAGATTGATGGATCAACTGTTACACGACATCACCAGGATAAATGACAATAGACACATGAAAATTGTGAAAAATTAATGTCGAGACAAGATGTTGAAGGTCTATATTTCGTGCCATTCATGTTACTATTCTGGTTGTGGTCTCGGAAAGGGAGATGAGGCTACATAATTTCAACCTCCTTATTTTGGTGCGAAAACAGCAAAAAAAGCATACCATTATTTTCGCATTTTCTAAATTTATTTTCGGCTCCGAAAAGCAGGAGAAATTGCCAAAGGCCTCGAGATAATTTCTTTGAAGGTTGTTTCAGGGAAAACTAGAAGAAAGAAAAAGAAAATGAAACATTTTCCCTACAATCTAGGAAATTTCCGTAACAGAAAAAAAGATAAAGTCCAGCAAAACATATGGCTCCTCTCCAACAACAACCCATTAGGAGACCACTTGTCTTCATCCATTTCATTAGTGATACGAAAAAACCAAAGAAGATAAATTAGAAGATAAATTAGGAGGTTCATATTAGCAAGGATAACATAGAGCCAAGGCCTGAATCACTCACTTGCATACTTAACCAAAAATAGCAAACTTTCATGACTGAAACTAGAAAACGAAGAACAAAAACCAACCCGGAGAGCATGTCTTATTGATGCAAAATCTATCATTTGTAACATCTCATTCCAAAAATTTTCACAGAACGCAATGTTTATACAAAGGAAAAACAATGGTGGACATAAATAAGGGAAGTACAACATGTCTCCGAAGTAAGTTTGCGAGAGGCCACTTGTTCTTAAGGCTGACGAAGCATCCGTTCTTCAAAATTTCTCCCCGTGGCTCCACCTCGGGGATGTCCTATAGATTGTAAAACTAACAATGCAAAAAGGGAACCTTAGTTTAATGCATATTCCCATGGAGCCTGCCACCTTTTCTCATTCATGCCCACAGACACACAAGGCTATGAATCCGGGGAAACGAAAGTGGAGGAAGATTATACACAATTAGCAAAACAAATTTGAAGATGAGAGGGAGAGGGAGGCCAAAAAGAACAAGCAAATGCCAATCCAATAAAGCGACAGAATGGCCATGGACTGGAAAAGGCCCCATGAATGATACTTCCCCAGTGGTTGAACGAACTATCTCCCAAGCCACAGCTATTGTTGTGAACTAACTCATGCATACTGATGAATGTAGAATTACATTGCCCAAAATGAGCTTTCAACTCCACTTGTTAGATAGAGAGGTCCTTAAAAGCTTCCAGTTTTCCATTTGGTGCAAGAGAATCCATGCTTATGCCACCCGCAGGATGGTTGACTCCATTTTCAGGATTACTAGAAATCTGGTTGTACGAGGACTTTAGAACTGCAGAACTGCGACTTCCTTCAAAATACGTGGAGTGCGGGAAGTATTCAGCACAACGTAATTTCCATCCTGTTGAAGATGTATTTTACAAGTGTCAGAGACACCATCTCAAAAGTCAAATCTAGCTTTATCCAATCATAATATCCCATCTTCGTATTCAGTAAAATGAGTAGGCCAATAAGGAAGTAGGGATAGAAGAATGGTCATCAGTAACGAAATTCACCGACGAGATCCCTCCCTGGCTCTCACACCCCAACACACACCCACCCAGCCACCCACTTGCTACCCTATACTGCTGCTGCTCCAATTATTCCAACAGATACTCCACATTTTAAGCATAACTTTACCAAAACAGTTGACGAGATCAAAACTTACTTGATGCAGCATCCATATCAACTACTGCTGAGGAGAGTAGCTTGTGAACCGCAATACAATCCTTGAGTTTCCATTCCTTAACTGATCTGAGTGCTCCATTTCTATGCAACATAACGTGGACATGCTCAACAGATTATCAAGGGGATGGCAGCGTAAAACGGTCCAAAACAAATGAAATGAAGATGGTAGACCTTCGTTGCACCAAACAGTACCTTTGCACCAAGTTGTTGCTTGAATCCTCAATTAATTTCACAGCCTTGCCCTTATTGCTGGGTTCCAAAAGATACAGCATTTCTGCAGCAGCTGCCTTGTGCATCAAGGAATCTGCACACAACAAAAAAAAAGACCAAGCACACTTAGAACATGTTATAACACACATAAGAAAATTGTCTGATGTTGAGGATACCTTTATGCTTATTGAGGAATGACTCATTTGCCTCTAAAAGAGACTTCCCATGCAAATGACTGCAAGATGAACAATTGTATGTGTTAAAAGACTGTCATATTGAAAAAACAAACAAGAAAGATATAGCAAGTCCAAAAGACAGGTTGTAAAGAACCTGATTTATGGTCATTCAGCTTCTAATACAGTGCAAATAAGTTTCTCAGAGTCAGTAGCTGGGGCAGCCATGGAACTAACTACGTGGAAAAACTTTAACTGCAGCATAAGAAGCACCCATCAGGAACAACACCAAGCCGTCAAAGTCTCTAGCAACCGGGGAAACAATATAGACCACCACTGAAAAGAATTGAGGAAAAAGCAGCAGCAACACAGATCAACATACTATGACTTGCATCAAAATTTACGAGACACCCAAAAGATGCAACAAATATATCAACAGCTCAACCCAAGGAGTTAAGAGGACATATGAGAATGATAAAATATCTCGAGTGCAAACTAGAGAGGAACTAACCAGGCACCTATGTGTGTCAGGGCTTTCTGCGTCCAACCAGAGCAGCTGCTTCACCGCTTGGGTTTATGAAAAGAGCAGCATATAAAGATGAATATATTAAAATGGAGTTAAGTAGAAAATTAAATTGCAAGCAGCACATATATAGGAAAAAGAAACAGAACATTTATCAGCTTGTCATTAAGTTACTCCGGACAATATGTTTCAAGAAGTTTCAAGAGTAAGAAAGTCACTGGACAAAAGAAAAAAGAAGAAGCAAAGTAACCCCAGGCAAAATTACCTGAAAAGCAAGCAAAGTTTTCCACTTTCTCATATTTACTTCAAACGAAAGAATGTGTGTTTCAAAGAATCGGGTGAGCTCCTTTGAAGCCGCTTCAATTACTTTGTTGACTCGATAGTGGATCCTCGACCTACCACCACATATACATAATGGAATCCAGTCACAAAGCAGCAACTTTTAATAAAAAGGAAGTTACATAATATATGAAGCCAAAAAGAAGATTGCGCAGAATATTACATACACTAATTTATCGGGAAGAAGAAGCTGCTCATTGGTACATATCATGCTCTCTCTAGAAACGATAAAGCACATTTTTTGGCGAAAGGAATGTAATCACCAATTCCAATATTAGTATTTTCATGTGCTATTCAGAATCAAAATGGGCAGGCATTCGCCTATATGACGAATGCCTATCCCCCCTCCTTTACGAGACACTTTTTTTTGAATCGTAGCCTAACTATTTCCCATTTCATAGATGGATATCTAGGGACTCAAGTCTAAATAAAATTGACAGTACACAATTGTAATTTGCACCAGACATATTTTACTTGATTAATTATGAAAATTGAATCGACAAGAAGATACCGGTAAGTCCAGCTAACTTGGTGCTATAATTTGACCCACGGTGACAACTAACTCCACCGAAATCCATAGTCCGAAATTCAATGGACTTGTTCGATGCTGGTGGTAATCATCACTCCTTCTTCTCGTGCTAGAGGAATTCACGGAGTTCAATCTTTTGATGAATTTACGGTTGTTTGATCCGCGGGCTGGCATGATAGGCGAAAGTCCATCCTCATCCTCTGTCGAGTCTACCCTGCGTTGCTGATCACCATGAGATGCTGTCAATGAGGCGTCCCCATTTCTCTGTACATCAATTATGTGCTGATGACCGCTACTACTCTCCACTTGTTCCATTAGCAAAGGATACCGATCTATCTGACTATCTCTATGTCGTTCGGGAGCTCCAACATCCATCTAAGTCGACCGAAAGACAAACCTATATGGCAGGAGTGTCCAACATTGTAAGTTAAAAGTCACGAGCTTCATGTCTTATTGAACTTGCTCCAATGAATAATAGCTCCAAAAACATATGAAAATTTTATCATCTTTCAACAGAACTCCCGACACTTGGCATTCAGCAAATGTCAA
Organism: Eucalyptus decipiens; assembly: GCA_014182575.1. NCBI lineage: Eukaryota > Viridiplantae > Streptophyta > Magnoliopsida > Myrtales > Myrtaceae > Eucalyptus > Eucalyptus decipiens. The sequence goes on along the minus strand of CM024616.1, from coordinate 45,598 downwards.
CAAATAAACCGATAGTCAAGCTTCTCTTCTAAGAATCCTCTAGAATAGGAGCAATAGATATCATTATTATCATTACCACGAGCTCATTAAACTCAGGAAACAGCAATTAAAGAAGAACAGGGGGAAATTGCAGACCGCAAGCGTGCTCTCAATCTGCACCTTCAGGAACCCGGCCGGCGCGAGTTCCGACTTCCTCAACCAGTAGTGCCCGACCATGCGGCCCTCGTCTGGGCCAGGTTCGCGATCGCGCCCTTCCCCAGCTCCTCCATCGCCTTGAACGCGGCCTGGAACCGAGGCTCTGTCTCCTCCACGAACTCGTCCGTGGACCCGATTCGGCTCACGTCCAAGGAAAAGCCCTAGCTCCGGTGCTTTGGTGTAGCCGTCCACGTACCTCGTCCACGGCGGCGGGAATCCTCCCTAGCCCTCTAGCCCGCGCCTCTCCTTCTTCGCCGCGCCGTCGGCCCTGCCTAGGTCCACCGAGATCCCCCTCGCGACCGATCGGGCCAGCGACAGGGACAACACCCGGTCGGCGGCGGGGAGCCCGGCGCCTCTCGGGAACGAGACCGAGGCCGCCTCCCTCCTGCCGGAGGCAGACGGCTTCGCGACGGAGGCGGGCGGCGTCTTTGGCCTGAGGGAGGGGGAGGACGAGCAGATACCAGAGACGGAGGACGCCATCGGCGGCGGCGGCGGCTCGGAGTCGGAGTTGATGACGAGTTCGTCGGAGGGAGGCAATCGGACGGAGGCCCAGGAGTTGCCGAGAGACCAACGCAAGCACAAACCTCGATCTCCGCGTTGGAAACAGTCGGAGGCGAAGGTTTGAGAAACCAGCTGCGACCGGCGGGGCTCTTGGAGGAGGCGACGTGACAGAGGTAGATGACCGGCGAGGCTTTTTGGAGAGGCGGAGGCGCGGAGGCAGAGGCGCGGAGGCGGAGGCGGAGGGGGTGGGATGCGCTGAGAAGGAAACGGAGGAAGTAAGTGGAGCTTGATCCGTCTGCCTTTCCACGAAAGAGAGACAAAACCTAAAAAATTCAAGCGAGGAGAGAGAAAATTTAAGCGGGAGCGTTGCGCATTTATTACCTGTCCTTTCTTCTGCCAGCCGAGCCGAGCCGAGCCAGCAGCCGAGTTATTTGGGAGAGAAGAGAGAGAAAGAAGCGTTGAGTCGAGATCGAGGAGAGGAAGATGGCGCCTGACCTTATGGGTCCCACGAAGACACCTGTCGCGCTCCCATCGCCTTCTTGTTTGCCACGCTGTCTACATAAGACGTACCCAATATTTTCTCTTATCCTGCTTTATCTGGTAGCCGGGGCTCGGTGCTTGCCTGGTGGCCAGGTTGGTGTAGGTGCCAGGCGGGCCTTTCCTGTCATATCCAATCGCCCGCTTCTATCATCATGTCCTCGCTCGCAAACACCCCGAGTGTCCCCATTTATGAGCTTGTGCATAATTCCAAATCAATTTGAATTAATTGCGAGTTGTAATTAACAAATCTCCACTTTGGCAAGAAGTGCAACTTCATCGTCATTGACCGCCGTCTCTCCCATTCTCCTTTAGGCTCCTCCCTTGTTGCAGACAATGATCATGTAATATTTGAGTTAGTGGTGGACTCGCAAGAGAAAAAGTGGACTTGAACTTATGCAAAAGGAAGAGCAGCGATCGCACGAACGGAGAAAAAGTGATAGAATAGAAAGAATAGAAGAAGAAATGAAGGAGAAAAAGAGGAGGGGTTTTGCGCGTACATGACATGAAGGCTTCGCCATGTCAAATGAAGTATGTATCGCAACACCTCATAATGACTTACGCTATTTATTTGTCTAATCGAAGTATTTTTCAAAATTAAAGTTTGAAATCAAAATTGTGTGAAAATGGAAATGTGAAGACCGATTTGGAGTTTCTAAGCTGTAGAATTTTATGAAAATTATGAATTATGGCATTGTAGAGCTGTGGGGTTTGAGAACCATTGATTTGAAGAAAAGGTTTGGTTGGAGCGAAATTCTAAAGTTTCGTGCTCGAACTTTGCGTTGCGAATAGCTTTAAATAATCACTTTAGGCGAGTAACTTGTTGACGTGTGAAATTTATTTTGTTAGCGTTTAAGCTTAATTTAGCCGAATCATAGTTGAGATAATGATTTAATTGGTTTGATGTTATTTCTCACTTATATGATCGGATTGCAAGTTCATTGATTTGAGTGAGCTTTTTGTTTAAAATAATTTAGACATCTGCAAAGTCAATTGTTGCTGAAGCAACTTGCAGTGCGGAGAAAAAGTAGGTGCTTCTTTTGAAATTCAGGCTCGTGACTTTTCTCAAGTAAGAGTTTTGGTAGTTGAAAAAGCTCAAGAGGCAAGACTGGATCGAGCAACATGGAAGGATCACTGATGCTCTTAGGGGCCATCTGATACCAGAAATTAGTGCCTGGAGAAATGTAAGTATTCTGGGATAAGCTTTGTCCCTTTCATCAGCAGTCCTGGGGGCTGGGGTTCCACTTACTGTTGTTCCAGACCTGACATAAGTACAACGCACTAGCAGAGAATTTATCCTCTAAATTACCTCATGGCCAGCATGCTATATCACTGGGCGCAAATTTTGCATCTGATGTCATTTCCAATGCCCAAAGTCAGGCTGCTTAATTGATATCTAAGCTACTAAGTGATTCTCGTGATTCGGTCAAACATACTCGTGACAACCTGTTTCTAAAAGTCAGTAAGCACGCCTTTGAGATAGAGAAAGTTGAAGATGAGTGTTCTGAGATACTGAACGCTGGTGGCTCTGAGGTTGAATCTAAAGCTAGAACTGTCGTCTCTCTAGTTTCATTAAAGACATGCAATGTTTCACCATAGAAAAGAAAGATGATTTAAAATCACTGTTTTATCCTGGTCAATCTAAATATGAGGACACAAACAAGGCGAGGTGTCACAGTCAATTAACACAGGAAAAAGAGAAGGCCTTTTTCTGTAAAACTTAATTGTTTCTATTTATAATGAGTGAAAAACGGGATTGTTGACGTGGCTGTTGTCAATGGGAAAGGGAATGGCAATAGGTCTCGGATGATTCCTCATCTTTGTTTGGTTAACTTGAAGAGCTAGTAGAGGAATGCTAGATCGTTAGTGAATCTGTGAATGATCTACGGCAATATGCTGACTGGGATGTTCCTTGCAGTGACCCGAGCATGGAAAGTCAGGGACTTTTTTCTGAAGAAAACTGGGCATCCATTTTCAAAAGCAATGTTGCTTCCTGTAAAAGCTTGGTTGATCAATTGTCTGATGTTGTTTAAGCCGATGTAATCAGGAATGCTCTTACATTCAATTCAGAGTTGGCAGATTTACTTGGATTTGTCTCACAACTTCGTGGCACTATTGACACTGCACTCGAGCAGCTATTGGAAGTTGAAAAAGAGCAGGGAACTATCATTGAACTTGAACGGAATTACTTTGTTAAGGTAGCCCTCATCACTGAGTGGCAGTGGGCTGTTGAAGGAGCGTCTCTTAAGAGGAGGGATCATCTCTCCTGGGAAGAGGCTGAAGAATTAGCACCTCCAGAAGATCTTGTAGGGCTCAACTTGACCAACTTGAGTTCTTGCCAACAATATTTTCAGTCCTTAATGAATGCTATGGGTAAATAGACTGGCATGCTTTAAGAGGCAAAGCACTCTTGTCCACATTAATCAAACCTTCTTTGAATTAGAATCACTGGACAAAGTTGTGTCTTCAATTTGTGCTTCTGCTTTGCATGCAGGCATCAGGGCTCCTAATTTAGCAGATTGTATAAGTTCTGGGCAAGAAGGTCTGAAAGTTTGGTGGTTATTGGGGAAAAAAAAGGTTTTTTTTTGAAATTATGTGTTCTGGATTCGTTTCTTGATGTATGCATACATGAGGTGGCTTTGCCTATGGACCAAAAGTTAGGTTTTGACCAGCTCGTCAATGCTGTGAGGAAACATATTGGTCATTCCCTGAAAGATCGTAAGCTGCCTATATATGGCATTGTCACAGAAATGAATTACCATTCAAAAAAATTGAATGGTTCAAGGAAGGAATTAGTCTTTGAGCAGTTGCACAAAGACCTTCAGGCCGTTAAAAATTTCCAGCTTATGCTTGAAGAATACTGCAATGCACATGAAACTGCTTGCTGCTGCAAGGTCGGCAGCATCCCTAATGAAAAGGCAGGTAAATGAGTTCAAAGAGAATGTAAAGAAGGAGTGCTTAGAGATTGTTCAGATGGAATGGATGCATGACGCTCTTCGACACCTTCACATAATAGGCAGATCACATTGCATAAATTGCTATTCAGTGGAGACAACCTGCAATAAATTATTCTAAATCTCAACAGACAGAATGTGGAAGTAAAGCAATCTGCTGCAACCAGAATAGCTCGGCCAATTGAGGGCTCGCGAGCTGTTGAAAGACCTTCATCTGGTCTTGCTGGAAATAGTTCCAGGATAATGTTAAAAATTCCTCCTGAGTTCCATGGGCATTTAACTAGGAAACGGCAATTGTGGTGGGATGCAAGGGAGAAAGCATCTGAAATAATCAGAATTTGCATGTCTATACTGGAATTGGAAGCGTCAAGAGATGGCATTTTTTGGGTACCAGGAGGAGAACATCCATTGACAACAAGCAATGATTACAGAGCATGGCAACAAGCAAACTTAAGCGACTTGACAAGAATGGATGTTACTTATTATTCTTTCACATTTACATGACTGTCGCTTTTCCGCAATAGCCCTGCATTTTGAACTATAATTGCCTTGTGAAGGACAATATTTTCCATCTTTCTTGCTCAGGTATTGAACAAGAATGGAAATTTTCAGAAAGCTGCATGGAAGTTGCCTCCAACCATTTTTTTTCTGCCACTGACGACCTTTGCATTGCCTCTCTCAAAGCAAAGTCAGCTTAGGTTTTGTGTGTTTCCTTGTGTTGAAATTAGTCACATCCTTTTGTTCGAGTATTACATCATCTGTTTTCTCCCTTGGAAGATGAGTTACAGAGCACCATACTTGCCGTGAGGGACCGTGCATATGAAGCCAGCATAGGGCTATCTGCTTTTAGTTGAGCACGAAGGCCGTATAGCTTTGGCATCAGAGTTTGCTTCCATGCTTGAGGAGGTTTGATGCTTGATGCTTGGTTCATCTGACAATTCCAATTATCCGTATTATAGTGCTCTTTATAGCTGCAATATATGGCATCGTTTGGCGTATAATTTGTGACATTCTTCCGGGACTATAAATACCAAGCTCCGTATGATCATGACAACTATGGAACTTCAGATCCTGCTGTGCATCAATGAGGCTCTAAAGGCCAGACGTGGGTGCCATTCTTGACTCAGAATTGTTGACACTTAGCCTGTTTCTTGCGAAGGAATGTCTCTGAAGTCTCTGTTCTTGAAAATTGGTTTCTGACTTTAAGATATTCAAGGATAAAAGTCCCCCTTCCGTAACCCTTAAAGCTAGCCAGAAAAATAATCGTCTTATAGCGTGATAAAATCAGTAAAATAACAAAATATTCCTTATATTTCAAGTCACGTGAAAGAAGCGTCACTTAAACTACACGTGAAATCTTCCATTAGATGAGCAACAATATATGAATCAGGTAGAGATACAAAAGACTCTGCAAAGTAAATCTACTTGCATTTTAATGCTCATCAACATAGATTTAGTTTTAGACCAAAAAAAAAAAAAAAACACACACACAGCTTTAGCGGCAATTCACTCGGGAGCTCTTTCCGGTCTTGATGTTAATTTTGTCATATTAAGTTAATTGTTTGGATTATGGTGCCACGTCACGTGTGAACAGGGTTTAAGCAAAAAATTATAAATACCACAGACTATCCATGACGATAGTCAGTGAATGTCACTTCATTGGTCAATTTTATCTGGTAAGAGGATTTTAAATTTCCAATCAGGTCTTCACTGGATAAAATTACTTCCAAATTGACGTTGGCAAGAAAGATTATACACGAGACTATTTCTTTCTCTATATTTAATTATTTCACTAACACTTTGTTAAATTGCTCTATATTTTATTATACACGGGACAAAAACTTGCAAATTCAAACCATAGACTTGAAATATATATAGAGAAACCTACAGCTAGCAATGCTCAATTTAGATCAACATCAACTAATGTGATATCTCAAATTATATATATGTAGTAGACATCCAATAGCTTCATTCTATGTCAAATCACTAATACATCTAATTCACCCAAAAATATTATCGATATGAGCAGTGAAGTCCATAATTCTCCTTCAACCCCATTTAAGAATCCTCAATCAAATGTTTAAAATTTCCTTCTTTTTTCCATCAACAACCACAACATTGTGACAACATAAAATTACCAACTAACAATGTTAACCAACCCTTTGAATCTCGCTTAATTGAATAGTGTTTATTCATTCCTTTTACTTAAAAACACCATAATTACCCAATAGTATCAACCAAAAAAAAAAAATCAAATCTCATAGTATTAGAGACACTCTAAGAATGCTGACGTTTTCTTCTCATGATCCGTCAAATATTCAGAATATTGAAATATTAATTATCTTTGGTACAACTTAAAGTAACAACTTCCTTAAATCAAAATATTTAGAATAGGGTTTAGGGTTTAGGGTTTAGGGTTTACCTTGGCCTTAAGATTCGATTATGAAGAAAATACGCCTTAAGGGCTGCCTAAGCACATTCATGAGTTAGAGGGCTTACCTTGGCCTCAGTTCCTTCTTACAGGTTCATACAATTTATAATTCATCGAGTCAATTCACCACATCAAATCATTCAATCAGATCGAATCATCGATCAATCGACTCAGTCGATTCCGTGTCAACATGACCATTCCCCGGTCATCTCAATCAATACTATGTATAAGTCTGACCATAGTCTAAGATTGATCACTCTAAGCCAATAAATAGATAGTATAGCTCGCTAGAAGCTGCCTCAATTATATTCATATAGCTCACCAGAAGTTGCTGTAATTATTCTCATAAAATATACTATTTATGCTCACTAGAAGCTGTCGCAATTATTGTCATATAGTATACTATTTATGCTCACAAGAAGCTGCCGCAAATATAGGTCTAATCATCTGACCATTTCTCCATTTTTATCATACTCGATAAAAATACTCGTGTGTGGGTATACGGTTGGCCTTAACCAAAATATAACAATTTCCTTTCCATAAATCTCACCATTTTATATAGTCCACCAAAATATTTTTGGTGTCGTAAACCGACGCTCGGCTATTTTCCACTCAATTACTGAAATTAAATGAATTTAAGAATAAATTCCAAAAATATAAATCATGCACAATTAGTACAAATTAGAACTCAATTAAATAAATAGGTCACAACATTGCAATCAGCATAAAATGTCAGTCATCGGTTATCCCGATCTAATTTCCGGAAAATAAATAAATAAATAATTAACTTCGAAAATTAATTATTAAATGCTAAAATTCACACTTAGGCCCAAACAATCTAATTAAATACCGAAACGGGCTTGGAAAATTTCCGAACCACTCTAGATAAATTCTAGAGCTTGTCTATGCTCTAACTACACTACTCTAACCACCTAACATGCATCGATAATTAATTAATTTACTAAACCGTTCTAATTATCCACTAAACCAAGCTTCGTCTAAACTAAATAACCCTTAAACGTCATTAACTTACTAAGCGAGCATTACTGACATAAACTCGCTTTATTAATGATCCGTTTGGATCAAAACGATGGGGACGTGACGGGGCTCGATTTTCGCGAAAGTGGCGACGGCTTTCGAGCACGGATCGGGCCCGAAAATTGGCCCGCAAAGCCTCATGGCACTGCTGGTTTTCCACGGCTGTTGGGGCTGATTTGAGTAGCTGATTTCGCGCAGAGAGAAGGGCTGGATTTGCGGCTTCAACGGGCTGCTTCGGTGTAACAAAAACAAGCAGCAAAGGAGGAGGATTCGATCGCGTAAATGAAGAAGTAGAAAAATGAAGAAGAGACGGGACGATGGAGGGGGAGCTGAGAGAGAGAAAAGGAAAAGAAAAGGGGGATGGGGGCGTGTTGGTCAAGCAGGGAACGGATAAGCTTGACTAACAAAAGTCAAGAAAATGAAGGGATAGAAGGAAAATGGAATACAGCAGAGAGAAGGGAAAAAGGGGACGTCGGCGTGGGGGAAAAAGCGTCCGCGAGAGAGAGAGAAGGAAAAAGGGAAAGGGGGGCGTGCGACCAAAAAAATAGGAAACAAATAGGAAATATTTGGTCTCACTTGCTCTTGTTTAGTCCAATTTGGTCCCTAAAAATCCACATGCTAAAATACTTTATCCTCACTTGCTTTGTCACACCAAATTTCCCTTAAACAACAAGTCTTGAGCAACAAAAACGGTCATTTACTTCAATTCCGAATTTTAATTCATTTTCCTCGGAATCCGATTTTATGAACAAACTTCTTTGATTGAGGTCCGATTCGTTGAGGAAAAAGCCCACGAAATTTTTTGTCATCAGTTCAATTACACTAGATGCCAAAAGTCTCTTCAAATTGGCCAATCCAAATTTCCTAATCGTCCGAATTGATTTTCCGTAAAAATCCCGAACTCTCTGAAAATTCCTCGAAAAATAAGTTGACATTTCTAAAATGACTTGTGACATGACATGACTTTTAATTTCTGAAATCGGATTCAAATTCACTGTTAATTTCAATCCGACGTGATTTTAGCGTGACCTAGACTACTAAGTAGCTTTCAGAAATTTTTAGTGTTGATTTTCTTCAAGCCACAGTGAACCCATTCAATATATTGGCGACTCTCGGTTGTCGTGAAAATCTCGAAGTTTCATATACGAACACAGGGTACCAAAACGATAGAAAAATCAATTTAGTATTGATCGATGAGAATTTTGCAATTCGGTGGAATCATTCATGTTTAACCACATATCTCAGTCGAACCGACCTCTCTCTGATTTTTAATCGATCTTATTGTGTCGTAATGATCTTGGCAGATGAGCACGGTCGAGTAACCGATTTTTGATTGAATCCTCAAGTCTTATTGCATTAAAATCTTTTAATGACTTCCTCAGATAGTGTAGTTGTCTCAAGAGTGATCAGTTCTGAGAATAGTACTATAGGCGTGTCGATGAAATGCCTAATTTATTCAATTGAAAACATGTTTGAAAATCCAGGATGTCACAATTACATACCCTGAATATAATATAAAAAAAAAATCGGTTCATCGTTGTTCGATGCGAATATCGTAATCGTGCAAAATCAGCCGCGAATCGACTACGCACTTCCATCAAATCGATTTATATCCATTCGCTAATTGATTTATACAGCGTTGTATTGACTCTTGTCGATCCTTATGGTCAAGCGGTTTATTCCTGATTGAATTCTCTAGTTTTTTGTGTTTTAACCCTACACGGTTTTGCCTAATGGATCAGTTAACTCGTGAGTGATCAGTTCAAAGTAAAGTAACTATAAGCGCATTGATGAAATAATCATTTCATATATTTTGAAATAGGACCAAATTTTAGGATGTCACAGACTTGAGCTCGTAGCAAAGCATATGAGCATGGTTCTGGGGACTCGGTGGACATTGAAATGATATATCATCCATGCATCCAAGCATAACTTACCTTGCAACCATGCATATGTCATCATACCATATGTGCATACACTGATCACAGATTTTATCACCTGGCGAAAAAGACGCCCGAGAGCATATTGAATTGTTTACGTTGGCTCTGTGATCAGTGTATGCACATATGGTATGATGACATATGCATGGTTGCAAGGTAAGTTATGCTTGGATGCATGGATGATATATACTATGCTATGATGTTATGTGATGCATTGAGTAGTTTATTGGATCTTTTACTTGCTGAGTTGCTGTACTCACCCCTTCGGGGACCAACATTTCAGATTCCTTGGTCAAATCACAGCGGTCTCCCATTCAGATCATTATTCATTTGTACAATCTCCCGTATGTTTCCTTTCCCCCTCTTCTGCCAAGTCCCACAATAAACATCATATTGAGCATCGAGAACCTAGTCCCGGCCTCTATAAGTGCTGAGGACCTAGGCACATGCATTGAGTTCCCATGTTCAAGCGTCGAGGTCTCTGGTCAAAGCGTTAATATCTCGTCATATTGTGGAAAATGATTTTTAGTTTTTAGAAGAAAAATCAATTTCCTGAACTTTTAGATAGGTGTTTTTCATTGACTCATCTTCTGAAGCGATCCAAACGCCTCTAACTGTGTAAATTCTGGATAACATTACTGCACAAACATGAAAGAAGATCACATAAGTGACACTGAAATACATATATATCCCTTAAGGCAGGTAAAACTAGCAAAGACACGGTTTCTTTACGTGGTCCACCTGCAGAATGCTTTTCATGAGAACCATCTCTCACGGTTCTTGTCCTATCAAGCTTTAAATGGAACTTGTGTCTCAAATGTCAACACAAACGCTGTCTGGACAATTTGTGTGGTGACAAACAAACACAGCAAAATGATCAAAGCGTGGATGAGAGCCTAGTTTTGCACTAGGTTATGAGAAACACTGTAACCTTGTTATTGATCGCTTAACTAGAATTTGTAAATGGGTTTCACCTTGTGACGTGAACCACGGATAAAAAGGAATCTCTGTGGTAATTTAGATTTGAGTTCAGTAGGAGTACTTTGAGTACTTTTGCTTGAATATTGATAGAAAAGGGCACATGTGAGCTTGGTTTTTCCAGAATAGTCTTGGGACGAGCAGGAGGATCACCCGAGACATTAGCGATTTCGTATCTCTCTTTAAGTCGGAGTTGTGCAGACATTTCATCCTGGAACACAGAGGCTGCCCTGCATTGAATCAATGATCTTTCGGATGATGAAACAGCCAGACTATGTGCAGTACCTATGAATCTTTAGGTGCGTGAGCATGACTATGTGCAGTGCTGGAACGTGCAGCTACCGGGAACATAACAAGAACTCAGCCAATAGATCTGTATGTGCATGGAAGACTTGGGTCAACAGTGGAGAAAGCAGCAAGAGTCCATGAAGTGGTGCAAACTGACGGTTGAAATTAAAGATTTTGGTTGCCCATATGGCGCACGTCTCGTTCGCCCATCGATTGCGCTGGGGTGGATAGCGACGTGAGTGCTGTCTTGACTTCGAATTCATAGTCTGTGGACATCTGCTTGGGTCACGGATGAGGAATTTAGTTTACATTGTGTAATAGGATCGGAGAAATTAAGACTGTTCAGAGTTTTTAAAACGAGCTTACTTAATGAGAGTGAAAATAGAGGAAGAGCAAAGGAGATTGCATGGGGGCAATAAAGCGTTTGCATTGTCAGTTGCCTAACGTGGTTGCCTATTATTTTCTTGTTGCTTGTTCTATGTATATCGCCGAAACGATTAGAAGACCGAGATAGAAACTAGATTGTTGTTGGTTCTATCAAGATCTAAGATGAAGTAAACAGACAAAAAGGCATATCTTAGAAATGCCTCTAAATAAGTTTCATCATCGACAATTGAAAAGTAAAACTCTTTATCTTCCTTTTCCGCTATGTAACCATGAAAATCTTAGAAAAGGTAGTGGGTTCACACACACATGTAAGCGGGGAAAGTTCCCACGAGATTGAATGCCATGGCATTGTCACTGGGATAATTGTCCTAAAAGTCTTAAACTTAATGTATGGTGTCAATTTAGTCCTAAATACTTGTTATTACGATGAGAATAAAGTCATACGTGGAGGTTTTATTACATGATAATCACTTATCGCTACATAAGTAATAACATTAGAAAGTGTTTCCAAATCTTAGATGACACCTGAACTTAAAAGAATCAATCACGACGAATGAGTTTTCTCATACTCTCAATTCTCTTATTAGAACGCTCTCAATGCTGTGTATTATTCGCAAGTTCTGCACATTTTAGCGCACCTACTATCCACCAGAGACGAAACTCCACAACCGAATAATTTTATGCATAAATACTATGAGCCCTTCTCTGACATCAACGTACACTTCAACTTCAATAAGGAAACGAAGACTAGAGGAAGTCAGATTTCCTTTTTTGCATCACCCATGATCTTATTGGCAAGATTTCAATCGACATTAACTTCGAGCCATAATCAACAAATCACTATCTTGAGAACCATTCCGAGTGACTAAATTAGCTATGGAGAAGCCACCATATCAAACGATCCTTTCACAGGAAAAAGAAAAGGTTGTACAGAAAAATTAAATGAATTCACTGTGTAAATTCCGGGGTAAATGATTAGCAAGCAGACACAGTCTCGTCCTATAATTTCAACTGGGCCATGTTGGTTCTCTGCATAATATACTGCTCCATGAGAGAGAGAGAGTTGTATTTCCTGCCGCTATAATTTACAGTACTTGTCCAATTAGCCTCCGAATGCCTTTTTTTTTTTTTTTTTTCAAATGTTAAAACGTCGGTGTCTGTACAATTTGCGTGGTGACGAAAAAAAAAAAAAGCGTAATTGATTGAAGCGCCGATGAGAGCCCAGGCTTGCGTAAAGTTATGGGGACACTGTACCTTTGCTATTGATGGTTTTACTAGAATCTGCAAATGGATTTCAGCTTTTGACGTAGCCTTGGATAAAGAAGAATCCATATGGCAATTTCGATTTCATTGTTAGATAGAAGTACTTAGATTTAGTAAAGAAAAAGGTGTGAGTTCACCTTAGAGAGGTGGTAAGCAGATGTGATGAGAGATTAAGAGAAGCAAGCAAAGGTTTTACATAAATAACAGTAAAGATAATATCTGCAGAAATTTAAAAACTTGCCTGACCATGAGCTCCTACCCCCTAGGCTGCCTCTAGCTAGGCCGTCGCCTTAACCTGGCATTTCCTTCAAACCAAACATGTTTCCAGGAGATGAATGCATTTCCGATAACCACTCCAATCACTAAGCCACTCCCATATCCTAGTAGAACAATTTTCCAATTGAGTTCAATTGGCGTTCCCAAATCTTCTTCTTGGTGGGTTGAAGGTTGTCTTGACGTATCCCCTAAATCTCGACATTTCCTATATATGAATTCCCCGCATAATCCCAAGTTCCCTTCAAAAGAGTCATTTGAAAAAGTGTCGAATTGTCGCCCTCTTGGCACAGGCCCAGTTAGATTGTTGTAAGACATGTTCAGGAAAGAAAGGAACCCAAGTTCTGTAAGCTTCTGAGGGATCTATCCCGAGAGTTTGTTCCGAGAATGGTCCAATGACTTGAGCGCTGTGAGATTCCCCAATGACGGTGGGATGTGACCAGTAAGGAAATTGTCGGAAAGGTTTAGTCCCTGCAGTCCCTTGAGATCACCTATGACATTGGGGATCTCTCCTATGAAAAAATTGCTGGAGAGGTCGATGACCGTGAAAATTTCTGAGATCTTTGGGTAATACAATTCAAGCCCTTTGTAAATCACTGTCATGGAGAAATGCCAATCGCCATAGTAGGTGAACTCAAGGTAGCATGGCGGCTGTAGGTTTCTTTGCATGTACGTAAAGTTTCCCATTTTGGATTTCATGGCAAGCCAAGATTGAAAGAATTCCATGGGCAACTTACCGACGAATACATTTATAGAGAGATCAAGTATCCGCAGCTTAGGGAACATGGAACTAGATTTAGGCATCTCTATGACCCCGTGGAATTTATTGGATCGTAAAATAAGGACATGAAGCTCTGGTAGAGATCCCAACCATGACGGGAAGGTATCTACTATAAAATTGTTTGCAAAGTTGATAAATTCGAGCATTTTACAATTGGCTAGGGACCTCGGTAACTTGCCTTGCAGTTGGTTGTTACTCAAATCGATCATCGTCAATTGCGTGCCCTTCACCAATACCTTGGGAATTCTCCCATGGAAATTGTTGCCTTTTAGGTTCAATATTAAGAGAGATTCGATGATATTGCCCAAACAAATTGGAAGTGCACCACTCAAATTGTTAGAAGACAAGTCTAGTGTGGTTGCTGAACTCAAATTGCAAATCCATTGTGGCAATACTCCTGTCAGCTGGTTGTTGGATACTATATAGGACAATATTGAGTGCGGTGCTTCAGGGGGTGGTCCTTTCAACATGTTATAAGATAGGTCTATTGTGTACATCATTAAAGGATTGATCGAGTAATATCGATCAAGACCAGTTAAGAAGTTATGAGAGAGATTCAGGTACTGCATGTGTTTAAAAGTGCCATTCCACACCCAAAAGGGCACTTCTCCACTAATGTTGTTATCCGATACGTCCAACCAATTCATATCCTTTTGGTTTTGTAAGAATGTCGGAAACTCTCTCAAATCGCATGATGCCAGTCCTAGGACCAGAAGCTGAGGAAGAATAACATTCATGCTACTTGTGCGGCATGCTAACCAGTTGGATGATAGTTGGAGCACAGACAATTGTTTGAGCTTGAGAAAGTTGTTAAGTTCAACAGTTCCGCTCAAGTCGTTTTGGGCAAGGACGAGGTCTTCGAGATTTTGAAGATGATAGATTGAAGAAGGTATCTCGCCATAGAATTTATTCTGTTTAAGATCAAGTAAGGTCAGTTGAGTGAGGTTCATGAGCTGAGATGGGATGGTACCGCTTAATTGGTTTCCAATAAAGGCTAATTCAAAGAGTCGGGACAAGTTTCTGATTGAAGGTGGGATCTCGCCATATAAATTGTTGCGGGAGAGGTCTAAAAAGGTGAGCTTTTTCATCTTCCAAACCCAAGACAAAGAGGAAATGGACTGAGCAGTGAGTGGGTTCGTACTAACACCTAGCCCTTCAAGGTTGCTCAGATTAGCAAATGAAGCCGGGATGGATCCTGAGAATTTGCAATTACTTACGTCGAGATAGCTTAAGCAAGTATTCCGATTGAAGAGGACAGCTCTCCAGAAAAGCTTGTGCTGCGGAGATCCAACACTTCAAGAGGACAACTTAAGTTAAAGTCAGGCAAGCTGCTTGTGAGAGCATGATTGCCACTCAAAGCAAGAAATCGCAGCTTCGGTAAAAGAAAAATGGCAGACGGAAATATGCCGTGCAGGTTGCACGTCTGCATGTCCAGACTTCTCAGGGAAGACAGATTTGCCAGAGTGTTGGGTACTTCGGACCACAAGTTGATGTCGCCTAAACGAAGTACTTCCAGGCTGGTCAGATTTTGAAATAGGCTTCTCAGGGCTGGCGCTTTCATTTCCAGCAAAAGTTTACACTGAACACGATTGCAACACAAGTTAAGGTACACCAACCTTGTAAGCTTGTAGATTTCTGATGGAACTCGGCCAGAAAAAACGGAAGCAGAGAGATCGAGATGAGTCAATCTGAATAGATCTCCAACTCGGGATGGTATTTGAGAGTAGTTGAAATCATTGTTGCTGAGATTGAGCTTTTTAAGATGAGCAAGCTGCAAGAGGGTACTGTTGTTGTCGATAGAACCAGAGAGAAAGCTACTTCCTAGGTCGAGAACAATTACATGGCCCGTATTCTCGTCACACTTGATCCCATCCCAAGAACAGCAATCTCGACCGTTTTTCCAGGACAAAGTCTTGGGACGAGCGAGAGGATCATCATCGAAAACATTGGCGATTTCGTGTCTCTCTTTAAATTGCAGCAGGGCAGACTTTTCGTCCTCGAGACATAGAGGTTTCACAGAACGAGAGAGATTGTGAGCGCCAATAGGATGTGACCACAAGTACAAGAAAAGCAAGTGTATGGACATGTAGAAGCATGACGTGGGAGCCATTTTGTTCCAAACTGAGACAACTTAGTTTGCAATGAGCAAGAGAGTATGAGAGAGCGAAGCAAATTTTATATACAGTGATTGGTGCCAAGGGTTAAGAACATGCCTCATCTCATGCTACGATGCCTTAAACCGAGGACTTTGCGAGTGATGTAACGCGCAGAAATATGTGCGATACATAGGAATCTTTAGCTACAGGGAACATAAGGAAAAACTTCCAGCTCAAATCGACAATTGATTGATCGATGGGAAATTCAGCCAATAGATCTGTCATAATCCTAGAATTGCATACCCAAGCGGCACATAGCAACAGCATGATGGTCCACTTCACAAAAAATCCTTCTTTGTGGGAAGATAGGACAAGAGGTTGTATGGTTAAGAAATGGTTTAAGGTTATTCCCTCCATTCTAGACCAAAAGTATCCATTCGTAAGTTGTGACAGCATCAAACAAGTCTATGAACTAGAACAAATTGAGGGTTGAAATTGAAGACTTTGCTTTCTCATTTGGGCCCCTCTTGTTCACTCAACGATCATTCTGCATTAAACCTTTCTGTTTGTGATGTCAGTGCCGTTTCAACTTTGAATATATGATCTGTGAACACTTCCTTTGGTCATGGATGAGGAGTGTCACTTACTTTATGTAGTGCCTACATAGAAATTACGATCGTTAAGAATTGTGAACAGTCTTAATTATTGAGAGTGAGAATAGAGATAGAATAAAGGCGATTGTCTATGAGCTTGCTGCCTGATATTTTCTTACTGCTTGTTCAATGTGCGAGTACTAGTATGAACAAAATAAAGGAGTTAGGGAAGAGAATAAGAATACAAGATTTATAGTGGTTCGGCTTAATCCAAGCCTACGTCTACTCTCCCACGCTAACAGCCTTCTTGGCTGGATTCCATTATGCAATCAACAAGAGATTACAACTTCGAGTGCAAACACTTAGTAGTAGATCACACTATCTTACTAAGTCACTCTTTTGGTATTTCTCTCACGATTACAAACGTTTAAGCTCTCAAGAGACAAGTATATGAACAAAGATCGCTCAGACTTTGGAATTATAAATTCTACGCTCCGTCTCTTGCTTGCTCATCGGTCCTTCATCTCCTTAAATACTCATCCACTTCCAAACTACCCGTTGGACAGTATCCCGGAGAATCGTCTTCCAATATACCCATTGGACAGCTCGTATCTAGAAGATTTGGTAGCCGTTGAGTGACAAAGGTAGAATCCCAAATTGATTCCGATCGCCCATACAAACGGAATCTTGGTTTCCATAAGTAAAGCTTCTTCGTATAGAAAGTTCTTGTCTTCAAGATCCAATCGTCAATCAAATAGATTGAATCAATCAAATCAATCTTGATGTGGAATCCAAACCAGATCACTAGCCGTTGTATGATTGGGCTTGAGTTACGATTCATCGAATCTGGATGTAAAGTCGAGTCTCGTAGATTTTACAATGCTGGTCCGAACATATCTGCTTCTCAACAGATTTAGCTTTAAGGTCTGTACCCAGTTCAGCTTCAGCATAGAGTCTGTCTTCTGGTTCAGCTTCAGCATAGAGTCTGTTTTCTGGTTCATCATTCACGTTCGATGCAGGAATTAGTCGAGTTGACAGACTTCGATGTAGAATGACTTTGACACTAAAAATGGCAGTCTTGAATATACTTCGGACATGTGTTACGTTCAGTCTTCTGGCCGTCTTCAGACTTTGACAATATCCTTTGTTAGGGAAATCCCTTATGATGTTTTGAAGATGACAAAATAAATCAAAGGCTACTAACATGTTTGATGGTTGAGTAATAGACCATGCAGATGATAGAACATGTAAAGGATATTGTCAAAGTGCGAAGACGACCAGAAGACTGAACGTAACACATGTCCAGAGTATATTTTGAAGATATCTAGACTTCTGTGTCAAAGTCTGAAGGCTGCCAGACTTAAGACTCAAACTGCCAGACTCAAGACTCAAAGTCTGAAGACTACCAGACTTTAGTGTCAAAGTCTGTTCTACATCAGAAGTCTGTCAACTCTGACTAATTCCCGATCGAACGTGAATGATGAACCGAAGACAAACTCTATGCTTTGAAGCTGAACCGAGTACGGACCTTAAAGCTAAATGCATTGAAGCGAGATATGTTCGGACCCAGCATTGTAAAGTCTACAGACTCAGATTGTAAAGTCTGATTCAGACTTTACATCCGTTTCGATGAATCGTAACTCAAGCCCAATCATACAACGGCTAGTGATCTGGTTTGGATTCCACATCAAGATTGATTTGATTGATTCAATCTATTTGATTGACGATTGGATCTTGAAGACAAGAACTTTCTATACGAAGAAGCTTTACTTATGGAAACCAAGATTTCGTTTGTATGGGCGATCGGAATCAATTTGGGATTTTACCTTTGTCACTCAACGGCTACCAAATCTTCTAGATACTGAGCTGTCCAATGGGTATATTGGAAGACGATTCTCCGGGATGCTGTCCAACGGGTAGTTTGGAAGTGGAGGAGTATTTAAGGAGATCATGGACCGATGAGCAAAAAAGTGACGGAGCGTAGAATTTATAATTCCAAAGTCCGAGCGATCTTTGTTTATACACTTGTCTTTGGAGAGCTTAAACGTTTGTGATTGTGAGAGAAATACCAAAGGAGTGACTTAGTGAGATAGTGTGATCTACTAAGTGTCTGCACTCGAAGTTGTAATCTCTTGTTGATTGCATAGTGGAATACAGCCAAGAAGGCTGTTATCGTGGGAGAGTGGACGTAGGCTTGGATTAAGCCGAACCACTATAATTTCTGTGTTCTTATTCTCTTCCCTAACTTCTTTGTTTGAAGTTTATTTTATTCCGCATATACTTGCCAAGCTTTATTTTATTCATACTAGCACTCTCATCCTTTACATGTTCTATTATCTGCATGGTCTATTATTTAACCATTAAACATGTTAGTGGCCTTTGATTTATTTTGTCATCTTCAAAACATCATAAGGGATTTCCCTAACAATCTCCCCCTTTTTGATGATGACAAAACAATCTCTGAATATGCAGATTTGTAAACATGCTTTTTTAAAAATATTAATTTAAATTAAAGGATATCATAAGATAGCAAATATATTGAGCATGACAATATATAGATAAATAATCGCAGCTCAATATTATGCAATAAATAATATCAATTAATTAACACATATGCATATTCATATCTTCTCCCCCTTTTTTGTCATAATCAAAAAGCGATAATAATGGATTCACGTAGAGAATGATAACAAATATCTTGCATGAATCACAATTTCCAAAAATCAGCTTTTATCGAATATTAAAGATATGCAATATAGCTCACTTCGATCATATATATCAGCACATATCCAATAAAAATCACAGATGCATCATGAAATTCACGTACCCTTTTTTTGTCATAATAAAATGATAATATCATTAAGAGATTTGTTAATGACAAAAGGTAATAAAAGATGCACTAACCGGATTTTTTTGAACAAATTCTGACACATTTACCTTTCCTTCCATCCATAATAAGATCACGATCAATCCAAAAAGATTTTTCAAAATTGATCAAAGCTCCCCCTCAATTTGTTGCCTTTTGAGATGATCACGATTCTTTCCCTTTTCTTTTGGATTTGATTTCTCCCCCAATCTTCATAGGAGATATTTTCTGATTGCACTAAAATCTGCGTAGATTTGTAATCATTCTTGCCTTATTGAATTTCCTGCAATCAACTCATTTCCCTTTTTGGTATCCATCAATTTGGATCCTTCCTTGACGTTAGAGTAAAATAGAAAATCTCCATAATCAAATATTCTTTCTTAATTCATCATAACAGAGTATTCAAAGAAAGAATATTATGCACAATGATATTTTGAAAAGTAAATTCTCACTTAGTCAAAGTATGATAAAAACAGAGAGAATAAAATCTTTGAATATCTAAGAATATCTTGCATTATCACGTAAAACAGGTTTTCATTTTGCAAAATATGATTATATCTGAGAGTATAAAATTAGACAAAATAATCTGAATTATCTCAAATAATCATACGTACTAAATCAGATCTTAACTCACAAATCTCCATAATCAAATATTCCCTTTTTTGTATTTTTTTTTATAACTTCCTCTTTAGGATGAAAGGCAATCGAATGGGTCCCCAATTTTCAAAAACGACCAAAGTTCTTAAATGCTTACTTAAAAACAATGGGGCTCTTTCCTACTAGAAAAGGCACGCGTATGGCTAGTTGAAGAAAAAGTTATTACGTAATAGATGAATAAAAAACGTGCCTAGAAATTTAACCTTATTTTTTTACGGATTCAAAATTCTTGCAAAATCAAAATAATTAGATTGTTACACAATCTTGAATTTTAATTCGAAGGCAAGAGATTCAAGAGAATCTCTCTTTGTTATGCAAGGGCCATTAAAGGTTCATTGAGCAACAATAAAGAAATTATGGATGAATAACTGGACTGATTCAATTTGAGAATCAAAATAAACCGACCTTCCCCCAACTGGTTCCTAACCATAAACGTTACTTTAAGGTATAATTCTCATATATTCCTTTACACCATTAATTTTATTTTGTTGATAATCTTGTATAATACTAGTTTTTGATAAAATAACAAGGCTGTATAGGCGCCATTGATGGCACCCATATTCGTGCTTCTGCAGTACTTGTCTGAACCTACGCAGGATGAGCTTGCAAATAATACATTGACCGATGAGGGAAACCAAATAAATACGCTTAGGAAAATAATTACTAATAAAATGGCAAAGGATAATAATATGCCGGAAATTCCATGAAATTGTATTTTCAACTTTTGTAATGTATTAGTATTATTTCGACTATTATTCTGTATTTGAGGATTTCCTATGTTGTTTTAGTATTATTTCGACTATTATTTTGTATTTGGGGATTTCCTATGTTGTTATCTAATCAATTTCTATTCATAGAAATAGAAATTTTGTTTAGTTATCAAACGGATTTCTGTTTCAGAAATAAAAATTTTGAGTCGTTATCAAACGAGTTTCTTTGCTCAGAAACTTGTCCGGGGAATAGAAATTAAGAAATTGATTTCTAGCCAAAAATGAATTTCTGTTTCAGAAATTTTATCATGCGCAGCCTTAGTGTAAGGTCTCAATCTCCATAAAAGATGTCTAGCAAAAACATCAAGCCCAAGAATTTCACTTCCCCTGCTACTAAACTAATACGACAAAAGCATTATAGCACAATGAAACAGACAAAATAGAGACTAATTGTTCTCTTGGCCAATCTCAGGTATTTACATGCCACAAAAAAGCGCACAAATTATTATCAGCTCTTGCCGAATCAGCTCCTTTCTCCTTCAGCAAACCAGCAACCATCACAAACAACGTCCTCCCGACAACCTTCTCAGCACAGGGAACTCTACAAATGTGAACTATAGTATTTCTTTCCTTCCATGAGAAATAAATGACACCATTCCATGCCATCTTTAATAAGACTTTCCAGAGACCTCTGTTGGAAATTTCCTATAATATGAGCTTACATTAATTAATTGATTTTCTATTTTAAATAATTGGGTAATGGATATTCCAATATTTGTTGAACCCTAAAGTGATCTGATTGAATTGGGTATTGGCATTTATTGATAATGAGCCTAGTTGAGTAGCAAAGTGTAGGCAATTGTGTTTGACTGAAGCCCGTAATGGGAAGGGCCCAGTTGACACGCTATTGATTAGGGTTTGCTAGGTCCCCTCTTTAGCCTATAAAAGGGTAGGTTATACCTATCAGTTGCTTTAATCCTATTAAAAGCTGCTATATCGAAATAGGTCATAGAGAGGAAGATCTGGTATTCCGATAGATCCCTGATTATCAGAGTAATTTATTTTTCTACAAGTGAAGCAATGGCTCAAACAGGTACGCTTTAATTCCGCTGTATTTATTGATCTCGGTGTTCTACAATCATGTATGGATCCGTTTATTCTTAATTGATTAATTGTTCATGAGAATAATTTTATACATGTGGTATCAGAGCAGATCATATATGATTGTAGAACCCTTTTTTTTTTTTATGGACAAATTCGAAACCCTCCTCTTTGAGCCGAATATGGGCATTATTTTTTCGTGTATATTTTTTGCTTGACTAATCTCGTAACCATAGGGCTTTTGTTCTACATGTTGAGATCTTTCCAACCATATATAATTTGCATAATTTCGTTGAGAATTGAGAGAGAATTTTGAATTTGAAATTCTAGGGTTTATGCATGAAAAAGTTTTAGAATTTTCGAATTACTTGCAATTGATTGATGTTCGATGCAAATCGTTGTATGTGTATTGTTATATATTTGTTTTAATATCCTTTTGTTGTATTGAATTGAGTCTTTTAGGGTTTAAATTTAAGAAATTCGAAATTCGGCCATGGGAGCTTTAGTCCGAAACTTCGAAGCTTGCATGTGGTAGATTTAGTTAATTTTTTCTTTGTTTAATTCATTATAATCAATCATATTGATGTTATATGCAATATCCATGGATAAATTTCATAAAAAATCAGTGTTTCTATGGCATTTTGGAGCTTCGGATCGAAACCGGGTTGTGCGACCTGGTTTTCTGCAACTTCGGGACCCAGCTGGAGGTTGAAGAAGACCTCCAGCCGGGCCGGGCCATTGAATTGGGCTCATGCCCATTAAAAAAAAAGGGTCCTAGGCGTAAGCCCATAACCATAAACAAATTAAAAGGTTCTGGGCGCCCATGAACCAAAGTAGAGAGGTTCTGGGCGTGAGCCCAGAACCAAAATAAATGGGTTTGGCCCATTTGTTTTTTATTCGTGGCCCACCCACATGGCTTGCGTGTGGGTTGGGCGCAGGTATGGGTCCGTGGGTCAGGCCCGTGGTCTGATTAGGGCTGCTCGCGGGTCTTGGGCCCGCGGGAGTCCGAAATATTTAAATAATATTATAATAATAAAAATAATAAAAATAAAAAAATAAAAAAATAAAAAAAAGCTTGTGGCAAAAGTTGTTGTTTGAAAAGTGCAATATGATCATTGCAAACACATGTTGTAAAGTGTTTCATATAGTTTGATGAATTTTGAGCATAAATTTTTGAAATTCCATATTGATAAAAATTAGTATATACAATTATTCGCCCAAAGGGGGTTATTGTGTGTATTAATTTGGAAAATAGCATGAAGTTTAATTCCCATATTTAAAAGATGGGGATGTATAATTGAAAAATATTTATCTGCCCAAATGGGATAAATGTTTTGAAAATTATATGTAATTCCCCTCTATGTTGATATTATGGAGGTGTATGATTTAAATGATTTGTTTGCCCAAAGGGGATGGATCCTTGACAATTATATGTAATTCTTCTGTTGTTGCTTTATAAATTTCATGCTGGGAAAAATAATGGTGCATTATATACTCTGCCCAAAGGGGAGTTTATGATGTACTAATTATTTTTGTTGAATTGCTTATTGCCCATAATTGATCTTATTGCATTATGCGTGTCAAACAGTTACCTTTGCTGTAAATAACAACAATGCCACGGTTGAAATGTTAATTGGATCAAATTTTAAGAGATGGAAGCAAGATATAGAGTTTGCTTTGGGCATCGTTGATATGGACTTGGCTCTACGTGAGGATGAACTTGCCAGGCCCAATGATCAAAGTACTACAGATCAAACGGCCCATTATACTAGATGGGAAAAATCTAATCAACTGAGCCTCATTGCTATGAAGAGGTCCATTGTTGAGCATTTGATTAGTGGTTTGCCGGAAGATACGAATGCCAGACAGTTCCTTGAAGCAGTGGGAGAAAGATATAGAGTCTCAGATAAGGTTGAAGCTGGGAACTTGCTGAGTGAGTTAACGAACATGAGGTATGATGCTGCTATGGGTGTTAGCGAATTTATACTGAAGATGGTCCACATTCAGTTCAAACTTAAGGCCCATGAAATTGTTCTTTCTGAAAATTATATTGTGCATCAAGCCTTAAATGTTTTGCCAATTGAATTTAGCCAGATTAAGACTGCTTATAATGCTCAGAATGAGACATGGAGTGTTAATGCCTTGATTACTAAGTGTGTGACTGAGGAAGAGAAATTAAAGAAGGAAAAGTATGAGTCTGCCCACTTAACTACCAATGCCAAGTTGAGTTCGTATAGAGGCAAATGGAAGCCTAAGGGGTCAAATGCTCATGGCCCAAAGAAATGGCAAGACTTTAGGAAAAATGAGAACTATGGGAGAAATGGAGATAAGGATTTTAAGCGTTTTCACTGTAAGAAGCAGGGTCACAAGAGAGCCAATTGCTACAAATTTCGAGCTTGGCTAAAAACAAGAAAAGAAAGTCACCAAGGTGAGTTGTTGGTTTGTTTTGAATCAAATTTGGTTGATGTTCCTTTGGATTCTTGGTGGCTTGATTTTGGTGCTACTGTTCATGTGACTACTGCCTTACAGGGTCTCACAAATCTAAGGAGTCCAAGTCTGAGGGAGTCAAAGCTTAAAGTTGGAAACAATATTGGAGTTGATGTGGAGCGCATATGGACAATTGTTTTGAATTTAGATTCTGGTTTTCAGCATGTCTTGCACAATGTCTTTTATGTTCCTAATTTTAGGAGAAACTTAGTATCTCTTTCTTCGCTTGACAAAGCTGGATATTGTCTTCATTTTGCGAATAAAAGAGTGGATTTGAGTTATGATTCCAGAATTATTGGAAATTGTGTTTTGTCTGATGGATTATATCGATTATCCTTATCTCTTGATAGACCATATTGCTCTTTCAATGTCGAGAATGTTGTTGCTAAGAGATCTTTAATCAAAGATAGATCTTCAATGCTATGGCATAAGCGATTGGGGCATATCTCCAAAGAACGGGTAAAGCGACTTGTCGTGGCTGATATTCTCCCTCCTCTTGACTCAGATGATATTGAGACTTGTATTGATTGTGTGAGGGGAAAATTAACTAAAACAAAGAAGAAAGGCGCTACTCTCAGTCAAAGTCTATTGGAGATAATTCATACTGATATTAGTGGGCCATACTCAACCACCTTATGTAGAAATAAGTACTTCATCACGTTCATTGATGATTTCTCCCATTATTGTTATCTTTATCTAATTAAGGAGAAGACTGATGCTCTTGACATGTTTAAAGTGTTTTGTACTGAAGTTGAGAAACAATTGGGAAAAATTATCAAGATTGTCAGATCTGATCGTGGTGGTGAGTATTATGGGCGATATACTGAGGTTGGACAGCAAAAGGGACCGTTTGCAAAATATTTGCAGGACTGTGGTATTGTCGCTCAATATACAATGCTTGGGAGTCCTGAACAGAATGGTGTAGCTGAACGGCGCAATCGCACACTCATGGAGATGAAACGAAGTATGATGGGCAGTTCTAATTTGCTTGAATACTTATGGGGTGATGCGATTAAAACAACAACTTATATTTTAAATCGTGTACCTAGTAAATCGGTGCTGAAAACACCTTTTGAATTGTGGACTGGGAGGAAACCAAGCTTGAATTATTTACGAGTTTGGGGTTGTCCTGCAGAGGTGAAAATTTATGATCCTTCTCAGAAGAAGATGGAATCCAGGACTACTAGATGTTACTTTATTGGATATCCTGATCATTCTAAAGGGTATAGGTTCTATTGTCCTTCTCGCGGCACTAGAATCGTTGAATCTCAAATTGCCAAATTCTTGGAATTAGATGTTGCTGAAAAGAGTTCTTCTCAATCTTTCGAAATGGAAGAACCAAATAAAACGGTCTCTATTCCATTACCCATCTTACATGATGATTCTATGCGAGATCCTAACAGTGTGGAAATTCAGCAAGAAGTAAATACTGAAAATATGGCAATAAATCATCCAATTACAAATGAAATTCCCCGGATGAATGATGCGGCTCCAGAAATGCCCGTGTGAAGATCACAGTGACAAAGAAGACCAACACTTTTAAATGATTATCATGTCTATCTTGGAGAAGCTGATTTTGACATTGGAAGAGTAGTTGATCCGACGACCTTCAAAGAAGCTCTTAACAAAGGATCGTGCGTATAAATGGTTAGGAGCGATGAATGACGAGATGATGTCCATGTCAACTAATCAAGTGTGGAAACTAGTTGATTTACTTGATGGGTATAAACCAATCGGCTGCAAATGGGTATTCAAAACTAAGAAAGACAATAAAGGCAACATAGAGAGGTTCAAGGCAAGGTTAGTCGCAAAAGGGTACACACAAAGAGAAGGTATTGATTATAATGAAGTCTTTTCTCCAGTATCTACTAAAGACTCTTTTAGGATAATCATGACTTTGGTGGCTCATTTTGATTTAGAGCTTCACCAAATGGATATCAAGACAGCTTTTCTAAATGGAGATCTGAATGAAGAAGTATATATGCAGCAACCTGAAGGGTTTAAAGAAGCCGGAAAGGAGGATATGGTGTCCAAACTTCAAAGGTCCATATATGGTCTCAAACAAACATCACGTTAGTGGTACTTAAAATTTCACAAAGTTGTGAGATCATTTGGCTTTGAAGAAAATAATTTTGATTAATGCATCTACATGAAAGTAAGTGGGAGTAAATATATTTTCTTAATACTTTATGTAGATGACATTTTACTTGCTAGTAAAGATATTGATTTATTGAATGATACAAAAAATTTTCTATTTACAAAGTTTGATATGAAAGACCTTGGGGAAGCTTTTTGTTCTAGGCATTGAGATTCATCGTGACGCATCTAAGAAGGTTTTGGGGTTATCTCGGAAAAAGTTATATAGATCGTGTTTTGAAAAGATTCATTATGCACTGTAAGTCGTGAAGCTCTTGTTGTGAAAGGAGATAAATTGAGCATAGATCAATGCCCCAAGAATGATGTTGAAAAGGAAGTCATGAAAAATGTTCCATATGCCAGTGCGGTTGGCAGTCTTATGTATGCACAAGTATGTACCAGACCTGATATTGCTTTTGCTATGAATACTCTTGGAAGATATATGTCGAATCCAGGTCAAGAACATTGGGTTGCAGCTAAGAAGGTGATGAGATATCTACAACGAAGAAAAGATTTCATGCTCGTGTATAGCAGAGTTGAGGACCTAAAAGTGATTAGATATTCAGATGCTGATTTTGTTAGTTGTTCAGATGATAGAAAATCAACTTCTGGATATATTTTTCTGATGGCTGGAGGTGCTATTTCTTGGAAGAGCACAAAGCAAACCTTGATTACGAACTCTACAATGTATGTTGAGTTTGTAGCGTGCTACGGCACGTCGGTTCAAGCAGTTTGGCTCAGAAATTTGATCTCATAATTGCGTGTTGTGGACTCTATTGCTAGACCTATGGTGATCTACTGTGGCAACACTGTAGCTGTGTTTTATTCTAAGCATGACAAGATTAATAATGCGTCCAAACACATGGAGATCAAATATTATACCTAGGGTTTAGGGTTTAGGGTTTAGGGTTTAGGGTTTAGGGTTTAGGGTTTAGGGTTAGGCCCAGGGCCCAGGCCTAGGCCTAGGCCTAGGCCTAGGCCCAGGCCCAGGCCCAGGCCTTTAGGCCCAGGCCCAGGCCCAGGGCCCAGGGCCTAGGCCCAGGCCCAGGCCTAGGCCCAGGGCCTTGGGCCTAGGCCTAGGCCCAGGCCTTGGCCTAGGCCTAGGGGCCTAGGCCTAGGCCTAGGGCCTAGGCCTAGGCCCAGGCCTAGGCCCAGGCCCAGGCCCAGGCCCAGGCCCAGGCCTAGGCCCAGGGCCCAGGCCCAGGCCCAGGCCCAGGGCCCAGGCCCAGGCCCAGGGCCCAGGCCCAGGCCCAGGCCCCAGGGCCCAGGCCTAGGCCCAGGGCCTAGGCCCAGGCCCAGGCCCAGGCCCAGGCCCAGGCCCAGGCCCAGGCCCAGGCCCAGGCCCAGGCCCAGGCCCAGGCCCAGGGCCCAGGGCCCAGGGCCCAGGCCTAGGCCCAGGGCCCAGGCCCAGGCCTAGGCCCAGGGCCTTAGGCCTAGGCCCAGGCCCAGGCCCAGGCCTAGGCCCAGGCCCAGGCCTAGGCCTAGGCCCAGGGCCCAGGCCCAGGCCCAGGGCCCAGGCCCAGGCCCAGGCCCAGGGCCCAGGCCCAGGCCCAGGCCTAGGGCCTAGGCCAGGCCCAGGCCCAGGCCCAGGCCCAGGGCCCAGGGCCCAGGCCCAGGCCCAGGCCCAGGCCTAGGCCCAGGCCCAGGCCCAGGGCCCAGGGCCCAGGCCCAGGCCCAGGCCCAGGCCCAGGGCCCAGGGCCTAGGCCCAGGCCCAGGCCAGGCCCAGGCCTAGGCCCAGGCCCAGGCCAGGGCCTAGGCCCAGGCCCAGGCCCAGGCCCAGGCCCAGGCCCAGGCCCAGGGCCCAGGCCCAGGCCCAGGCCCAGGCCCAGGCCCAGGCCCAGGGCCCAGGGCCCAGGGCCCAGGCCCAGGGCCCAGGCCCAGGCCTAGGCCCAGGCCCAGGGCCCAGGCCCAGGCCCAGGCCCAGGCCCAGGCCCAGGCCCAGGCCCAGGGCCCAGGCCTAGGCCCAGGCCCAGGCCCAGGCCCAGGCCCAGGGCCCAGGCCCAGGCCCAGGGCCCAGGCCCAGGCCCAGGCCCAGGCCCAGGCCTAGGCCCAGGCCCAGGCCCAGGGCCCAGGCCTTAGGCCCAGGCCCAGGGCCCAGGCCTAGGGCCTAGGCCTAGGCCCAGGGCCCAGGGCCTAGGCCTAGGCCCAGGCCTAGGCCCAGGCCCAGGCCCAGGCCCAGGGCCCAGGCCTAGGCCCAGGCCTAGGCCCAGGCCCAGGCCCAGGCCCAGGCCCAGGGCCCAGGCCCAGGCCCAGGCCCAGGCCCAGGCCCCTAGGCCAGGCCCAGGCCCAGGCCCAGGCCCAGGGCCCAGGCCCAGGCCTAGGCCTAGGCCTAGGCCTAGGGCCCAGGGCCTAGGCCCAGGCCCAGGCCCAGGGCCCAGGGCCCAGGCCCAGGCCTAGGCCCAGGCCCAGGCCCAGGCCCAGGCCCAGGCCCAGGCCCAGGCCCAGGCCCAGGCCCAGGCCCAGGCCCAGGGGCCCAGGCCCAGGCCTAGGCCCAGGCCTAGGCCCAGGCCCAGGCCCAGGCCTAGGCCAGGCCCAGGCCCAGGCCCAGGCCCAGGCCCAGGCCCAGGCCCAGGCCCAGGCCCAGGCCTAGGCCCAGGGCCCAGGCCCAGGCCCAGGCCTAGGCCCAGGCCCAGGCCCAGGCCCAGGCCCAGGCCCAGGCCCAGGCCCAGGCCCAGGCCCAGGCCCAGGCCCAGGCCCAGGCCCAGGCCCAGGCCCAGGGCCCAGGCCCAGGCCCAGGCCCAGGCCCAGGCCCAGGCCCAGGGCCAGGGCCCAGGCCTAGGCCCAGGCCCAGGCCCAGGCCCAGGCCCAGGCCAGGGCCCAGGCCTAGGCC
This sequence comes from Eucalyptus decipiens, assembly GCA_014182575.1. Lineage (NCBI taxonomy): Eukaryota > Viridiplantae > Streptophyta > Magnoliopsida > Myrtales > Myrtaceae > Eucalyptus > Eucalyptus decipiens. Next base: position 16,555 of record CM024616.1, on the reverse strand, counting down.
TAGGCCCAGGCCCAGGCCTAGGCCTAGGCCCAGGGCCTAGGCCCAGGCCCAGGCCCAGGCCCAGGCCCAGGGCCCAGGGCCCAGGCCCAGGCCCAGGGCCCAGGCCCAGGCCCAGGGCCCAGGCCTAGGCCCAGGCCCAGGCCCAGGCCCAGGCCCAGGCCCAGGCCCAGGCCCAGGGCCCAGGCCCAGGCCCAGGCCCAGGCCCAGGCCCAGGCCCAGGCCCAGGGCCCAGGCCCAGGCCCAGGCCCAGGCCTAGGCCCAGGCCCAGGCCCAGGCCCAGGCCCAGGCCCAGGCCCAGGCCCAGGCCCAGGCCCAGGCCCAGGCCCAGGGCCCAGGCCCAGGCCCAGGCCCAGGCCCAGGCCCAGGCCCAGGGCCCAGGCCCAGGCCCAGGCCCAGGCCCAGGCCCAGGCCCAGGGCCCAGGGCCCAGGGCCCAGGCCCAGGCCCAGGCCCAGGGGCCCAGGCCCAGGCCCAGGCCCAGGCCTAGGCCCAGGCCCAGGCCCAGGCCCAGGCCCAGGCCCAGGCCTAGGCCCAGGCCCAGGCCCAGGGCCCAGGCCTAGGCCCAGGCCCAGGCCCAGGCCCAGGCCCAGGCCCAGGCCCAGGCCTAGGCCTAGGCCTAGGCCTAGGCCCAGGGCCCAGGCCCAGGCCCAGGCCCAGGCCCAGGCCCAGGCCCAGGCCCAGGCCCAGGCCCAGGCCCAGGCCCAGGCCCAGGCCCAGGCCCAGGCCCAGGCCCAGGCCTCAGGCCCAGGCCCAGGCCTAGGCCTAGGCCTAGGCCCAGGCCCAGGGCCCAGGCCTAGGCCTAGGCCCAGGCCTAGGCCCAGGCCCAGGCCTAGGCCCAGGCCCAGGCCCAGGGCCCAGGCCCAGGCCCAGGCCCAGGGCCCAGGCCCAGGCCCAGGGCCCAGGCCCAGGCCCAGGCCCAGGCCCAGGCCCAGGCCCAGGCCCAGGCCCAGGCCCAGGCCCAGGCCTAGGCCTAGGCCTAGGCCCAGGCCCAGGCCTAGGGCCCAGGGCCCAGGGCCCAGGCCCAGGGCCCAGGGCCCAGGCCCAGGGCCCAGGCCCAGGCCCAGGCCCAGGCCCAGGCCCAGGCCCAGGCCCAGGCCCAGGCCCAGGCCCAGGCCCAGGCCTAGGCCCAGGCCCAGGCCCAGGCCTAGGCCCAGGCCCAGGCCCAGGCCCAGGCCCAGGCCCAGGCCCAGGCCCAGGGCCCAGGCCCAGGCCCAGGCCCAGGCCCAGGCCCAGGCCCAGGCCCAGGCCCAGGCCCAGGGCCCAGGCCCAGGCCCAGGCCCAGGCCCAGGCCCAGGCCCAGGCCCAGGGCCCAGGCCCAGGCCCAGGCCCAGGCCCAGGCCTAGGCCAGGCCCAGGCCTAGGCCCAGGCCCAGGCCCAGGCCCAGGCCCAGGCCCAGGGCCCAGGCCCAGGCCCAGGCCTAGGCCCAGGCCCAGGCCTAGGCCCAGGCCCAGGCCCAGGCCCAGGCCCAGGCCTAGGCCTAGGCCTAGGCCTAGGCCTAGGCCCAGGCCCAGGCCCAGGCCCAGGGGCCCAGGCCCAGGCCCAGGCCTAGGCCCAGGCCCAGGCCCAGGCCCAGGCCCAGGCCCAGGCCCAGGCCCAGGCCCAGGCCTAGGCCCAGGGCCCAGGCCCAGGCCTAGGGCCTAGGCCTAGGCCCAGGCCCAGGCCCAGGGCCCAGGCCCAGGCCCAGGCCCAGGCCCAGGGCCCAGGCCCAGGCCCAGGCCCAGGCCCAGGCCCAGGCCCAGGCCCAGGCCCAGGCCCAGGCCCAGGCCCAGGCCCAGGCCCCAGGCCCAGGCCCAGGCCCAGGGCCCAGGCCCAGGCCCAGGCCCAGGCCCAGGGCCCAGGCCCAGGCCCAGGCCCAGGCCCAGGCCCAGGCCCAGGCCCAGGCCCAGGCCCAGGCCCAGGCCCAGGCCCAGGCCCAGGCCCAGGCCCAGGGCCCAGGCCCAGGCCCAGGCCCAGGGCCCAGGGCCCAGGCCCAGGCCCAGGCCCAGGCCCAGGGCCTAGGCCTAGGCCCAGGCCCAGGCCCAGGCCCAGGCCCAGGCCCAGGGCCCAGGCCCAGGCCCAGGCCCAGGCCCAGGCCCAGGCCCAGGCCCAGGCCCAGGCCCAGGGCCCAGGGCCCAGGGCCCAGGCCCAGGGCCCAGGGCCCAGGCCCAGGGCCTAGGGCCTAGGCCTAGGCCCAGGGCCAGGGCCTAGGGCCCAGGGCCCAGGCCCAGGCCCAGGCCTAGGCCCAGGCCCAGGCCCAGGGCCCAGGCCCAGGCCCAGGGCCCAGGCCCAGGCCCAGGGGCCTAGGCCTAGGCCAGGCCTAGGCCCAGGCCCAGGGCCCAGGCCCAGGCCCAGGGGCCCAGGCCCAGGGCCTGGCCCAGGCCCAGGCCCAGGCCCAGGCCCAGGGCCCAGGGCCCAGGGCCCAGGCCCAGGCCCAGGCCCAGGGCCCAGGGCCCAGGGGCCCAGGGCCCAGGGCCCAGGGCCTAGGGCCCAGGCCTAGGCCTAGGCCCAGGGCCCAGGCCCAGGCCCAGGCCCAGGCCCAGGCCCAGGCCTAGGCCCAGGCCCAGGCCCAGGCCTAGGCCCAGGCCCAGGCCTAGGGCCTGGGCCCAGGGGGCCAGGCCCAGGCCCAGGGCCCAGGGCCTAGGCCCAGGCCCAGGCCCAGGCCCAGGCCCAGGCCCAGGGCCCAGGGCCCAGGCCCAGGCCCAGGCCCAGGCCCAGGGCCCAGGCCCAGGCCCAGGCCCAGGCCCAGGCCCAGGCCCAGGCCCAGGCCCAGGCCCAGGCCCAGGGCCAGGCCCAGGCCCAGGCCCAGGGCCCAGGGCCTAGGGGCCCAGGGCCCAGGCCCAGGGCCAGGCCCAGGCCCAGGCCCAGGCCCAGGCCCAGGCCCAGGCCCAGGGCCCAGGCCCAGGCCCAGGCCCAGGCCCAGGCCCAGGCCCAGGCCCAGGCCTAGGCCCAGGCCTAGGCCCAGGCCTTGGCCTAGGCCCAGGCCCAGGCCTAGGCCTCCAGGCCCAGGCCCAGGCCCAGGCCCAGGCCCAGGCCCAGGGCCCAGGCCCAGGCCCAGGCCCAGGCCTAGGCCTCAGGGCCCAGGCCCAGGGCCCAGGCCTAGGGCCCAGGCCCAGGCCTAGGCCTAGGCCAGGCCTAGGCCCAGGCCTAGGCCTAGGCCTAGGCCTAGGCCCAGGCCTAGGCCTAGGCCCAGGCCCAGGCCCAGGCCCAGGCCCAGGCCCAGGGCCCAGGGGCCCAGGCCCAGGCCCAGGCCCAGGCCTAGGCCCAGGCCCAGGCCCAGGCCTAGGCCCAGGCCTAGGCCCAGGCCTAGGCCTAGGCCTAGGCCTAGGCCCAGGCCTAGGCCAGGCCCAGGCCCAGGCCCAGGCCCAGGCCTAGGCCTAGGCCTAGGCCTAGGCCTAGGCCTAGGCCCAGGCCCAGGCCCAGGCCCAGGCCTAGGCCCCAGGCCCAGGCCCAGGCCCAGGGCCTAGGCCTAGGCCCAGGCCTAGGCCCAGGCCCAGGCCCAGGCCCAGGCCCCCAGGCCCAGGGCCCAGGCCCAGGCCCAGGCCCAGGGCCCAGGCCCAGGCCCAGGCCCAGGCCCAGGCCCAGGCCCAGGCCTCAGGCCCAGGCCCAGGCCCAGGCCCAGGCCCAGGCCCAGGCCCAGGCCCAGGCCCAGGGCCCAGGGCCCAGGCCCAGGCCCAGGCCCAGGGCCCAGGCCCAGGCCCAGGGCCCAGGCCCAGGCCCAGGCCCAGGGCCCAGGCCCAGGCCCAGGGCCCAGGCCCAGGCCCAGGCCCAGGCCCAGGCCCAGGGCCCAGGCCCAGGCCCAGGCCCAGGCCCAGGCCCAGGCCCAGGCCCAGGCCCAGGCCCAGGGCCCAGGCCCAGGCCCAGGCCCAGGGCCCAGGCCCAGGCCCAGGCCCAGGCCCAGGCCCAGGCCCAGGCCCAGGCCCAGGCCTAGGCCTAGGCCTAGGCCTAGGCCTAGGCCCAGGCCCAGGCCCAGGGCCCAGGCCCAGGCCCAGGCCTAGGCCTAGGCCTAGGCCCAGGCCCAGGCCTAGGCCTAGGCCTAGGCCTAGGCCCAGGCCTTAGGCCCAGGCCTAGGCCCAGGCCCAGGCCCAGGCCCAGGCCCAGGCCCAGGGCCCAGGCCCAGGGCCCAGGCCCAGGCCCAGGGCCCAGGCCCAGGCCCAGGCCCAGGCCCAGGCCCCAGGCCCAGGCCCAGGCCCAGGCCCAGGCCCAGGCCCAGGCCCAGGCCCAGGCCCAGGCCCAGGCCTAGGCCTAGGCCCAGGCCTAGGCCCAGGCCCAGGGCCCAGGCCCAGGCCCAGGCCCAGGGCCCAGGCCCAGGCCCAGGGCCCAGGCCCAGGCCCAGGCCCAGGCCCAGGCCCAGGCCCAGGCCCAGGCCCAGGCCCAGGCCCAGGCCCAGGCCCAGGCCCAGGCCCAGGCCCAGGCCCAGGCCCAGGCCTAGGCCTAGGCCTAGGCCCAGGCCCAGGCCCAGGGCCCAGGCCCAGGGCCCAGGCCCAGGCCCAGGCCTAGGGCCCAGGCCCAGGCCCAGGGCCCAGGCCCAGGCCCAGGCCCAGGCCCAGGCCCAGGCCCAGGCCCAGGCCCAGGGCCAGGCCCAGGCCCAGGCCCAGGCCCAGGCCCAGGCCCAGGCCCAGGCCCAGGCCCAGGCCCAGGCCCAGGCCCAGGGCCCAGGCCCAGGCCCAGGCCCAGGCCCAGGCCCAGGCCCAGGCCCAGGCCCAGGCCCAGGCCCAGGGCCCAGGCCCAGGCCCAGGCCCAGGCCCAGGCCCAGGCCCAGGCCCAGGCCCAGGCCCAGGCCCAGGCCCAGGCCTAGGGCCCAGGCCCAGGCCCAGGCCCAGGCCCAGGCCCAGGGCCCAGGCCTAGGCCCAGGCCCAGGCCCAGGCCCAGGCCCAGGCCCAGGCCTAGGCCCAGGCCCAGGCCCAGGCCCAGGCCCAGGCCCAGGCCCAGGCCTAGGCCCAGGCCCAGGCCCAGGCCCAGGCCCAGGCCCAGGCCCAGGCCCAGGCCCAGGCCCAGGCCCAGGCCCAGGCCCAGGGCCCAGGCCCAGGCCCAGGCCCAGGCCCAGGCCCAGGGCCCAGGCCCAGGCCCAGGCCCAGGCCCAGGCCCAGGCCCAGGCCCAGGCCCAGGCCCAGGGCCCAGGCCCAGGGCCCAGGCCCAGGGCCCAGGCCCAGGCCCAGGCCCAGGCCCAGGCCCAGGCCCAGGCCCAGGCCCAGGCCCAGGCCCAGGCCCAGGGCCCAGGGCCCAGGGCCCAGGCCCAGGCCCAGGGCCCAGGCCCAGGCCCAGGCCCAGGCCCAGGGCCCAGGCCCAGGGGCCCAGGGCCCAGGCCCAGGCCCAGGCCCAGGCCCAGGCCCAGGCCCAGGCCCAGGCCCAGGCCCAGGCCCAGGCCCAGGCCCAGGCCTAGGGGCCCAGGCCCAGGCCCAGGCCCAGGCCCAGGCCCAGGCCCAGGCCCAGGCCTAGGCCCAGGCCCAGGCCCAGGCCCAGGCCCAGGGCCCAGGCCCAGGCCCAGGCCCAGGCCCAGGCCTAGGCCCAGGCCCAGGCCCAGGCCCAGGCCCAGGCCCAGGCCCAGGCCCAGGCCCAGGCCTAGGCCCAGGCCTAGGCCTAGGCCTAGGCCCAGGCTCAGGCCTAGGCCCAGGCCCAGGCCCAGGCCCAGGCCCAGGCCTAGGCCCAGGCCCAGGCCCAGGCCCAGGGCCCAGGCCCAGGCCCAGGCCCAGGCCTAGGCCCAGGCCCAGGCCCAGGCCCAGGCCCAGGCCCAGGCCCAGGCCCAGGCCCAGGCCCAGGCCCAGGCCCAGGCCCAGGGCCCAGGCCCAGGCCCAGGCCCAGGGCCCAGGCCCAGGCCCAGGCCCAGGCCCAGGGCCCAGGCCCAGGCCCAGGCCCAGGCCCAGGCCCAGGCCCAGGCCCAGGCCCAGGCCCAGGCCCAGGCCCAGGCCCAGGCCCAGGCCCAGGCCCAGGCCCAGGGCCCAGGCCCAGGCCCAGGCCCAGGCCCAGGCCCAGGCCCAGGCCCAGGCCCAGGCCCAGGCCCAGGCCCAGGCCCAGGCAGGCCCAGGCCCAGGCCCAGGCCCAGGCCCAGGCCCAGGCCCAGGCCCAGGGCCAGGCCCAGGCCCAGGCCTAGGCCCAGGCCCAGGCCCAGGCCCAGGCCCAGGCCCAGGCCCAGGCCCAGGCCCAGGCCCAGGCCCAGGCCCAGGCAGGCCCAGGCCTAGGCCCAGGCCCAGGCCCAGGGCCCAGGCCCAGGCCCAGGCCCAGGCCCAGGCCCAGGCCCAGGCCCAGGCCCAGGCCCAGGCCCAGGCCCAGGGCCAGGCCCAGGCCCAGGCCCAGGCCCAGGCCCAGGCCCAGGCCCAGGCCCAGGCCCAGGCCCAGGCCCAGGCCCAGGCCCAGGCCCAGGGCCCAGGCCTAGGCCCAGGCCCAGGCCCAGGCCCAGGCCCAGGCCCAGGCCCAGGCCCAGGCCCAGGCCCAGGGCCCAGGCCCAGGCCCAGGGCCCAGGCCCAGGCCCAGGCCCAGGCCCAGGCCCAGGCCCAGGCCCAGGCCCAGGCCCAGGCCCAGGCCCAGGCCCAGGCCCAGGCCCAGGCCCAGGCCCAGGCCCAGGCCCAGGCCCAGGCCCAGGCCCAGGCCTAGGCCCAGGCCCAGGCCCAGGGCCCAGGCCCAGGCCCAGGGCCCAGGCCCAGGCCCAGGGCCCAGGCCCAGGCCCAGGCCCAGGCCCAGGCCCAGGCCCAGGCCCAGGCCCAGGCCTAGGCCCAGGCCCAGGCCTAGGCCTAGGCCCAGGCCTAGGCCTAGGCCTAGGGCCCAGGCCCAGGGCCTAGGCCCAGGCCCAGGCCCAGGCCCAGGCCCAGGCCCAGGCCCAGGCCCAGGCCCAGGCCCAGGCCTAGGCCCAGGCCCAGGCCCAGGCCTAGGCCCAGGCCCAGGCCCAGGCCCAGGCCCAGGCCCAGGCCCAGGCCTAGGCCCAGGCCCAGGCCCAGGCCCAGGCCTAGGCCCAGGCCCAGGCCTAGGGCCCAGGCCCAGGCCCAGGCCCAGGGCCCAGGCCCAGGCCCAGGCCCAGGCCCAGGCCCAGGCCCAGGCCCAGGCCCAGGCCCAGGCCCAGGCCCAGGCCCAGGCCCAGGCCCAGGCCCAGGCCCAGGCCCAGGCCCAGGCCCAGGCCCAGGCCCAGGCCCAGGCCTCCAGGCCCAGGCCCAGGCCCAGGCCCAGGCCCAGGCCCAGGCCCAGGCCCAGGCCCAGGGCCCAGGCCCAGGCCCAGGCCCAGGCCCAGGCCCAGGCCCAGGCCCAGGGCCCAGGGCCCAGGGCCCAGGCCCAGGCCCAGGCCCAGGCCCAGGCCCAGGCCCAGGCCCAGGCCCAGGCCCAGGCCCAGGCCCAGGCCCAGGCCTAGGCCCAGGCCCAGGCCTAGGCCTAGGCCCAGGCCCAGGCCCAGGCCCAGGCCCAGGCCCAGGCCCAGGCCCAGGCCCAGGCCCAGGCCCAGGCCCAGGCCCAGGCCCAGGGCCCAGGCCCAGGCCCAGGGCCCAGGCCCAGGCCCAGGCCCAGGCCCAGGCCCAGGCCCAGGCCCAGGCCCAGGCCCAGGCCCAGGCCCAGGCCCAGGCCTAGGGCCCAGGGCCCAGGCCCAGGCCTAGGCCCAGGCCCAGGCCCAGGCCCCTAGGCCCAGGCCCAGGGCCCAGGCCCAGGCCCAGGCCCAGGCCCAGGCCCAGGCCCAGGCCCAGGCCCAGGCCCAGGGCCCAGGGCCCAGGCCCAGGCCCAGGGCCTAGGCCCAGGCCCAGGCCCAGGCCCAGGCCCAGGCCCAGGCCCAGGCCCAGGCCCAGGCCCAGGCCCAGGCCCAGGCCCAGGCCCAGGCCCAGGCCCAGGCCCAGGCCCAGGCCCAGGCCCAGGCCCAGGCCCAGGCCCAGGCCCAGGCCCAGGCCCAGGCCCAGGGCCCAGGGCCCAGGCCCAGGCCTAGGCCCAGGCCCAGGCCCAGGCCCAGGCCCAGGGCCTAGGCCCAGGCCCAGGCCCAGGGCCCAGGCCCAGGCCCAGGCCCAGGCCCAGGCCCAGGCCCAGGCCCAGGCCCAGGCCCAGGGCCCAGGCCCAGGCCCAGGCCCAGGCCCAGGCCCAGGCCCAGGCCCAGGGCCTAGGCCCAGGCCTAGGCCCAGGCCCAGGCCCAGGCCTAGGCCAGGCCCAGGCCCAGGCCCAGGCCCAGGCCCAGGCCCAGGCCCAGGGCCCAGGCCCAGGCCCAGGCCCAGGCCCAGGCCTAGGCCCAGGCCCAGGCCTAGCCCAGGCCCAGGCCCAGGCCCAGGCCCAGGCCCAGGGCCCAGGCCCAGGCCCAGGCCCAGGCCCAGGCCCAGGCCCAGGCCTAGGCCCAGGCCCAGGCCCAGGCCCAGGCCTAGGCCCAGGCCCAGGCCCAGGCCTAGGCCCAGGCCCAGGGCCCAGGCCCAGGCCCAGGCCCAGGCCCAGGCCCAGGCCCAGGGCCCAGGCCCAGGCCCAGGCCCAGGCCCAGGCCCAGGCCCAGGCCCAGGCCCAGGCCCAGGCCCAGGCCCAGGCCCAGGGCCCAGGCCCAGGCCCAGGGGCCCAGGCCCAGGCCCAGGCCCAGGGCCCAGGCCCAGGCCCAGGCCCAGGCCCAGGCCCAGGCCCAGGCCCAGGCCCAGGCCCAGGCCCAGGCCTAGGCCCAGGCCCAGGCCTAGGCCTAGGCCCAGGCCCAGGCCCAGGCCCAGGCCTAGGCCTAGGCCCAGGCCCAGGCCCAGGCCCAGGCCCAGGCCCAGGCCCAGGCCCAGGCCCAGGGCCCAGGCCCAGGCCCAGGCCCAGGCCCAGGCCCAGGCCCAGGCCCAGGCCCAGGGCCCAGGCCCAGGCCCAGGGCCCAGGGCCCAGGCCCAGGGCCCAGGCCCAGGCCCAGGCCCAGGCCCAGGCCCAGGCCCAGGCCCAGGCCTAGGCCCAGGCCCAGGCCAGGCTCAGGCCCCTAGGCCTAGGCCCAGGCCCAGGCCCAGGCCCAGGCCCAGGCCCAGGCCCAGGCCTAGGCCAGGGCCCAGGGCCTAGGCCCAGGCCCAGGCCCCCTAGGCCCAGGCCTAGGCCCAGGCCCAGGCCTAGGCCTAGGCCCAGGCCTAGGCCTAGGCCCAGGGCCCAGGCCCAGGCCCAGGCCCAGGCCTAGGCCCAGGCCCAGGCCTAGGCCCAGGCCCAGGCCCAGGCCCAGGCCCAGGCCCAGGGCCTCAGGCCCAGGCCCAGGCCCAGGCCCAGGCCCAGGCCCAGGCCTAGGCCCAGGCCCAGGCCCAGGGCCCAGGCCCAGGCCTAGGCCTAGGCCCAGGCCCAGGCCCAGGCCTAGGGCCCAGGCCCAGGCCCAGGCCCAGGCCCAGGCCCAGGCCCAGGCCCAGGCCTAGGCCCAGGCCCAGGCCCAGGCCCAGGCCCAGGCCTAGGCAGGCCCAGGCCCAGGCCCAGGCCCAGGCCCAGGCCCAGGCCCAGGCCCAGGCCCAGGCCCAGGCCCAGGCCCAGGCCCAGGCCCAGGCCCAGGCCCAGGCCCAGGCCCAGGGCCCAGGCCCAGGCCCAGGCCCAGGCCCAGGCCTAGGCCTAGGCCCAGGCCTAGGCCCAGGCCCAGGCCCAGGCCTAGGCCCAGGCCTAGGCCCAGGCCCAGGCCCAGGCCCAGGCCCAGGCCCAGGCCCAGGCCCAGGCCCAGGCCCAGGGCCCAGGCCCAGGCCCAGGCCCAGGCCCAGGCCCAGGCCCAGGGCCCAGGCCCAGGCCCAGGCCCAGGGCCCAGGCCCAGGCCTAGGCCCAGGCCCAGGCCCAGGCCCAGGCCCAGGGCCCAGGGCCCAGGCCCAGGGCCCAGGCCCAGGCCCCCAGGGCCCAGGCCCAGGCCCAGGCCCAGGCCCAGGCCCAGGCCCAGGCCCAGGCCCAGGCCCAGGCCCAGGCCCAGGCCCAGGCCCAGGCCCAGGCCCAGGCCCAGGCCCAGGCCCAGGCCCAGGCCCAGGCCCAGGCCCAGGCCCCTAGGCCCAGGCCCAGGCCCAGGCCCAGGCCCAGGCCCAGGCCCAGGCCCAGGGCCCAGGCCCAGGCCCAGGCCCAGGCCCAGGCCCAGGGCCCAGGGCCCAGGCCCAGGCCCAGGCCCAGGCCTAGGCCTAGGCCCAGGCCCAGGCCCAGGCCCAGGCCCAGGCCCAGGCCCAGGCCTAGGCCTAGGCCTAGGCCTAGGCCCAGGCCCAGGCCCAGGCCCAGGCCCAGGCCCAGGCCCAGGCCCAGGCCTAGGCCCAGGGCCCAGGCCTAGGCCCAGGCCTAGGCCCAGGCCCAGGGCCCAGGCCCAGGCCCAGGGCCCAGGCCCAGGCCCAGGCCCAGGCCCAGGCCCAGGCCCAGGCCCAGGCCCAGGCCCAGGCCCAGGCCCAGGCCCAGGCCCAGGGCCCAGGGCCAGGCCTAGGCCCAGGCCCAGGCCCAGGCCCAGGCCCAGGCCCAGGCCTAGGCCCAGGCCTAGGCCTAGGCCCAGGCCAGGCCCAGGCCTAGGCCTAGGCCCAGGGCCCAGGCCCAGGCCCAGGCCCAGGCCCAGGCCCAGGCCCAGGCCCAGGCCCAGGCCCAGGGCCCAGGCCCAGGCCCAGGCCCAGGCCCAGGCCCAGGCCCAGGCCCAGGCCTAGGGCCCAGGGCCCAGGCCCAGGGCCCAGGCCCAGGCCCAGGCCCAGGCCCAGGCCCAGGCCCAGGCCCAGGCCTAGGGCCCAGGCCCAGGCCCAGGCCCAGGCCTAGGCCCAGGCCCAGGCCCAGGCCCAGGCCCAGGCCCAGGCCCAGGCCCAGGGCCCAGGCCCAGGCCCAGGCCCAGGCCCAGGCCCAGGCCCAGGCCCAGGCCCAGGCCCAGGCCCCTAGGCCCAGGCCCAGGCCCAGGCCCAGGCCCAGGCCCAGGCCCAGGCCCAGGCCCAGGCCCAGGCCCAGGCCCAGGCCCAGGCCCAGGCCCAGGCCCAGGCCCAGGCCCAGGGCCCAGGCCCAGGCCCAGGCCTGGCCCAGGCCCAGGCCCAGGGCCCAGGCCCAGGCCCAGGCCCAGGCCCAGGCCCAGGGCCTAGGCCCAGGCCTAGGCCTAGGCCCAGGCCCAGGCCCAGGCCCAGGCCCAGGCCCAGGCCCAGGCCTAGGCCCAGGCCAGGCCTAGGCCCAGGGCCCAGGCCCAGGCCCAGGCCCAGGCCCAGGCCCAGGCCTAGGCCCAGGCCCAGGCCCAGGCCCAGGCCCAGGCCCAGGCCCAGGCCCAGGCCCAGGCCCAGGGCCCAGGCCCAGGCCTAGGCCTAGGCCCAGGGCCCAGGCCCAGGCCCAGGCCCAGGGCCCAGGCCCAGGCCCAGGCCCAGGCCTAGGCCCAGGCCCAGGCCCAGGCCCAGGCCCAGGGCCCAGGCCCAGGCCCAGGCCCAGGCCCAGGGCCCAGGCCCAGGCCCAGGCCCAGGGCCCAGGCCCAGGCCCAGGCCCAGGCCCAGGCCTAGGCCTAGGCCCAGGCCCAGGCCCAGGGCCCAGGCCCAGGCCCAGGCCCAGGCCCAGGCCCAGGCCCAGGCCTAGGCCCAGGCCCAGGCCTAGGCCCAGGCCCAGGCCCAGGCCCAGGGCCCAGGCCCAGGCCCAGGCCCAGGCCCAGGCCCAGGCCCAGGCCCAGGCCCAGGCCCAGGCCCAGGCCTAGGCCCAGGCCCAGGCCCAGGCCCAGGCCCAGGGCCCAGGGCCCAGGCCCAGGCCCAGGCCCAGGCCCAGGCCCAGGCCCAGGCCCAGGCCCAGGCCCAGGCCCAGGCCCAGGCCCAGGCCCAGGCCCAGGCCCAGGCCCAGGCCCAGGCCCAGGCCCAGGCCCAGGCCCAGGCCCAGGCCCAGGCCCAGGCCAGGCCCAGGCCCAGGCCCAGGCCCAGGCCCAGGCCCAGGCCCAGGCCCAGGCCCAGGCCCAGGCCCAGGCCCAGGCCCAGGCCCAGGCCCAGGCCCAGGCCCAGGCCCAGGCCCAGGCCCAGGCCCAGGCCCAGGCCCAGGCCCAGGCCCAGGCCCAGGCCTAGGCCCAGGCCCAGGCCTAGGCCCAGGGCCCAGGCCCAGGCCCAGGCCCAGGCCCAGGCCCAGGCCCAGGCCCAGGCCCAGGCCCAGGCCCAGGCCCAGGCCCAGGGCCCAGGCCCAGGCCCAGGCCCAGGCCCAGGCCCAGGCCCAGGCCCAGGCCCAGGCCCAGGCCCAGGCCCAGGCCCAGGCCCAGGCCCAGGCCCAGGGCCCAGGGCCCAGGCCCAGGGCCCAGGCCCAGGCCCAGGCCCAGGCCCAGGCCCAGGCCCAGGCCCAGGCCCAGGGCCCAGGCCCAGGCCCAGGCCCAGGCCCAGGCCCAGGGCCCAGGCCCAGGCCCAGGCCCAGGCCCAGGCCTAGGCCCAGGCCCAGGCCCAGGCCCAGGCCCAGGCCCAGGCCTAGGCCTAGGCCCAGGCCCAGGCCTAGGCCCAGGCCCAGGCCCAGGCCCAGGCCCAGGCCCAGGCCCAGGCCCAGGCCCAGGCCCAGGCCCAGGGCCCAGGCCCAGGCCCAGGCCCAGGCCCAGGCCCAGGCCCAGGCCCAGGCCCAGGCCCAGGCCCAGGCCCAGGCCCAGGCCTAGGCCCAGGCCCAGGCCCAGGCCCAGGCCCAGGCCCAGGCCCAGGCCCAGGCCCAGGCCCAGGCCCAGGCCCAGGCCCAGGCCCAGGCCCAGGCCCAGGGCCCAGGCCCAGGCCCAGGCCCAGGCCCAGGCCCAGGCCCAGGCCCAGGCCCAGGCCCAGGGCCTAGGCCTAGGCCCAGGCCCAGGCCCAGGCCCAGGCCCAGGCCCAGGCCCAGGCCCAGGCCCAGGCCCAGGCCCAGGCCCAGGCCCAGGCCCAGGCCCAGGCCCAGGCCTAGGCCCAGGGCCCAGGCCCAGGCCCAGGCCCAGGGCCCAGGCCCAGGCCCAGGCCCAGGCCCAGGCCCAGGGCCTAGGCCCAGGCCTAGGCCCAGGCCTAGGCCCAGGCCCAGGCCCAGGCCCAGGCCCAGGCCCAGGCCCAGGGCCCAGGCCCAGGCCCAGGCCCAGGCCCAGGCCTAGGGCCTAGGCCCAGGCCCAGGCCCAGGCCCAGGCCCAGGCCCAGGCCCAGGCCCAGGCCCAGGCCCAGGCCCAGGCCCAGGCCCAGGCCCAGGGCCCAGGCCCAGGCCCAGGCCCAGGCCTAGGCCCAGGCCCAGGCCCAGGGCCTAGGCCTAGGGCCCAGGCCCAGGCCCAGGCCCAGGCCTAGGCCCAGGCCCAGGGCCCAGGCCCAGGCCCCCAGGCCCAGGCCCAGGCCCAGGCCCAGGCCCAGGCCCAGGCCCAGGCCCAGGCCCAGGGCCCAGGCCCAGGCCCAGGCCCAGGGCCCAGGCCCAGGCCCAGGCCCAGGCCCAGGCCCAGGCCCAGGCCCAGGCCCAGGCCCAGGCCCAGGCCCAGGCCCAGGCCCAGGGCCCAGGCCCAGGGCCCAGGCCCAGGCCCAGGCCCAGGGCCCAGGCCCAGGCCCAGGCCCAGGCCCAGGCCCAGGCCCAGGCCCAGGCCCAGGCCCAGGCCCAGGCCCAGGCCCAGGCCCAGGCCCAGGCCCAGGCCCAGGCCCAGGCCCAGGCCTAGGCCCAGGCCCAGGCCCAGGCCCAGGCCCAGGCCCAGGCCCAGGCCTAGGCCCAGGCCCAGGCCCAGGCCCAGGCCCAGGCCCAGGCCCAGGCCCAGGCCCAGGCCCAGGCCCAGGCCTAGGCCCAGGCCCAGGCCCAGGCCCAGGGCCCAGGCCTAGGCCTAGGCCTAGGCCTAGGCCCAGGCCTAGGCCTAGGCCTAGGCCTAGGCCTAGGCCTAGGCCTAGGCCCAGGCCCAGGCCTAGGCCCAGGCCCAGGCCCAGGCCCAGGCCTAGGCCCAGGCCCAGGCCCAGGCCCAGGCCCAGGCCCAGGCCCAGGCCCAGGGCCCAGGCCCAGGGCCCAGGGCCCAGGCCCAGGCCCAGGCCCAGGCCCAGGCCCAGGCCCAGGCCCAGGCCCAGGCCCAGGCCCAGGGCCCAGGCCCAGGGCCCAGGCCCAGGCCCAGGCCCAGGCCCAGGCCCAGGCCCAGGCCCAGGGCCTAGGCCCAGGCCCAGGCCCAGGCCCAGGGCCCAGGCCCAGGCCCAGGCCCAGGCCTAGGCCCAGGCCCAGGCCCAGGCCCAGGCCCAGGCCCAGGCCCAGCCCAGGCCCAGGGGGCCCAGGCCCAGGGCCCAGGCCCAGGCCCAGGCCTAGGCCCAGGGGCCCAGGCCCAGGCCCAGGCCCAGGCCCAGGCCTAGGCCCAGGCCCAGGCCCAGGCCCAGGCCCAGGCCCAGGCCCAGGCCCAGGCCCAGGCCCAGGCCCAGGGCCCAGGCCCAGGCCCAGGCCCAGGCCCAGGCCCAGGCCCAGGGCCCAGGCCCAGGGCCCAGGCCTCAGGCCTAGGCCCAGGCCTAGGCCCAGGCCCAGGCCCAGGCCTAGGCCTAGGCCCAGGCCCAGGCCCAGGCCTAGGCCCAGGCCCAGGCCCAGGCCCAGGCCCAGGCCCAGGCCCAGGCCCAGGCCCAGGCCCAGGCCCAGGCCCAGGCCCAGGCTCAGGGCCCAGGCCCAGGCCCAGGCCCAGGCCCAGGCCCAGGCCCAGGCCCAGGCCCAGGCCCAGGCCCAGGCCCAGGCCCAGGCCTAGGCCTAGGCCCAGGCCTAGGCCTAGGCCTAGGCCCAGGCCTAGGCCTCAGGCCCAGGCCCAGGCCCAGGCCCAGGGCCCAGGCCCAGGCCCAGGGCCCAGGCCCAGGCCCAGGCCCAGGCCCAGGGCCCAGGGCCCAGGCCTAGGCCCAGGCCCAGGCCCAGGCCCAGGCCCAGGGCCCAGGGCCCAGGCCCAGGCCCAGGCCCAGGCCCAGGGCCCAGGCCCAGGCCCAGGGCCCAGGCCCAGGCCCAGGCCCAGGCCCAGGCCCAGGCCCAGGCCCAGGCCCAGGGCCCAGGCCCAGGCCCAGGGCCCAGGCCCAGGCCCAGGCCCAGGCCCAGGCCCAGGCCCAGGCCCAGGCCCAGGCCCAGGCCTAGGCCCAGGCCTAGGCCCAGGCCTAGGCCCAGGCCTAGCCTAGGCCTAGGCCCAGGCCCCTAGGCCCAGGCCCAGGCCCAGGCCCAGGCCCAGGCCCAGGCCCAGGCCCAGGCCCAGGCCCAGGCCCAGGGCCCAGGCCCAGGCCCAGGCCCAGGCCCAGGGCCCAGGCCCAGGCCCAGGCCTAGGCCCAGGCCCAGGCCCAGGCCCAGGCCCAGGCCTAGGCCCAGGGCCCAGGCCCAGGGCCCAGGCCCAGGCCCAGGCCCAGGGCCCAGGCCCAGGGCCCAGGCCCAGGCCCAGGCCCAGGCCCAGGCCCAGGCCCAGGCCCAGGCCTAGGCCCAGGCCCAGGCCCCCAGGGCCCAGGCCTAGGCCCAGGCCTAGGCCTAGGCCCAGGGCCCAGGCCCAGGCCCAGGCCCAGGGCCCAGGCCCAGGGGCCCAGGCCCAGGCCCAGGCCCAGGCCCAGGCCTAGGCCCAGGGCCCAGGCCCAGGCCCAGGCCCAGGCCCAGGCCCAGGGCCCAGGCCCAGGGCCCAGGCCCAGGCCCAGGCCCAGGGCCCAGGCCCAGGGCCCAGGCCCAGGCCCAGGCCCAGGCCCAGGCCCAGGCCCAGGCCCAGGGCCCAGGCCCAGGCCCAGGGCCCAGGGCCCAGGCCCAGGCCCAGGCCCAGGGCCCAGGCCCAGGCCCAGGCCCAGGCCCAGGCCCAGGCCCAGGCCCAGGCCCAGGCCCAGGCCCAGGGCCCAGGCCCAGGCCCAGGCCCAGGCCCAGGGCCCAGGCCCAGGCCCAGGCCCAGGCCCAGGCCCAGGCCCAGGCCCAGGCCCAGGCCCAGGCCCAGGGCCCAGGCCCAGGCCCAGGCCTCCTAGGGCCCAGGCCCAGGCCCAGGCCCAGGCCCAGGCCCAGGCCCAGGCCCAGGGCCCAGGCCCAGGCCCAGGCCTAGGCCCAGGCCCAGGCCCAGGCCCAGGGCCAGGCCCAGGCCCAGGCCCAGGCCCAGGGCCCAGGGCCCAGGCCCAGGCCCAGGCCCAGGCCCAGGCCCAGGCCCAGGCCCAGGCCCAGGCCCAGGCCCAGGCCCAGGGCCCAGGCCCAGGCCCAGGCCCAGGCCCAGGGCCCAGGCCTAGGCCCAGGGCCCAGGCCCAGGCCCAGGCCCAGGCCCAGGCCCAGGCCCAGGCCCAGGCCCAGGGCCCCAGGCCTAGGCCCAGGCCCAGGCCCAGGCCCAGGCCCAGGCCCAGGCCCAGGCCCAGGCCCAGGCCCAGGCCCAGGCCCAGGCCCAGGCCCAGGCCCAGGCCCAGGCCCAGGCCCAGGCCCAGGCCCAGGCCCAGGCCCAGGCCCAGGCCCAGGGCCCAGGGCCTAGGCCCAGGCCCAGGCCCAGGCCCAGGCCCAGGGCCCAGGCCCAGGGCCCAGGCCCAGGCCCAGGCCCAGGCCCAGGCCCAGGCCCAGGGCCCAGGCCCAGGCCCAGGCCCAGGCCCAGGCCCAGGCCCAGGCCCAGGGCCCAGGCCCAGGCCCAGGCCCAGGCCCAGGCCCAGGCCTAGGCCCCAGGGCCTAGGCCTAGGCCCAGGCCCAGGCCTAGGCCCAGGCCCAGGCCCAGGCCCAGGCCCAGGCCCAGGCCCAGGCCCAGGCCCAGGCCCAGGGCCCAGGCCCAGGCCCAGGCCCAGGGCCCAGGCCCAGGCCCAGGCCCAGGCCCAGGCCCAGGCCCAGGCCCAGGCCCAGGGCCCAGGCCTAGGCCCAGGCCTAGGC